>CM044014.1:34640229-35150229 GCA_024085815.1 Flaveria linearis
TACACATATGTAAGACTATTTTTTTAGCTTTTACTATGTTAATTTTTTAATTATACTTTAATCATTCTTTATCTTTACTTTAAGTTTAATTTATCATGAGTGCGTAATCATATGGTACTCAACAATGCTTGTGTGATACACAAGACTTTACTATCGCTTGCCATTACGTAAGTCTCTTCTCGCTTGCAACAAATGCAAGACTCGTTTGTCAAGGCTTGAAATTCGTTAAGACCTCTGTGATTGTATGACTTCTTTAGCATACGTTAACATTGCATAATCTTTCTTTAGGTAGATAACTATTCTTGAATTATTATTCAATTTCTTTTATATTTCATATATAAACTTTAGCTAATTTATATAGTGATCATCTTTAGCTTTTTATCTAAACATGATTAACTTTCATTCTTTATTATACTTCACCTTTCTTTACTATAGTTACTTAGGTTTACTACTTTCTATTCGAGTGAACAACTATTACCTTGTCCACATAAGGATGGCTATCTTAAAGTTCACTAGAACCAAAAACTATACCGAGAACTTTAAATAAATTAAGTACTATAAAAGTGCCAAATACTTTTCTATAAATCGAGATCTATGCAAGGCCAAATACACTTTTATAATTTGAGAAATATATGGAGCCGAATACTTTACTATCAGCTGAGAACTATAGCAGGCAAAGTACTTTACTCTAAGCCGAGAAAGTCACCACTCAGGGACCTACACCGGTACAAACTTGCCAAGTACTATCATTGAATACTACAAACGAGATCTATAGAAAGGCTAAGAACTTTAAATATCGAATACGATTAGCGATTGAATGCTTTAACATACTATTAAGGGTTTTGCATTGAAAACAATGTTCCATCAATAAAACCTATAAAAACATCAACTTTACCATCAAAAACTATAGTAACTTTATATTAATTATAATGTAGTATGCATACTAGCCCCAAAACACATAAACATATGATTATTGGGATTAGAACACACCTTTTATTTAGACCTTATTAAAACCATAAACCGAGAAGGAAAAGAACTGAGATCTACATATTCACAAGTATATAAACGTATATATATCTTAGATTTAATAAAAACGCATGAAATTCATACCTTTAGCCTTCTTCTTTGACTTTCTTTCTCTACAGTCACCTCTCTCTCTCTCTATAATTTCCTTTTTAGAAAACTTTTTCCACGAGTAACGTAGCGTGGGGTGGCTCCCTTGCCACAAATAAGGAAATATTTAGGTTTTACTTTGCTTTTGACAACATTAGGCACCATTATTTATAACTTTGCACCAACTTTCTTTTAATTCTTCAATCCGGGAATCACGGTGTTACAATATTACATATACGTAAAATGTTTAATTATTTAAATGCTTAATTTTAGGTTTTTTTCTAATTATAACATATTATTTTTTAAATTATTGTTTACAAAATAAAGGAAGGGGGACATCATAAAAATCAACAATATTGGTTTTTTTTTCCTAAAACACCCTTATAAATAATAAAAAAGTAAAAGGAAATTATCTCACAGGAGTTTGAACCTTCTTTAAAAGTTACTTTTCGTATAGCTAGAAGTATAATGGTTGGAGTCGGTAAAATGAGACGTACCATTATAAGCACTTTTGATAGTAGTAGTATTTTTCAATAATGAGTGAGGGTGATAATGTCAATGCAAATGTTTGGCCTAGTTATACACATATTTTTACCCTTAGAAAAACAGAGTGTATAATTGTATATTCAGTATACATTAAAAGACAAAATGGTATGTAAGAATCATTCTCATTTCTCTCACATGCCTGTCAATTGATGTCTTCAATTGGAAGTAAGGTATATTTTTATTATAGAAATATGTTACTTAAAGTTACAACTCTAGTTACACGCTTTAGTAAAGGGTTTAGTTTTGACTTCTTAAAATTTACTTTTCATTATTATAACAATAATTTTTAATGACAATTGGATCACTAAAGGGTCACTGATTCATTCGATCGTCTCAATTACTCAAGCTCGAAACCTAATCTCAAACCTGAGACCATCCTTAAAAGGAAACCTATCATACGGAAAACCCTATTGTCTCAATATGGAACCTCACCATTTATTTTGTCCCATGTGAGATTTTTTTATTGAATCGTTGGGGAAACTTATATTAATATAACAAAAAATATTGATACTTTAATTAAAAACATAGAGTAAAGCCTTAATTTTTTTTCTTTTACAAATAGTTTATGCATAACTTCTAAGCACTCATTTTAATCATTTAAAAACTAACATTTTAGGCCCTCTAAATACACTTATGTATTTGTTTTTCCTTTAACCCACTCATCATTTTTTTTAATTTTTTCTTTTCTATTATAACTTTTAAAATTTAATGTTTTCTAAAACATAAATATGTTGTTGTGTCGTGCTTATTTTTATCTACATTTCAATTTAAATTTTTATCAACAACACAAACGATTGTTTTTCTTAAGTGAAGTTAGGTTAGGTGTGTTATTGATGTCTTATTCAACACATGGGATCGTAATGCTACTTCGTTTTTTATGTAAGTCGCTTATTTCGACCTCCACAATAATTAGTAAATGTTATATCAAGGCAAGTGCTATGCAATCACATTTTTCTTACGCCTCAAAAAGTAGGGTGCTACAAATTTTATCACTTTGAGCATTCATTTTAATCATTTAAAAACTTACATTTTAAGCCCTATAAATACACTTATGTATTTGTTTTTTAACTCACTCATCATTTGATTTATTTATCTATTTTTCTATTATAACTTTTAAAATTTAATATATTTTTTATGTAAAATATTGTTGTGTCGTGTTTGTTGTTATCATACTTTGCGATTCAAATCTCATTCAAAACGGAGCTTCGTATTTTATATAAGGTTCTGCGTGTTATCAAAACGTACATGATTTGTGTTTCTTACATAAAATTAGGCATGTTATAATTGTCTCATTTACCACACGCGATCGTAATGCAATTTCAATTTAAATATGTAAGCCGATTATTTTGACTTCTGCAACAATTAGTAAATGCTATATTGAAGCTAAGTACTATGCGATCGTTACGCCTCAAAACGTGGGGTGTGACAATTTCATCACAAATATGTAAACATATGCACATTAGTGTAAATGTATCACTTACCGTCAATAACATTAATTTACATGTAATATAATGAATGTAAATACTATCCATAAATTTTATTTCATTTAACAATAATACGTATAACATTGACTGACTTGTTTTGTTTAAATTATATTTAAACATTTACTTGTTATATTGACCTTCACCGGCTCTTTCTCTCTCTCTCAACGGCTTTCTCTCGCTGCTCTACCCCGGTCACCGGCCACCGGTCACCGGTCAACACCAACGCCACCGCCGACCCACCTTCACCGCCTACCCACCTCAGGTAAGTTCCCCACTGCCACGCCTACCCGTCACCCACCTCCGCCTCCACCACAGTCACCCACCACCATAGCCACCCCCCACCACAGCCTTCACCCAAGTCAACCACCACCACAGCCTACCGCCACCGCCTTCCCGTCACCCACCTCCACCTTCACCCCAGTCACCCACCACCGCAGTCACCAACCACCTACCGGCGACCACAGCCACCCACCACCACAGCCACACCCCATCCCGTCACCTACCGCCACCTTCACCGCTAGCCATCAACGCCTTCACTGGCAACCACAGTCACCCACCTCCACCTTCACCGCCTCCGGCACCAACCACAGTCACCCACCTCCACCTTCACTGCCGCCGTCACCAACCACAGTCACCCCCGCCGTCGCCTTCACCGCTAGCCATTGTCGCCTTGACCGCTATCCACCAACGCCTTCACCGCTAGCCACCAACGCCTTCACCGCTAGCCACCACCGCCTTCACTGCTCCCTTGTTGCTCCCGCTAACCGAAAAACCCTAAATTTGGGTGTTCATTGGTGAGATCGTTCTTGGGTTTGCATATCTGTTCTTTACTCGCCTTAAATTATATCTTTAATTATATTTTTTTGTTTAGATTGTTTGGCTGGGTTAGGGGTACCAGCATTCTTGGTTTTGAATAGAGGGAGGCATCCTCTATTTCTTGGGCTTTTTCTTCTCTCGTGTGATTTGTTTGTATGTCCCTAGTGTATTGTTGAACTCGTCTGACGGATTGCTTTTGGTTGTGCTTTTTTATTGTGCTTTGATTGTGCTTTACTTGTGTTGTGTTTCTCTTTTTTAAGGTGTTGTCCGTGTTTTCTTTTGTTGTGTTAGTGGACTCTGTTTGGTATATAGATGGTAGGAGCAATTATGCTGCCCCGAGATCATGTTCGGTGACGAGAGGTGTGAATACAGGGAAAAAGGATTGTAGATTACGAGTGGTATCGTGGAACGTAGGAACCCTAACTAGTAAGTTACTAGAGTTAATTGACGTGCGGAGGAAACGTAGGGTCCAGATAGCGTGTCTTCAAGAGACTAGATGGCGGGGTGGGAGAGCAAAAGAGTGTAATAGTTATAAACTATGGTATTCAGGGTCTGATGGAACAAAAAACGGAGTAGGTTTCTAGTTGCTAAGGAACTTCAAGATAATGTAGTGGAGGTGAGAAGATACGATGATAGAATTACGCTGTTAAGAATAGTAATAGGGGAGGAAGTAGTGGCCGTAGTTAGTGTGTATGCACCACATGTTGGACTAGGGGAAACGGAAAAAAAGAAGTTCTGGGAGAGTTTAGATTACGTTATGGGTGACATACCTAGAGAAGAAAAAATATGCATAGGAGGAGATTTTAATGGGTATATCGGAAAGGATAATGAGCACTTCCAGTTGGTCCATGGAGGCTTCGGGTATGGTCTTAGGAATGATGGCGGTAAGGAGCTTCTTGACTTTGCAGTAGCGCATGACTTAGGCATCATAAATTCGTTTTTTAAGAAAAGAGAATCGCATCTAATCACGTTTAGCAGCGGCGGAAGACACATGCAGATAGACTATTTATTGATGAGGAGAGAAGATAGTAGCTCATAGAAGGACTGTAAGAAAATCCCGGGAGAGACAGTTGTGACGCAACATCATATGTTGGTGGCAGAGATACGCGTGAAGGGACCAATTGCCCAACAAAACAAGAGTTAGACCTACGATCAGATGGGGCCAGCTCAAAGATGAAAAGATTACTATTTTTAGAGATAAGGTCATACCAATAAACCAGACCGGGCCACAGGAAGACGCAAATCAAAAGTGGGAGGCTATGGCAACTAGGCTCATCCAAGCAGCTAAAGAAACGTTTGGTTACAATAAAGAGGACAGTTGGCCATAAGAAATCCTGGTGGTGGAACGAATATGTACAGGAAAAGATAAGAACTAAACAATAAAGTTTTAGAGAGCTTATACTCTGTAATAATGAAGAAGATCGCGCAGAGCTAAAAGATAAATACAAGGAGGCTAAGCGAGAGGCGAAAAAATCAGTGTCAGAGGCAAAGAACATGGCGTATGAGATGATGTATAAATGATTAGAGACGAAAGAAGGAGAGCATGACATGTTTAACATAGCCAAGGCAAGAGAAAGTAGGAGACAAGACGTGAGAATTGTGAAGTTCATAAAGGTTGCGGATGGAAAGGTTTTGGTGAAGGAGAAAGACATCAAAGTGAGATGGAAAACTTACTTCGATAACCTTTTCAACATAAGGAACCCAAATCAACAAAATGAGATAGATAAAACAACCCAAACAACGCAACAAAACAAATGCTATTATAGAAGCATCACAGCAGACGAAGTTACGAGAGCTATGAAGAAAATGGGAAGGGCTAAAGCGGTGGGGCCAGACAACATACCGATTGAAGTGTGGAAATGCCTGGGAGATGAGGGTCTCTAATGGCTAACAGATTTATTAAACACTGTCTTTAAGACAGGGAAGATGCCAGACGAGTGGAGAACTAGTGTCATAGTCCCACTGTTGGTACACATGTTCCTAGTTCTAGTTCTAGTATGCTTAAATGTAAATGACTTTCATTTTGTTACACCAATGTAATCATTTGATATATGTAATGAAAAACTCTTGAATGAATGAGTATGTGTTATTGAATGTCTTATATATTTATATTATTGTTTATTACATGCTTATATGAACATGTTATATGGGTTTACAGTTGTTAGACATAGTTCTGTATCGTTAAAGGTTCAGGAATGTGTTTAACTAAGGCTTATGATCCAGTCGCACGACTGGACCATGCAAATGGGCCAGTCGCACGACTGAACCATGTGATGAGCCAAACACACGATTGAGTCATAAGACTAACTCAGTCGTACGAATGAATCAATCGTGTGGGTCAGTCGTACGTGTGAATGGATCGTATGTCTCAGTCGCACGACTGAGCCATACGCATGGCTTAGTCGTACGAATGAAGACTGTAACCTATAAATACCACTTAATTCGTGGAAAACAGAACACTTCGAGAATTCACAACCCTAGCCGTCCCAGAACGTCCAGGTTGTCCTTTCCAACTTTATAGAGCGTTCCTGATCATTGCTAATCAATTCTTAACGTTTTCTAATCGTTAGTTTTGATCAGATTAACGTTCTCCCTGATTGGATCACCAATCAAATAGGATTCTGCACTATTTGATCTGGTTTCACGTAGTTTCGGTAGTACCAGTTCGTACCCGTCCTAACAAGTGGTATCAGAGTAATCAAGTGCTAAGTCTGACCGTGTCTAGCTTTTAATTTTGTCTTTACTTTTCTATTTATTTCTTGCTTTAGAAAATTTCAAAAATCCAAAAAGATTTTCGGTTTTTAAAATTTTAGGGGGACAATCACTTTAAAAAGATTGTTAAAGTATTTATAAACCCTACCCTAACAAAACCACAAAAACATGTTTATTTTGGTTACTTAGTTTAGTTTTCTAGTTTTTCAAGTTTTATGTATAGTGTGTCAGTGTCGGACTGTGCTACGAGATTGGAGGTGACCGACCGTGACAGTCGCACGAATGACCCTCAATCGCATGATTGGAGGTGACCGACTATGACAGTTGCACGAATGACCCTCAATCGCACGATTAGAGGTGACCGAATGGGCAAGTCGCACGACTGACCTTCAGTCGCACGAATCAAGTATGCGACCAGGTTCAACCGCACGACTGGAGGAAACCCTAGTATAAATAGAGGGGGAGTCGGTCATAGTCGCTTATTCACTCCAATCGCCCTTTCAGACGCACGACACAAACTCCCTCTACCAAAATTTCATTTGATCGATTTAGACCTTTGTTTGACGTTCTCAAACGATTTGTATTGATCCTACAGGTAGTGCGCGACTATGTTCATCCTTGTGGAGCATATATAGTCATATATAGTGTGTCCGTCACTTGACGAATAGTCTAGGTTTAATGTTATACACCTTGTAAACACATGAAACTGGGTCATTCGCAGGAGCATATGCGAATGAGACTCGGTCGTACGACTGAGCCATGCTAATGGACCAGTCGTGCGACTGAGAGATGCGATTGGGGCATTCGTAAGACTGAGCCATAAGAATGGTCCAGTCGTGCGATTGAACCATACGCATGGTCCAATCGCACGAATGGGCTCAGTCGCATCTAATATGGGCCGAGGCCTATATATACCAGTTTCATTGTGTAGAAACATAAAGGTTTAGAGAGTCTGCCCGGGGCCTAGGTGTTGCCGGATGAGAGGGGAGATCATGCTCGATCTCCCTTGCCAAAAGTTATAATTCTTAAGTTGTAACGAGCTTAAAATCGTTATGTTTTATCAATGAAATCATTCGATTCTTGTTCGTACTATTGTTTATCTTTTGGTTGTTTATCCTTCCGTCAAGAACACGCTCGGATGTTTACCGATCCAGTGACTTCATAATTGGTATCAGAGCCGGTTACTGCTGGAATGATCTAACAATCATTCTAGCAACCCGAGCTCTTGATTTCTGGATCAAAGTTCAGATCTTGACGTTAAACCCACTTCGTGTTCATCTTGTTTTGCTCAAATCTCATTGCGCGTGTTGTTTATTTGTTAAAACCGGACTCGGAATCTTCTTCAGATCATAAAAACGAATCCAGTGATACAAATTTTGTGTTGTATCTCGTCCAAATCATCGGATTAGGGTTTTTCAGCCTTGTGGCGGCTGCAGATCTGGTTTTCTGCGTTCAGACCCGTTCATGCGATTGGGCCATGCGACTGGGCCTCTTTCGTACGATTGAACCATTCGTATGGTCCATTCGTACGTCTAACCCAGTCGTATGTCCATTCGTACGAATGAACATTCATTCACACGACTGACCCTTTCGTGTACTTCATTCGCACGACTGACCCATTCGGAGTATCCATTCGCACGAATCACCCATTCGCACGTATGTCTTCATTCGTCTGTTTCAGTCGCACGAATGAGCTGTGTACCAGACTAAAAAAAAAAAAAGAGTCTGGAACAGTTTCTTGCACGAATTTTTCCCTAAACCATTTTTATCAGTCGGGAAGCCTTCTGAAAAATTCTGGTAAAATAAATTTTTTTTTTGGGAAAATTATCGGGTCATTTTCGGTTCATGTTCGGGTCAATATTGAAGATTTTCCTGGAGAGTCTATGCAAGAGTTGAGGATGAGCAAAGCACATTCACCCTGAGTTTTTTATGTCAAACAAGTTCGATGGATACCCCATTATTTGTTGGATTTCCAGAATTGGTGAATGTTGTTAGAACACGAAAGAGAGAAGAGAAGATGTCAGCTGTCGGTGCTGATTTTGTGGGGTAGTCAGGAGCATCTGACTATTTATGGGCCAATCAAGTTATATTTATATCCGCACAGAGAGGATTCTCATTCTTAGGGGGAATCCATGGATACAGAAATTACAGACGCAATTAGAAAGTGATGATGTGAGCAGGTTTCTGATGATGAATCTACGTGCATGCTGATTTGTTTGATATTGTCAGCTGTGGATTGGAACCTTCAACCTTTTGCCTAATACACCGTATGAAGACGCAAGGAGAGCACAACGTTTATATATTGGGATATGCTGAATATGAGGGAGAATTTCTACAGTTGAAAATGTTAAATAGGTTAGACTGTGTGAAGATTGAAGCAATGGTAAACTGGTCATGTCATTATCTGGAAAAATCAGTCATTTGGGGAATCTTACTGCTATGATGGTGTTCTGCAAAGTAAACGAAAGCTATTGTGCCTAAATTCATTTTCAGGGATATTGTGGTAACCTGACGGATCGGCAATGTTGGCTAATATGGTTGTTCGTTTGATTCTATTGGAAACCAGAGCAAAGATTGACTGAAGATTGTAAGAGGTGTTATCTACTATTCGCAAGCAACGTCCAAGGGGGAATTTATTGGATCATATATAGTCATATATAGTGTGTGTCCGTCGCTTGACGAATAGTCTAGGCTTGATGTTATACACCTTGTAAACACATGAAACTGGGTCATTCGCAGGAGCATATGCGAATGAGACTCAGTCGTACGACTGAGCCATGCTAATGGACCAGTCGTGCGACTGAGAGATGCAATTGGGGCATTCGTAAGACTGAGCCATAGAATGGTCCAGTCGTGCGATTGAACCATACGCATGGTCCAATCGCACGAATGGGCTCAGTCGCATCTAATATGGGCCGAGGCCTATATATACCAGTTTCATTGTGTAGAAACCTAAGGGTTTAGAGAGTCTGCCCGGGGCCTAGGTGTGCCGGATGAGAGGGGAGATCATGCTCGATCTCCCCTTGCCAAAAGTTGTAATTCTTAAGTTGTAATGAGCTTAAAATCGTTATGTTTATCAATGAAATCATTCGATTCTTGTTCGTACTATTGTTTATCTTTTGGTTGTTTATCCTTCCGTCAAGAACACGCTCGGATGTTTACCGATCCAGTGACTTCACAATCCTAAAGATTAGTAAATACATGTCCTAATGATCGAAATAAGACCTAACTCGAACCGAAACTTAGTTTGACAAATAAACCACTAAAACTAAGTATCTTGATCAAATAAAAGCTATTAGGAGTTTAATTGGACATTTGCGAACCTAATGAGCCAAGTCACAACGTCAAACATTATGTTTTGCTCAAAATTTGAATTTGAATGGACAAACAGTCGGTCATGCGAATGGACACCCTGGTGAACTTCAATCGCACGACTGAGCTATGCGAAAGGCTCAATCGCACGACTGAGATGGACGAATTTCTCAATCGCACGACTGAACCATGCATATGAGTTCAGTCGCACGATTGAGGTAACCACATAAGAGAACATACGTCTCAGCCCAGTCGCATGACTCAGTCGTACGTATGAACTCATTTGCACGACTAGATCTCAGTCGCGCAGTCTATTCGCACGACTAGATCTCAGTCGCACAGTTCATTCGCATGACTGAACAAAAGTTTTTTAAGTTCATTGAATCAAACTGTTACTCTTTGACATTACTAACGTTATTTCCTTTGTGTCATAAATGGCGAGTCGGTGGACGATGAGCACAATGCATAACATATGTGCTCATCTTGATCTGTCATCTCGCAACGCAGCCGAGTTCTCCGGCATCATTACATTTCTACGGAGATCGAGGATCTTCAGAGCTATCTCGACACCGTGCACACCGTACAGATCAGTGCAATAGGCTTTCTGGGAAAGCGTTGTGGTTGACAGGTCCTCCGAACCCCATCGGATCAGGAGTTCCATATTTGGGGAGGCGATAGAGATAACAGAGGAGGATCTCAGGACTGTTTTAGAGTTCGGAGACGATGCTGACTGCCCCACACGATTGCATCCCCTTACAGTTCGAGGATGTTTCCTGAGAGCCAAGTACTTGGGGACATCAACGCAGGTGTGCTCAACAAGAGCAACCTGTGCCCCAAATTCAAGTACTTGGCCCACGTGCTGCTGAGATGCATCACCTCTTGGAAAGGAGGCTTTGACGAGCTATCTGATCAGATGCAGAACGCATATGTGGCGTTGGTGCTAAATCACCCTTTCAGTTTCTCGAGGATGATCTTCACCTACCTGGTGGAGAACATTGAGGCGAAAGGCAAAGAGAGCTTCTGCATGTACCCCTCGTTCATGCAGATGATCATCGATCGAAGCTCCCGCTGTAAGGAGAAGGAGGACGCCGTGGTCCTAAGGTGATGGATGATACCACCCTCGGGCCAGGGCAAGCAGGTCAAGCCCCCGACAAGGTGTCTGTTTGGACATCTGGCCCGTGAAGACTATGTGGCGCCAACAAAGAGGAAGTGGTGCCACGACGATAGTGATTCTGATGTTGAGCAGATAGCTCTACCCTCCGATGATTCCGAAGATGATGATCATGATACAGATCAGGGAGGAGATGGTCAGGGTGAACCCGAACCAGCTCCTATTCACCCTGAATTTCAGATGGAGGAGGAGGAGGAGTCTGATGAAGAGCCTTTGGTACGAACGATGGAAGCTGGGTCGTGGCCACTGAGAGAGGCGTGAGGGCGGTAGGTGGACGCCAGGGTGAGTCTGGGGAAGCTATTACTGATCCATCATACGCCCTAAACGAACCCAGCAGCAAAGGGGAGCCTCTAGGTCAAAGGGGACTCGGAAGAAGAGGATGGCTCAGCCCTATGGGAAGAAGGGGAAGAGACAAAGATTTACACTGCGTACCACCACCTCTACCACTACACCACCCACCACCACCACTAAACCACCCACCACCACTACCACACCACCCATTACTGCTACCACACCTCCACCTTCCACCACTACACCCCCACACTTCTCCACCCCTTCATTCACCACCACCCATATTCACCACAACCACCACTACTACCAGCCACCAAGCCGGCCCCTCTTTACACACCATATTCACCAATGGATCATCCCTCCCTCCCGTTGGAGTGGGGAACAGCTGTCAGCACTGAACAGAATGGTGCTGAAGCTGTTGGCCGCTGATGAGGAAAAGACTGCATAGATACGTCAGCTGATGGAGCTCAATGCTTCCCAAGCTCAGCAGATCTCATAGCAGGCACAGCAGATTACCCAACTCCAAGAGCACAAGGCGGAATCAACTAAGAAGTTGGGGGAGTTGGAGGCTGCTAATAGAAAGATCATGCTCAGACTCAAAAGATCTAAGAATGAGCCTGAAGATCAGAGAAGGAGAGGATGAAGATGATGATGATGATGAGATGATAGTGATGATGAAGGAAGTGATGAAGAAGTGACAAGAGATGGGCAGAACGATGATGATGATAAAGAAGGAGATGCAACTGCATCTGCCTCTGCTCATGTCAAGAGCAAAGAACAAAGAAAAGGCAAGACCAAGGAGCATCATCGTCTGCCCCACCTACTTCCCCCGTTTACAGAAGACCCACCATGATTCAAGGCAAAAGTAAAGCTTAGATGTCTATATGTTATTGAACTTTTGTACTTGAAATCATGTATTAATGTTAATTTAAATAAATGAAAAGTTGAACTGTCATGTGTTCTGTGCTTAATGTGTAACACCTCGTATTTTTGTTAACTAAAAGTTACTTTCGTTTATTCTTATAAGGGCCATTGTCACCAATCTTGAAATTTATGGGTGATTTATGCTTATTTCTTAGTTGTTATTAAAATGTGATGTATGAAAGCTAATAATTAAAATATTAAATGGTGCAATAATAATAATTATGATCATATTAATAATAGTAACAATAATAATAAGTTATAATAATGATATAATACTAATAATATAACTAAAATAATGGTAATAATATAATAATAATAACAACATTAATAATAAACTATAACAATGATGTTAATAATAATAATAATAATACTAGTAATAATAATAATTTATAAAAATTATTAACTTAAAAGTGTTTAAAACTTAATTAAGTTAGGGGGTTGTTTTTGCAATTTTATAAACTTTAACAGAAAGTTACGTGGTTAAAATAATAACAAATCAAACCACAAGGGGCCTATGTGTAAATTTTAAAGTTACAACCCAACCCCCGCCCTTAATCACCCCGGTTTCTGGCCAAGACTTCGGCCAACTTCCGGCCGAAGTCCGGCAGCCTACAAATCACCAAAAGGCCGTCGGTTTTGACCCCAAATTGTCCCGAATGAATGCATGATTACGTTTCGAACCTTAAATACACTTTAATTTGGAACTAAAGTTGACAATGGATGTCGATTGAGCTCGGCAAACCGTCGACCCCAAATTCTCTAACCGTTCGAACATTAAACCTTAATAATAACTCAATTAACTTAACCTAATCAATCATCTATCTATTCCAAAACTTGTAATCAACATAATTTCCCCTGGAACACACACCAACCTCATACCCGATCCTCTCCAATACCGCGACCTGCATTCCAATTGAACATCTCCAATTCGTCAAATTAAAGTGAAATTGATAAGGGGCTTTGGATCCAGAGCATCACTCGAAGCTTTATACAAGTTTAATTTGGTTTTTGTGATGGTTTGCACACGAACTGAGTCCAACCTTTGTCCGCGTGTAATAATAGTTTGTTCATCCTTCATCCACTTTCCATTCGGGTAACAAAACATAGTTTATGCTCGTTTTTGTCTGAGGAATGAAAGCCCTAACATTAATATGGATAATAACATCGATTGGTACTTCAATTTGGAATCAATCGAAGCTAGGGTTCATGGTGAATTAGGGTTATCTGGAATTGTGTGTTTTTAAAACTACGGAACCATTTCATAACACGGGTTCGGCCCTTAGCTTACTGTGTTTACACATGCACCCTCACAAACTAGAGGTCCCGGGTTCGAACCCAGGCAACCTCAAATTTTTTTAGGTTTCTTTTTGAGCTTTAAAAAAATATATAAAATTTCTAAAATTATAAAAAATCAGTTTATAAACTTTATTTATTTTAAAAGTTATCTAATTATTTTCTGTAAATTATTCTTTAAACACCTTAATAATTTTATATAAAATATTATCAACAAATGTTATAATTAGTTTATGTTTATAAAAATAATATAAACTTTAAATAGTTGAAATCACTAAATTATTATTAATCATTAGTTCGTTATCTTTAATTGTAGGTTAATTATGTTATTAAATTTTTATTTACATTTTATAATTTAATCATTATAAGGATTTAATTTCTTATAATTTCACAAATTATTATAAAAGGATTAATTAAATTTTCTTTTATTGTATTAAAAATATAATGACGATCTTATTTATAAAAAACCCCAAATCCTAATACCTTACTTCACGTTAAAACGTTAATCCTATTATTAATCTAAATCTTGTAATATATATATATATATATATATATATATATATATATATATTAGGGTGCCTTGTAACGTTACATCTTGGAACGACGCTTATTATTGATCTTATTAAATCTTCATAATATACTTATTTGACATGTGAGTTCTCCATGCCCCTTTTTACTTTATTTCACACCTTTTAGGGTGTAACATACTAACTTTATAACTTATACTTGTAAACATCTTGATACTTGTAAATGCACATGCAATTCACCTTTACCTTTTTGTCATGGTTATTTGTGTTATTGTAAGTCTTATATGAGATACATATTTTGTTTACAATTATTAACTATTGCTAGCCTGGTGACGTCTTAGATCTTTGGGCTTGACAAGCCTATTGGTGCTAAAGTCGATATATTGCCGACTCCTGATGACGTATGCTGTTTATCATGGGAACCAAGTACACTTTGCCAATCATATAAACTTATAATCTAGTCGAGGTTTGATTGTACTATATGTTTCTATAAACTTGCTAACTCATAACCTATGACATGAATTGCTACATGAAATCCATGGTATATTATGTTTGTGAAACCCTTGGGAACTCACCACTTAATAGTGACTCGTTATTTTTAACATGTTTCAGGGAACCCGCATTTGAAGTCATCATTTGAAGCTTGCAAAACTAGGATTTGGACCTAGCTAAATGAATAAAATGATTATGTTATGTCTTGTATTGTTTGGAATTATTTCATGTTTGAGACCTATGTTTGTAATGCCTTTTGAATCTTTTAATTTTAATATTTACATTTAATATAGCATTATGTGGCTGTGAACAATCTTAACCCTCACATCTCGACGATTCCGTCGTCAAGGTTGGGGTGACAGATTGGTATCAGAGCCCATAACTATAGGGATTTAGGTTATTAGATATGGTGACCTAGACTATAGCATGTGCATGATCCTTATAGAATTATATTTCTATCTTGTGAAATTATATGGTTTGCATGCTACATAATGCTATGCCTTCTTATGTGCAACTTGATGCCTTAGCATAGGATTACCTAAACATTGTTACTTATCTCCCTAAACTTAACTTTGACTCTTTGACTCTCCCCGAATATGAAACCTCTTAATCTTGTTCTCGACGACGCGTGGAATCTTATGCTTATGCTTATGACTTGGATCTTTAGACGATATGTCTAATCTATATAAATCTCATCAAGGTTTTGATTTCATGAACCTAATAAATATTGTGTGACACATAGACACCTGTATTCTGTTTTCCTGGCAAAAAGCCTCGGGCTAAGGTAAGCGTTTCGCATAAATCCTACGGGACTAGTTACGCTTACCTGGGGATTTCTAGGATGAGTGATAAACTATGGTCAACATACACAAGTTTCTAAGGCGAATGGTCAATTTACCTTTACGTGTCAACATTTCCAAATGGTAATGCGTTACCAAATGGAATCATTCCATATGCCTTATAACTCTTGACTTATCCTTGTTAACTTATAACCCTTGTTATTCTCTTTTCTCGTGTCTAACGTATTTTGCGTATTCCAGCATGTCTCGTCATCATGGAAAGCGTGGACGTCCGATCGTAAGCTAGCCGCCATGATTGCTCGACAAATGGCTGCTGTCATCCCGACCATGGTCGCTGAACTAAATAGCACTTTGATGACCAACTCTAGCAACAATGGGAATGGTCAAGGAGAGAATAGTGCTAACCAAGGCGCAACAACCAACTTGCACTTTCAAGCACTTTAGCTCTTGCAAGCCCACTAGTTTTAGTGGCAAGGAAGGAGCCACTGGTCTTCTTGAGTGGTTCGAGAGCATGGAGAACACTTTTGTCAACTGTGAGTAGCACTCAAAGTTCGTTATGCCACAAGTATGCTCCAACAAAGGGCACTTACCTGGTGGAATAGCGAGAAGAGGAATCGAGGAGCTGATGCTATCTTGGCACTCACTGGGAAGAGTTCAAGACCATTGCCATCACCAAGTTTTGCCCGAGGAGTGAAATACAAAAGCTTAAGGAGGAGTTCTAGAACCTAAAACAAGACGGTGGTGACCACCTGGCTTACTCAACCAGGCACCACGAGTTGAGCATCCTGTTGCCTCATATGGTCGACACTGTACCCCGTAACATTGAAAAGTTCATCAAGGGGTACCACCCAAATCCAAGATGCTGTGGTGGTAGCCGACCCACAACCTTGGAAGAAGCCATTACTATCACCGCTCAACTCATCGAGAATCATATACGAGCGGGCACCATGTCTGTGAAGGTGCAAAGAAAGTGGAAAGGACGGTTACTAAGCTGTTAAGGAAACCAAGGCTGAACCGTCTTACAACAACATAACAACAATAAGAAGCGCAAGTTCATGCCAACACCAATTATGCTGTGGCTACACCCAAACCACCTCAAAAACAACTAGTACTTACGGCTACACCTGTGACCCAAGTGCCTATGGCTAGGGCTTATGCTGGTCCTCAACCTATGTGCAAAACTTGTAGGTATCATCATCTAGGGAACGCCCCGTGCCGCATCTGTACCTTATGCGGTTAAATATGGTCACTTGGTGGCGACTTGTCGCCGTGCACCTAACAACGCTACAACAGTCACCAATTGTGCGTGCTACAATTGTGGAGATCCTGGTCATGTTCATCCACAATGCCCTCGTCTTGCGGGTAATGTTCCATAAGCCCGAGTACGTGCTTTCAACATCAATGCTAATCAAGCACAACCAAACAACGATGTGGTGAACAGTATGCTAAATCCAACCCTAACATTTATGATCTAAGTCTCTTTCATACAATACCTGTATCGTTAAATGCCTTAAACATTAAACAGGTATGTTCCTTATTCAATACTTATGCATACGTTCTATTTGACTCTGGAGCCGATAAGAGTTCCGTTTCGCTGGAGTTTGAACCCATTCTTGCTAAGTCACATACGAAACTAGAAAGACCTCTTACCGTTGAGTCGCCGACGGAGAACTATCACGTTGATGTCATTATTCGTGATTGTATTCTAAGTCTTGATGCATTGATTTCCTTATCGATCTTATTCCTATGAAACTTGGAAGCTTTGATGTCATCATTGGTATGGATTGGTTAGCCAAACACCATGCCAAGATCATTTGCTTCGAGAAATGCATTCGTATACCGTTACCTCAGGGGATACACTGAAAGTGTTCGGTGAAAAATTCTCCAAAGGACTCAAACTCATGTCGTGCACTCAAGCCCAAAAGTGCTTAAGTAAGAACTATATGGCGTTCTGGGCTTACGTGGTCACATAAAAGTCAAAGGAAAGAACTTAAGGACGTTCCAATTGTCCGAGACTTTTTGAAGTATTTCCCGACGACCTTAGTGGCTTACCTCCGTGCGTGAAGTCGAGTTTAAAATCGATTTGATACCGGAGCAAACCCCGTGGCTAAGTCACCGTATCGACTTGCACCATCGGAAATGCAAGAACTTTCAGTCAACTCCAAGAACTATCCGAGAAAGGTTTTATCCGTCCTAGCATTCGCCATGGGGTGCACCAGTTCTGTTCGTGAAAAAGAAAGACGGATCGTTTCGTATGTGCATCGATTATCGTAACTTAACAAGCTTACCATCAAGAACCTATCCTCTCTCCCTCGCATCGATGACTTGTTTGATCAACTTCAAGGAGCGGCTATATTCTCGAAGATTGATCTACGTTCTGGATATCATCAATTACGAGTCCATGATGATGACATCCCAAAGACCGCGTTCCGTACTCGTTATGGGCACTATGAGTTTATGGTGATGCCTTTTGGTTTAACTAATGCTCTTGCTGTCTTCTTCATGGATCTCATGAACCGGTGTATGCAAACCTTATCTAGATAATTTTGTGATCGTCTTCATTGATGACATTTTATCTACTCCAAGTCCAACACCGAGCATGAACTACATTTGCGACAAATCTTGAGTTGTTGAAGAAAGAGCAATTGTACGTGAAGTTCTCGAGTGTGACTTTTGGCTCGAGGAAGTTCAATTTCTAGGACACGTGTGAATAGCCAAGGAATTCACGTTGACCCTGCAAAGGTGGAAGCTGTGAAGAATTGGTGTGTTCCCACGACTCCGACCGAGATTCGTTTTTCCTGGTCTTGCTGGTTATTACCGGTGATTCATCTCCAACTTTTCAAGGATCGTGAAACCGCTCACTTCTTTGACATAAAAGAATAAACATTCGAGTGGGGGCCGAGCAAGAAGAAGCTTTGAAGCATTAAAGCACAAACTGTGCAATGCTCCTATCTTGACCCTACCCGATGGAAACGATGATTTCACCGTAATTTTTGATGCATCATCAAACAAGGCCTTGGTTGTATTCTTATGCAACGAGGAAAGGTCATAGCTTATGCATCAAGACAACTGAAGGTTCACGAGGTGAATTACACAACACACGATCTCAAGCTTGGTGCTGTTGTTTCTGCTTTGAAGATTTGGAGACATTACTTTATGGTACGCAATGTATAGTCTACACCGATCACAAAAGCCTTCAACACGTTTTAATCAAAAAGATCTCAATATGAGACAACGTCGTTGGGTTGAGTTGATTAGTGATTATGACTATGACATTCGTTACCATCCTGGAAGGCAAATATCGTAGCCGATGCACTAAGTCGTAAAGTCCATAACAAGATGACCTCGTTTCAAGAAATTCGCGATCGACGACAATGGTTTGATACTTTGAGAAGATTCGATACTGAATTCGACTAGATGTCAACAAGGCTACCGTACTGCTACAAACTTGACAATAGATAGTGACATTGAGTCTAGTATCTTGGAGGCTCACAACAATGGTTCAACAAGAAGGAAGAATGAAAATGAACTGGAGCATAACCTTCTAACTCAACTGAGACAAAACCTAATGGATTGATGTATTTCGTAAACCGAATTGGGTTCTAAATCATGATAATCTTCGTACCTTGTCATGAACGAAGCTCATCAAACTCGTTATTCTATTCACCCTGGCTCCGATAAGATGTACATGACCTGCGTAGTCATTATTGGTGGCCTGGAATGAAGAAAGACGTAGCGACTTATGTAGCTAAGCGCCTCACGTGTACGAAGGTTAAAGCCGAACATCAACATCCAAGTGGGTTACTTGAACAACTCGAGATTCCTATGTGGAAGTGGAACACATATCCATGGACTTCATAACTAAACTACCCCGAACCTCCCATGGACATGATAGCATATGGGTGATCGTCGACCGATTGACCAAGTCGGCACATTTATACCCATACGTGACACTTACAAGATATCAAGGTTGGCTCGTATATACGTTGATGAATTGTAAGTCGTCATGGGGTACCTCTCACATCATATCCGACCGAGACGCTCGTTTCACTTTGGTCATCTATGCAAGAACTCTTGGGTACTCAATTGGATCTAAGCACGGCTTACCATCCCCAAACTGATGGCCAAACTGAGCGAACCATCCAACCTTGGAGGATTTACTACGCCTTGTGTCCTTGACTTTGTGGTGATTAGGATACGCATCTACCGCTAGCGGAATTTTCGTATAACAATAGTTACTACTCGAGTATCAAGATGACACCATTTGAAGCACTTTATGGTCGTAATGTGTCGTTCACGATCTGCTGGACCAACATTGGTGAAAACTTCCTCACTGGTCCAAACTTATACAAAGACGACCGATAAAGTTTCTATCATTCGAAAGACCCTGAAGTGGCAAGAAGTCGACAAACAACTATGCTGATAAGTGACGTAAGCTATTGGAATTCCAAGTTGGGGAGATGGTTCTTCTTAAAGTTTCACCGTGGAAAGGTGTTGTTCGCTTTGGAAAGAAGGGTAAACTGGCTCCAAGATTTGTAGGACCTTTCAAGATTCTGAAAAGGATTGGAAAAGTGGCTTACAAACTGAATTACCTTCCGACCTCAGTGGAGTTCATCCTGTGTTCCATGTCTCAAATTTGAGGAGGTGTCTGGCTGACGAAGGTCTGCTGTTCCGTAGGATGACATCCAGATCGACGAGTCATTACACTTTGTTGAGAAACCCGTTGAAGTTATGGATCGCATTATGAGAAGACTAGAACCACCACTACCCCAATCATCAAGGTTCGTTGGGAGAATAAGCGTGGCGCTGAGTTCACTTGGGAACGTGAGGAGCACATGAAAAGAAATACCCATTTTTATTTGTATAGTTTTCATTCTTATTTCAGGACGAAATTCTCTTAAGTGGGGGAGACTGTAACACATCGTATTTTTGTTAACTAAAAGTTACTTTCATTTATTCTTATAAGGGCCATTGTCGCCAATCTTGAATTTATGGGGATTTATGCTTATTTCTTAGTTGTTATTAAAATGTGATGTATGAAATCTAATAATTAAAATATTAATGGTGCAATAATATAATTATGATAATATTAATAATAGTAACAATAATAATAAGTTATAATAAGAGATAATAATACTAATAATATAACTAAAATAATGGTAATAATATATAATATATAATAATAATAATAATAATAATACTTTAATAATAATAACTATACAATGATGTTCATAATAATAATAATAATACTAGTAATAATAATAATTTATAAAAATTATTAACTTAAAAGTGTTTAAAACTAATTAAGTTAGGGGGGTTTTTTTTGCCATTTTATAAACTTTACAGAAAGTTACGTGCTTAAAATAATAATAAATCAAACCACAAGGGGCCTATGTGTAAAATTTTAAAGTTACACCCAACCCCCCCCCCTTAATCACCCCGATTTTCTGGCCAAGACTCTGGCCAACTTCCGGCCGAAGTCCGGCAGCCCACAAATCACCACAAAAGGCCGTCGGTTTTGACCCCAATTATCCTGAATGAATGCATGATTACGTTTCGAACCTTAAATACACTTTAATTGGAATTAAAGTTGACAATGGATGTCGATTGAGCTCGGCAACTGTCGACCCCAAATTCTCTAACCGTTCGAACATTAAACTTAATAATAACTCAATTAACTTAACCTAATCAATCACTATCTATTCCTAAACTTGTAATCAACATATTTCCCCTGGAACACAACACCAACCTCATACCCGATCTCTCAATACCGCGACCTGCATTCCAATTGAACATCGCCAATTCGTCAAATTAAACAAAAATTGATAAGGGGCTTGGATCCAGAGCATCACTCGAAAACTTTCTACAAGTTTAATTGGTTTTTGTGATCGTTTTCACACGAACTGATCCAACCTTATCGCGGTCTGATCATAGTTGTTCATTCCTTCATCCACTTTCTATTCGGGTAATAAACATAGTATATGCTCGTTTTTGTTCGAGGAATGAAAGCCCTAACATTAATATGGATAATAGCATCGATTTCGTACTTCAATTTGGAATCAATCGAAGCTAGGGTTCATGGTGAATTAGGGGTTATCTGGAATTATGTGTTTTAAAAACTACGAAACCATTTCATAACATGGCTTCGGCCCTTAGCTTACAAGTTACACATGCACCCTCACAAACTAGAGGTCCCGGGTTCGAACCGGGCAACCTCAAATTTTTTTTAGGTTCTTTTTGAGCTTTAAAAAATATATAAAATTTCTAAAAATTATAAAAATCAGTTTTATAAACTTAATATTTAAAAGTTATCTAATTAGTTCTGTAAATTATTCTTTAAACACCTTAACAATTTTTATATAAACATTATCAACAAATGTATAATTAGTTTATGTTATAAAAATAAAATAAACTTTAAATAGTGAAATCACTAAATTATTATAATCATTACGTTATCTTTAATTATAGGTTAATTATGTTAATTATAAAATTTTATTTACATTTTATAATTTAATCATTATAAGGATTTAATTTCTTATAATTTCACAATTATTATAAAGGATTAATTAAATTTTCTTTCATTGTATTAAATATATATGATGGCGATCTTATTTATAAAAACCCAAAATTCTAATACTTAGTTCACGTTAAAACGTTAATCCTATTAAAAAAAATATTTTCATTCAACTTGAAATTTTTAGCAAAATATATTTATCAAGTTATATATTATATATATATATTATATAATAATATTATATATATATATCAACTTTAATCCTATTATTAACCTAAATCTTGTAATATATATAGTATATATATATATATATATATATTGGGGTCTTGTGACGTTACATCTTGGAACGACGCTTATTATTGATCTTATTAAATCTTTCATCATATACTTATTCGACATGTGAGTTCTCCATGCCCCTTTTACTTTATTTCACACCTTTTGGGGAAACATGTTAACTTTATAAACTTACACTTGTAAACATCTTGATACTTGTAAATGCACATGCAATTCATCTTTACCTTTTTGTCATGGTTATTTGTGTTATTGTAAGTCTTATATGAGATACATATTTTGTTTACAATTATTAACTATTGCTAGCTGGTGACGTCTTAGATCTTTGGGCTTGACAAGCCTATTGGTGCTAAAGTCGATATATTGCAGACTCCTGATGACGTATGCTTGTTTATCATGAGAACCAAGTACACTTAGCCAATCATATAACTTAATCTGGTCGAGTTGATTGTACTATATGTGTTCTATAAACTTGCTAACTCATAAACCTATGACATGAATTGCTACTTGAAATCCATGGTATATTATGTATGTGAAAACCCTTGGTTAACTCATCAACGTAATAGTTACCCGTTATTTTAACATGTTTCAGGAGATACCCGCATTTGAAGTCATCATTTGAAGCTGCAAAAACTAGGATTTGGACCTAGCTAAATGAATAAAATGATTATGTTAGTCTTGTATTGTTTGGAATTATTTCATGCTTGAGACCTATGTTTGTAATGCCTTTTAATCTTTTAATTTTAATATTACATTTAATATAGCGTTATGTGGCTGTGAACAATCTTAACCCTCACATTCTCGATGATTCCGCCATCAAGGTTGGGGTGTGACATAATGTCTGTTAACTCTTAATGTGTTTGTTTATTTCTTTAACAGGCTCAACTAAAACGGTTGATGAGCATGAGTTGGTACTCATTCGACAAATCAAGACTCAGTGACACATGATTCTGATTTGCAAGGGATCGTACAACGCTCAGTCAGCTATACACCAGAAGAGGGAGAGATCATCCATGATCTGACAGATGAACAAATGCTGAGATGTTCAGTCTAAACCAGGATGAATTGGTGAAAGATGCTCCCAAAGTCGATGTAGTCAGTGATGAAGAACTAGAAGGTGTCGATGAGGTGGAGATCGAGGATGTAACTGCTGACCATATCCCCAGTATACTAACGCTGATGGCGAGGTACTACCAGATTGGGAGAGAAACATTTGGCAGCAATGCATTCGATAAGGTTAAAGAAAAGATAGCTGAAAAGGAAGGTACAGAAGAAGTTCTCAGGCGGATGATGCTGATCTAGCAAAACAAAAGGCTGAGTGGCAGCCTGCCTGGAGGAAATGAGGAAACAGCGGGAGCCTGTAAAGTCTAACGCCTACACCAGCTCTACAAAGTAAAGAAGCATCAGAAGGGTGTCTGGTAAAATAATAAGCTGGGCGTATTTGAGGACCTAAACGTCTACGCTATGAAGAGAGAGAAGGAATAGAGTATTTTAGATTCCCACATGATCTGAAAACTCTCCCTGGATTTGAGCTTAACCGTCTTGCTAATTTGAACCCTGCTTTATGCAGTTCCCGGAAAGAAATCGGGGGTTCGAGACGGCATTGAAAGGGAATACCACACGAGGTTGGGTCAACTTCAAGCCTCAACAGCCCAGAAGGTTTATTCATAAGACAGAGGTTGACCACTATCTCAGGAAGAACAAGTAGTCTTGAAATGGCACCCTCCGCGCACGATGTCACGTATTCCTTTGAGGGAGATGCCACAAGACTTTACAACCCATTTTAAAGAAGGGTACTATGACTGGCGGACTGGAGAAGCCGTCATTGTTTGGATCGGGAGGGGACATTGGAGATAATAAGGGTGTTTGACCCAAGTGGCTTACAAACTTGTCAGCAAACGATGTATATACCTTGTACAAGTGGCCATTGTCTTTTTTACGCTGGATATCGTGCAAGCACTTCAGTTTCAACATGGTATCGCTTATGCTTTGCACTTGATATTCATGTTGGGGTTTCAAAAGAAGAAGAGAGTCAAGAGATATGAAGAGTTTACAAAGGAGGTCAAAGAATAGATAGAACTAGGTCCAAGGGAAGTTGTTGGTACACATGTCCCTAGTTCTAGTTCTAGTGTGCTTAAATGTAAATGACTTCATTTTGTTACACCAATGTAATCATTTGATATATGTAATGAAAAACTCTTTGAATGAATGAGTATGTGTTATGAATGTTTATATATTTATATTATTGTTTATTACATGCTTATATGCACATGTATATGGGTTTACAGTTGTTAGACATAGTTCTGTATCATTAATGTTCGGAATGTGTTTAACTAAGGTTATGATCCGTCGCGACTGGACCATGAAAATGGGCCAATCGCACGACTGAACATGTGATTGAGCCAAACGCACGATTGAGTCATAAGACTGACTCAGTCATACGAATGAATCAATTGTGTGGGTCAGTCGTAGTGTGAATGGATCATATGACTCAGTCGCATGACTGAGCCATACGCATGACTCAGTCGTACGAATGAAGACTGTAACCTATAAATACCACTTAATTCATGGAAAAAACAGAACACTTTGAGAATTCAAACCTAGCCGTCCCAGAACGTCCAAGTCGTCCCTTTCAACTTCATAGAGCGTTCTGATCATTGCTAATCAATTCTTAACGTTTTCTAATCGTTAGTTTTGATCAGATTAACGTTCTCCCTGATTGGATCGCAATCAAATAGGATCCGCACTATTGATCCGGTTTCACGTAGTTTCGGATAGTACCAGTTCTACTCGGTCCTAACACCCCTATATAAGAAAAAAGGAGATGTCCAATGTTGCAAAAACTACGGGAAATAAAGCTATTGAGTCACACGATGAAATTATGGGAAAGAGTTATTGACACGAGAATTAGACGGGAAACTCAGATAGCGATAAACCAATTTGGATTTATGCCAGGACGCTCTACAACAGAAGCCTACACGTCATAAGGAGGATAATGAAGAAATATAGAGAAAAGAAAAGGGACCTCCATATGGTATCATCGACCTAGAAAAGGCCTATGACAGTGTTCCGCGTCAACTTATTGGGAAAGTCTACGACTTAGAAAGATACCAGAGAGGTATATCAAGGATCGGCACTGAGCCCATTTTCTCTCCACAGTAGTGCTGGATGAGATGGCAAAGTCTATACAACAGCTGTTCCGTGGTGCATGCTCTTTTGCGGATGATACGTCTTAATATCAGAATCTAAAATGGTGCTTAACGACAGGCTAGAACAGTGGAGAGCAGCACTAGAGCGCAGAGGCTTAGGATAAGTGCTCTAAGACAGAATACATGAATTGTAACTTAGTGGTGAGGCTGAAGAGGAAAACACAAATCAGTATCCAGGATATGGCGGTCCCACGAACGTCTAGGTTCAAATACCTAGGCTCGTCCTACATGAGGACGGAGAGATACACAGCGATGTAGCTCATCTGTGTTCAAGTAGGATGGTGCAAGTAGAGAGCAGCATAGGGATTCTATGTGATAAGAGGTTTCCAGCAAAACTAAAGGGAAAACTATACAGAGTGGCAGTACGACAGCTATGTTATACGGAACAGACTGCTGGGCCATAAGAAATCGCGGAGAAAAACAAAGAGTTAGCAGAAATGCGAATGCTGAGGTGGATGGTGGACACACAACACTGGATCGGATAAGAAATGAAGTGTTTCGACAGAAGCTAGAAGTGTCTTGCATCGCAGATAAAATACGAAAGGGAAGTTTAAGATGGTTTGGGCATGTGAAGAGGAGACCAATGGCAGCACCAGTTAGAGCAGTAGATAAATCATCTTAGAGGGTAGGAGAAGTAGAGGAAGACTAGGTTGACTTGGGACGAGATAATTAGACGAGATATGATACACTTGCACCTCTCTGAGCACATGATCGAGGATAGGAGTGAGTGGAGGCGTAAAATTAAAATTAAGGACTTTAGTGGGATCCGTAGGTAGGAAGGGTTAATGAAGACATGTTGCGGGGCCTGATGTGTACGTTGTCCATACTACCCTATATAGGTGAAACTTGCTGCTTTTCTGATGTATGCTTTTTCACTTTCTTATTCTTTTAGGTGATTTATTACTGTATGTTGTGTGCTGTGAGCTTTATGATATATATATGCTGAGGATATATTATATGATGACTTGCTTACGTATGGCTTTTGTTATCGAATCGGGGGGTCTCTTTGGAAGCAGTCTCTCTATCTACCAAGATAGAGAAAAGACTCGCCACCACCTACCCCGAGACCCTGCTCTTGAGTGTGATATACTGGGTTTTGTTTGTTTATTGTTTGTTATTGATCTAATGTATGACCCTTTATGATCGTGTGTGTTTAGAATTAATTATAAATATATGTCTTACATTTACAGATCTACGTGATGAATGTCCAACTAGTGATAGATTTTCAACTAAGAACCGAAGAACTTTATCAAAAAATGATCTTTTCAGCAACCCTATCCGAACCAAGTTAAAAACCTAACCCAACAGAGGACGAAATTGTTATTCAAAGGTTTTTGGTTTGGTGGTAGCTTTGGCACCACGTTTTCAATTTAGTGTGATGGTTTATATTTTTTAAGACAAATAAAACTCACTTCAGAATAGGGGAAAGTGTGTATTTGTTTAAAATAAACAAAAGGATACAACACGTTTCTTCACTTGAAGGCTAAATAACATACAAAAGGAGGTGGTAGTGGAAGGATGTCTAAGGTGCTGTTTTGTTTTTTTGCAGGAAAACGTCTGCAATCTGCGGACCACATCTGCAGACATCTGCAACAGAAGAGGTGGACCAAACGTCTGCAGTCTGTCAAAAAAAGACTGTTTGTTTTTTAACATCTGCAGAATGCTGAAATATTATGTATTAACTAAACCTATTTTTAACATCGAGATCAATATCAACCCACAAAACATCCTAATAGAATCAAACAACACTAACAAGAACACTAATATCTTTTCTGTTCATAATTACAAGCACAAAATCGAGATCAATATCAACCCACAAAATATCCAATCAAGATCATAACCAAGATCTTTCTGTGATGAACTGCAGACATATTCTGCATATTAATTAAGCAAGATCTCTGAATATCCCATCCATAACTTGCAAGAAACTGCTTTAGACTACAGGGGTACAATGGTTTGTAAAACCTGCAACTAGACATAAATCCCAATTGCCAACAAATCAATAACAACTACAAGACGAAACAGCAGCTGAAATTCAAAACCCACAAAGCAAACTCAACATATGAAGAATTTTTTATCATGAAAGTCGAATTTCAAGTTCGGATGCAAGTAATTAGGGATAATTGTAACAATAGGCGATGAAATTGAAGGGTGCTTACTACAACTTGAAGAGATCGATCAACTCGAGTGAAATTGGGGATCAATTGGGGATCAACTCGGTGGTCGATCGAAGAGGGATGGTCGTCGGGGTCGATCGTGAGGAGATGGTCGTCGGTGAGGGGAGGCCGACGATGTCGTCGGTGGGGGGAGGCCGCCGATGTCGCCGCCGTGAGGGAGGCCGCCGATGAGGGAGGCCGCCGCCGGTGAGGGAGGTCGCCGGTGTGGGAGGTCGCCGCCGGTGTGGGAGGTCGCCGCCGTGAGAGGGAGATATTTGGGGAGGATGTGGGGGCTTGGAGAGGAGCAAAGGATTGGAGAGGAGAAAATTATAGGTTTTTTTGGAGAAGAGGTTTGATGAAATGTCTTCCCGCCTGAAGACACTAGTCCATGTATGTACCAAGAAGACCTCGCGCAGACGTTTTTTTAATAAAACGTCTTCCAAAAAACAAACAGTCAGCGCACTCAAACCTCTTCCCGCGTCTGCACGCGCGCAGATGAAGAGGTGGGGAAGAGGTTTTCTTAAAAACAAACAACCACGTAAGTGATGAAGAAGTCGCTAATGATGAAGAAATGCACGCACATAAACAACAACAATGAAGAAGACTATTAACCAAACAACGGAGAAGACGATCAAACACCAAAATTCAAATGAATTTGTACTCCTGTCTAGTATTGCAATATATGTTTTTGTAATTTTTTTTTATATAAAATATAATAAATACTAGTAATTTGCCTGTTATAGTTTACAATTTTTATATGTTAAATTTGAAAATATAAAATATAAAGTTAGCAATATTTAATAATATTAATTTATAATATAGTAATTTATTTTAATTACTTCTACCAAAAACAAAACAAACTAAAATTTAAAATGGATCTTATTGTATAAAAATAAATTAAAAAAAATGGTATTGATCACCAGTTCCAATACCAAATTCCAATACCTAATATATACCTGACCTGAATCATGTTCATACCCTACTCGGGTACATAGGATTATGGTGTAAAAGAGCCGATCCAAGCCCGAGCCTCGCCCTGCTCGAGCTCGGCTCGTTGGATTTTTCAAAGCTCGATCTTGAGCTCGAGCTCGTTCGAGCCTATTATTCTAGTCGAGCTCAGCTCGAATAGTGAAACTAAATCTTGAGATCAGCTTGATAAACGGTTTAATCTGCGTACAATGCTCGAGCTTGATTTGGCTGCACTTTTTCGTATCCTGTGTTTCATTAAGGATTACGTCAAGCTCAAGATCGATTATGGTAAGTATTTATCACTAAATATTAGTGGGCTCGTTAAGGCTCGCGAGCCTTAGCAATCCTTGAATGCAAGGCTCGAGCTCGGGCTCGACAACTAATCGAGTCGTACTTCAGACTTCAGATCGTGCTCGAGCTCGTCTAGGCTCGGCTCGTTCGAGCTTTTTACCAAGTCAATCTCAAGTAGTTTTTAAGCCGGCTTGATTCGTTTACACCCTACACAGGATTGAGTTTTTTCTCCCAATACCCGCACCCAAACCCTATCGGGGTATATAAAAAACCTGATTTTCCAATACCCAATCATACCCAAACCTAATTTCATATGCGAAACCAGATATAAAAAAAACAATTTGCGCACCTCAAACTACACCCAATGAAACAAATTGCCTTATAAGTTACAATAATAATGACTATTGAAGTAGTTATATTTACATCTTGTATAATTAGCATCCTAAAGATAATATACGAATTATGTAAGTTTCCATTTAAGGTAAAAGAAATTAACCGCATACAATTACATGAAAATATTATTATTCTTTATGTAATACCAATCAGCATATATGATTTACATTATTGATGTATATTGTGACATCTCAAAAGAGTATTCATAAAGTCTGTGAACAGCTTCATTGAAAGCAGCTTAACCTGAAAACAACTTAATCAGAGATGATGATAGTCGTGGGTCTTATTGTTCTAGGATCTATCTATTGTGTTTGATTTTATCATTGGGCGTTAGTTTTTTATTTAGATAAATAAACTAAACCCGTTTAAACTCACATAGTAGCATCACATCCCCAGATAAGCCTCTACCCTGCAGAAGCAGGACAACCTCGGACCAACGGATCTGTTTAAAAATGCTGTCGTTCGTATATCAAAAAATCTAAGTGCTTAAACCATACATACCTCATCATATGAAAAATGCATAACAAAAAGGACCCATATCAAAAGGATAACAGCATTAAGCTTTAGCTTTTTGTACTGCTTGATTTCATTGATGATTCCTTCTGTAAGCGCGTCAACATCGTTATTCTTCCCAAAAAATTTTACAAACTCCATGCTTGGATCCATCAAGTACCTGAGTGACATATGAGGAACCTTGTAAGACTGCTTTTGTCAACAACCCAAGGGTAACAGCATTAAGCTTCAGCTTTTCTGTACTTTTTCAAAGTTGCAAAATTGCTTAAGAACTAGAGCAGCAAATTTTAACTCCTTATCAACGGGACAGTTTGAGTAAGGTTTGTCTCCGATGGGGTTTAATGGGTGAAATCCCAAAATTTGCTGAAATGGGTATTCAAAGCATATATCATCCTACAGTGCTATATTTATAAAGTTCTGATTAGTGTAATATCGTTTTTGATCAAATGTAACACGTGGTTATTTATAGAAGGTATTGGAAATTAGCTCCCATCTATGAAAAAAAGCTGCACTGTTATCATACACCCCACATCCATAAATCAAGATAAGATAAACCATATATAGCATATGAGAGTAATTTCGTGTGTGGCAATATAAGGGCAGATGGAGCATGAGTCTAATCATCAGGCCAAAACAGGAAATTGAAGGTATGCATTTTTTTAAAGGATACTCACATAATTATTGAGTGATCAACAAGGTAATCTGAGCCTTCCTCCTCTGTTTTCATATAGTAAACTCGGTAAGCACGAGCAGCCTTTTTTATCTCCTCCGGATCACCCGTAAGTCCAATCAACTTCGGGTGGAACTCTGGAACATAAAAAGGATAAACAGAAAAAAATTACGCAGCTTATGAGGTGCAAGACTTAATTTCCAATTGCAGCTTTAGTATTCAAAACTAATCTTCATACCTTTGACATACTCATGAACTTGCTCTACCGTGTCCCTCTCTGGATCAACTGAGATAAAACTGGTACTATCTCTAAACCTGCCTTCCCCTCTGCAAACATGTAAATACTTAATTTTCATGATCATCATACTCAAAATACAAGTAAATTGGTTAATTGTGGCGTTTAAGATACTACTAACATGTAGAGGTGACAATTCCAACCAGTTTTCTTGAGAATGGGTCAATTCTGGTAAAATAATGTATTAAAGATAAAATTAAAACTAAATCCATCCGAGTCTGCCCATAAGCGTATTTTTAAGCGTAGAACATCCAATATCAGTATCTAAACATTAAGCTGTTATCTAAACAGTATATATGAGCTTTGTAATCGTACACGACAATTATTATATACAAAAAATAATTTTTTTAACGAGTGTTCTGAATAGACCAGACCCGCATGTTTTGTCTACTATGCACTGCCTGTTTTTTACCTCCAAAAGCTGTGTCAGCCCAATTATGTAATTTTGATTAGTAAATACCATGAACATACTTATTTTGTCATTGCAGCAGCAAGCTTCTGTAGCTCATCCGGCAGATATCCGGGCAGTGAGTAAAACCAAAATATATCAAGGTCCATTTCCCCTTAAAGTCCTTTTCAGTAACAGATCTCCCATTATGGTCAACAAGGTTGAATGGACCCCCAATAGCTGCTTTACCAGCAGAAGGTCCTTGCTTTACTGCACTTGAAGAAGCATTTATATCTGCAGCAATACCCATAATATTCATTATAATCACAACTACAATAGATAAAGCTCAAGAGACCATACCTGAACAATCTTAAGAAAACAATCAACAACGGTATGAAAATAATAATAATAACATACAATTCAGCCTGAAGAGTTATATGTAGGCTACAGATAGAACCGAATAAACAATATGAATATACCTCGTTTCCCACAAGGAAATATCGCAGAGAATTAAAGCAATAGAATGTTGCCAGGACTACACTTTCAGTTCGAATCTAGAGTTCCACATGTTTTGTACCTTTTTGCCAACGATAGTTATATGTTTTTCTATATGATGATTACAAATAAAGCAGCATTTCACATGGTTCACAAGATGCTTAACTGCTACATTTTCAAAGTTATGTGTTCTTAATACGAAGGGACTGTGTTTAATAAAGATACAAGTATGCAACTTGTTTCATTTAACATATACAGGGGTGGGACCATTGTTGGGTTGTGAAGGCTTTGGGCCGAACCGGGCTTGGTTCGGGCCTGTTTTTGCCGCGGACAGAAAACAAGGGCAGCCGGCCCTAAGGCAATTAGGGTTATTTAGTTAATTCTTGGAGCCTAAGTTATTGCCCTAATTACCAACCCTAATCTAGCATTATATGTAATTGTATTCTTTGAGCACAATATAATATAAACCCTAGTTGCAAAGTTGACGTAGATTACCTAGACCAAACCACTATATTCTCTCATGTCTACTCTTTCTTTTTTATTGTGTGATTGTGTGTGTTTGTTTGCTTCCACTGGAACCTACTCTGATTGTGATACCTAACAAGTGGTATCAGAGCCGAGGTTTGGAAATACACCGGTTTACACACTGAAATTGCAGAAGGCTATTCGAGAGGCCTGCGGTTTTATCTTTTGCTGCTGGTTCGAAATCTAGGGCTGCTGTTCGGATCTGTTTTCTATGGAGTTCGCGATTAGGGTTTGATCAAACCCTAGGGTCACCACCATCCAGGAAGATAACAGGGCTGTTTTTCAAATCGTTTTATTGAGTGTTTGCGTTTAGGGTTTTGGTTTTGAACTCCTTGAAATCGCAGGCTACACTCGGCTTTCTGCAGGTGAAGTCCCCGGTTCAAGTATCTTCGGGTTTTAGGGTTTTATTGGAGGTGTGCTTGGCTTCGGTTAGCTTTGTTTTTTTTTTTGGGTTTTTTTCAAAGGTTAATATTTTCTCACGGTATTCATCAACTTCAGTTTCTGTCTCGTGATTGTATTCATTTCTCGTTTGCAATGGCTGAAGACGGGAGGGTTCGAATTGAAAAGTTCAATGGGACAGACTTTGTTTGGTGGAAGATGCAAATAGAAGCATTGCTTGGTGAAAAAGATTTGGAAGTAGTACTGGAAGAAAAGCCAGCTACAATGAGCAAAGCTGAAGAAGCAGTTTAGAACTCAAAGGACAAGAAGGCTAAATGGGCTATTAAATTGGCTTTGACGAGGAGCGTTGCATTTAACATTATGCATGAACCCACGGCTCGTGGTATAATGACGGCTCTGTCAAATATGTATGAAAAGTCGTCTACTGCTAATAAGGTATTTTTGATGAGGGAGTTATTCATGGCTCGAATGAATGAGGGAACTTCAGTTTTGGAGCATATTAATGATCTCAAATCGATCACGTCCTGGTTAGCTTCTGTGGGCATAAAGTTTAATGATGGGACTCAAGCTATAGTATTACTATCTTCTTTGCTAGATAGTTGGTCTGGAGTTGTATTCTTTGAGCACAATAATAATATAAACCCTAGTTGCAGAGTGGACATAGGTCACCTAGACAGAACCAATATAATTCTATCGTGTCTACTCTTTCTTTTTTATTGTGTGATTGTGTGTGTTTGTTTGCTACCGCTGGAACCTACTCTGATTGTGATACCTAACAACCATGATTCTCAATTTGTGTTGACACCTTTTCTTGAACTTCCAGGAAGATTCATCTTTTTCTAATATGTCCCAATCTTAAGTTTATATATTTACTTATTGAGATTATTACAATGACTATTCATATTAGTTATCATATATTTAGCAAGAAAAATCACATTAAGTAATTAAGTCATGTTTGAAGTAAACCTCTTGCAATGTTCTAATAGGATAAGACAAGAGGCTAAAAGAAGCCAAAATAGTTAAGTATACATCCAATTAATTTTTTTATCAATACAACAATTAAAAAATAGACTTAATTACACGGGTGGCCCCTGTGGTTAGGCTCGATTTCACTTTTGGTCCCTAACTCTCTGAAATTGCAAAGTTGATCCAAAACTTTGCGCAAACGTAACAACGATGGTCCCTGAAATGGATGGACGTTAATTATTGTTGTTAAGTGCGTGTGAAATGACAAAAATACCCCCTTTCACCTTTCTTCTTCTCCATCAACCACCACCCCCACCATCTTCAACCATTGTCACCACCAGTACCACCTTCAACCACCACCACCACCACTCTCAACCTACAACCACCACCACCACCACCCCAACCTTCAACCACCACCATCTTCAACCTTCAATCACCACCAACACCACCACCTTCAACCTTCAATCCCCCACCACCTTCAACCACAACCATCAATCTTCAATCACCACCATCTTCAACCTTCAACCCCCCCCACCTTCAACCACAACCATCAATCTTCAATCACCACCATCTTCAACCTTCAACCACCTTCAACCACCACCACCACCACCCTCGACCTTCAACCACCACCATCACCACCTTCAACCTTCAATCTCCCCCACCACCACCTTCAAACTTCAACCATCTCCACCTTCAACCACCTCCAATGATGTCCACATCCATCATCGACCCTCCACGTCCGGCGACCCTTCACGTCCGACGACCTCCACCTCCGGCGACCGTACACCTCCGGCAACCGTTCACCTCCGGCGACCCTCCACCTTCATCATCGGCATCAAATCTAATGGTTGTTAATGCGATTCAGATCTGCTCAACTTCTGTCACCACCATCGCCAACACCACCATCGCCAACACCACCATCGCCATAACATCACCATCTCTGGAGATGGTGGGTTTTCATTGCAGCGGTAGGTCGCCGGAGTTGAAGGGCTGGTGGAATCAATTGGAGAAGACAATGATACAAGGGTATTTTAGTCATTTTTAAAATATTAACTGAAAACTTAATGGACATCCGTTTCAGGGACCATCATTGTTACGTTTGTGCATAGTTTTGGACCAACCTTGTAATTTCAAAGAGTTGGGGACCAAAAGTGAAATCGGGTCTAACCACAGGGACCACCCATGTAATTAAGTCTAAAATATCTATAGTTATTAGCTTAAATTTAGTTGGGATTTCCAACAAAAGTTGTCACTTGTCATTTCAATGTTAGATTAATATATATTCAATATAAAGGGTAGTGTGTGAACCTTCAAGGGGGTGGCATAGAGTAAGCACCTTGTGTCCCTCTACCACAGGTCTCATATTCTAATTCACCTTCCACTAGATTCCTACCTTTAATCCCATTGAAGGCCACTTGTCCAACACAAGCTGTGATTTACCTGGTCCCATTGGTTCGTAGGTCTAGAAAGTTTACCAGTAACATGTTCTCACATTTACCCAAAAAAGGTAATGTGTATGTGTTGCTGAATTCTAGTTTCTAAAGTGCATGAAAATAATGCCCTTTCCACGACCAGGCATGGAAAGTTGGAAATGCCTGTTTTATTTAAGCATGATTATGCTAACCCACCTTTGCAATAATAAGTGTGGGTTCCTTTTCCTATATATTTTCTACTACATATATCTAATCTAGTTGCAAAAAAATGTCGAAATCACAAGGGCAGAACTCTATATCCAATCCTATAACTGCATTGTAAGTTTGCAACTTCATGCTCATAATTTTGTAAGCACAAGGTGGTTAGTTCCCTATATCATTTGGGAGGATGCATCTTATTGCGCACTTTCGCACTTGAGAAAAACAATAAAAAAATACTTATACAGAGAAACATATTTGACAGACATGCATCCATAAATCAGTGATCCATGTGTGTATTGCTCTGCAGAGAGCAATACAAGTAATCCTATTACCCAATAAACCTTTCTTGCTTTCTGATCAAACATCTTTTACAGGATTTTAGCCTGTTTTTGACAAAAACTCAGTAACAGCCTCTTACACAGAAATGTGCAAGGAAAGGATGCGTACATCAGATCGCTCCGCGATCCGGCCCCTCCCCGGACCCTGCGCAAAGCGGGAGCTTCCTGCACCGGGTACGCCCTACTGATAAAACTCAGTAGCAGTCAACAAATAAAGAATTGTTTTCTAATGTTAGACGTTAGTTCATTGTTGTGAAGTAAAACATTGCAATCAACGTAAGCACACGTTGAACTGGACAAAAACCTACAATCATATTTCTCCATCTCTTGCCTTCAATAATGCCTTCGGTTCACTTCAAGACGCTATTCGCCAATAAAAAAAGTCTCACTTGCAAAGTATAGCTACTTTAAACATTGCCTAAGACCAACAATCATATTTTTAAGGGCAAAAGACAAAAACAACACGTGTGGACAGGAATTAACCCCTCAGGCAACAAGTTCAAGAAAATGGATAAAACGATAATACTACGCACAGGAATCGGTGACAACTGACCCAAACAGTTTTTCCAAATTCATGTGAATTGCTTGAATAAGTTTAAATATTAGCATGCCCTGTGCATTTCATTAAATTGTTATTATTTTATAAAGCAGTATGATGTTAAGAAAACAAGAAACTTTTTCTACACCAATTCTAGTAAAACTGTAAATAAGAATCAAAAAACTGACAAGTTCTGTAATCTAGACAATTCCATATATTTATACAGTAAAACTAATATTTTTAACATATAATGTTATATTTATGATGCAACAGTTTTTGATGCAACAGTTTTTATTTGTTATCTAAGAAGAACTAAATTGATGTTTCAGTAGGTTCATTATCTTGATATTAACTATTTAATCTATATTCTCTTAAACTTGAGTTTTCCTTCTAAAATAATAATTGCAAAAGATGGAAGTGGCAAAAAAAGGTGTTAACACCAACTATCCACAACATTATGTGAACCATCACCTATTTTGAGAGACAAAAATAACCAATTTGACCCCTTACTTAGACATTGCCGAACCATCTGGTCACATCATTGCGAACCTTATCTGAAGTACCATATAGAAGCATAGAAAAATCTAAACATATGTCACATCTTGATGGTAAACTTAACCTAGATTTGCTTTAATGTGAATGTTACTAACAGTTATTTATTTCACAGTGAGGCCCAGATGTAGCTAATAAAAGATTGGGGAAATGCTTTTTTATTGATGATTTTCTACAGCAATGGGAACAAAAGTTCTAAAGGAAGAGTCCAGTCGCACACTGCCACACACCGCTCATAATTTAATCCTACACCCTGAATTAGTAGATGAAGATTAACTACATTCATAGATGGAAATAAATAATAAAACAGCAAAAGTAATTATTTAGCATAGAAAGCCATGGTTAGAAACCAAAAAGCCTTCTGATTTTTTCAGGCCAAAACAGGTTGATTACCCAAATCCCTCGATCTAATTCAATTAGAAAAACAGCATACTAAGAAGTTAAAATTGCAAGTGAAACTGCGTTATCCTACTAGGCTTCATCTTCTTATCAAATATCATGCTCTAACATCCATCTAAGCAGAAGAAGCTCCTAAAACGATACAAATACCCTACTCACCATAGTTATCTACCTTCAATATGCCGCTTCTTTTCCTGATCATAGTAGAAGATAACCCCTGCTCCAGTGACGATCAGCAAAAGAAAGCTCAACCAAGAAATGGGCTGTAGATCATCACACTATTAGTTATTACCATCTCAAATAATTAAAAAGAATGAAAGCATAGATGCAGGTTTAGACAATTATCATCACAGCCATGTAGCAGTCTTAGAACTTTTCAGTAAGCCTAAAAGTGTGTATTGGATGCGTAACTTAGCTCCCGCTTTGCACGGGGTGGGGAGGGGCCAGATTGCCTCGCGATCAACCTTACCCTTCATTTTGTGCAGGAGGTTGTTTCCCACAGTTTGAGCCCATGACCTCTAAGGCCCACCCTAAACGTCAAGATTCTTTTTTCTATAAAACCATAATGATTCCCTATTTATTAGCAACACATGAATGATGTAAACTGTATAACTAAGAAGCTTATGAATTTCACACATAAAATTTAGAATGCACATGTTTAGAATTTTATTAACCAATTAGGACTGTCCATATAGCTCGTAACATGCGGCTCGCTCGAAAAAAGCTTGCTCAAATCAGCCGAGTTTGTAAATGAGCCGAGCTAAGGGTGGATCACTCCCTAGCTCACCTACATTTAACCTCAACCGATAAAATTTACAGCTCAATAAAAGAAATTCAACCTTTTAAGCCCAACTCTCAATCATTCCACCTTTTTTCTCTAAGTTCTAACAATCTAATCAAGCCTAACTGAGCTGAGCTAAACTTTTTTCTAAAACCTACACGAACCGAGCTCGAGCACAGGTTTCATCTCAATTTTTGAAGAGCCCTGTAACGAATTACACCTTGAGTTAACCACCATGAATAGAAAGCAATGAAGATATTGGAAGAAGTTACCCCTCCTCTAACAGGTTTTCCTTGTTCTGAACTCTGATTCGAATCATCAGACTGCTTCCCCTTACCAGACTGAGCATCTGACACCGTTTCCTTCAATGTCGAATCAGTTTGAAGAATTTTAGCAGCGGTACCAGCCGCATTAACGTCAGTTGATAAGAACCTAGGGAGCCTTGTAAATGATCCTAAATCCTGAAAACCTAACAGATGTTAACACAATTGCACAACATGATTATAATATATATATATATATATATATATATATATATATATATATATATATATATATATATATATATACATATATATAAAGTGTTTCCGGATGGAGAGACGAACCGATCGAGTGAGACGTTGGTGGAGATGTGGTTTGGGGATTTCGTTGAAGATATGAGGAGTTAGACGAGATGCGGTGTAAGTGGAAAAGAGTCGGTAAGTGCGACGGAGATGAGCGGTTTTTGATAGCACGGCGGCCATGACTGCTGCTGCTGCTGGTGGTAGCGGCGGTGGGGTTAAGAAGTTATACCTTATTCGTAAATGCAAAATGGAAAAAGATAATAAATAAGTTCGTATAAGCCCGGTGCATGCGAGTGGTGCGGTTAATTTTTGAGTAATTTTTTTAAGCGGAAGATTAAATTAAACTACCAACAAGTTAGAAACTAATACAAACATTTGGAAATGATACAAACATCAAATAAGGGATAAGAGATAGAGCAATAATAATAACAATTTTGGATAATATTGTAATTTTAATCCATTTTTAAGATACTTAAAAATAATTTTGTTACATTTGATATAAGTGATTATGCATAAACAACTTGTTATTTACAAAATTGTTTATCCATATAGTAATATAGATATATTTAATATCTCACATTAATAAAAAAAACAATTGAGAGTTAGCACAATAAAAGAGAGTTAACTAAATAAAAAGTACTAAAAATATTTATACACCCGCCGCATCGTGCGGGTTTCACCCACTAGTTATTACATATGAAAATAGAAAGTACGCTACTCCTCCCGTTTATGGCCAACATGAGGAGATAGTTTTTGATCCAAAAGAAAGGAATCAAATTTAATCGCACTAATCAAATAATCTAGTATAGCTAGCTTGTTTTATGGTTTTTTCATTTCTTGAATTTCAAATCACCCAACAGGAGACCATGATACTTGTTTGCAATATTTTTTTTCTCTAAACATTACATGTTGTAGATAATAGATGGTCATCAAGTCGTTGAAAGTGAATGCAAAAATTGGAGGTATCCTTTAGCAAATGTCCTGTGAAAGCTCATAAATTAGTTACAGTATCGAATGAGATGATCACATGGTCAACAGATTTTGGGTATTACCGGGAAACATAACCGAATGGAAGTTTATACCCCTCCTAGATAGAGCGACCAGTGTGGGGATCTTACTCATCAAGGCTCTCCGCATAATAGTATTAATTTTGATTGGAACAAGATTATTCCGGTGGAGAGTTTGATCAAGATTAGGCTCCATATTCATGTTGGTGTCTATCTTTGAGCAAATAATGCTTGAGTGAAACTCTAATTGGATACTTTGGTTCTCTTACCATCTTCATATATCACTATCCTTTCCATTATGATTAAAAACCCATAAAGGAGGCAAGTAAGCTCAAATAGTTATTTAGTTTAATTAATACTTCTAATGAGCTTAGGTTATGGTGCCATCTCCATTTTCCATGTAGCCTGGTTTAAGGTGACTTCAAATCATTTTTTCACCCATAATTTTTTCTGTATTTTCAAGTTAAATAAATAAGAGAATAAATCACGAAGAGAGGAATCACTGATGTATTTATCTAACCAGAACTTTGTAATATTATCTAAACCAATAGCGGGTCTGATGGAGTTTGACAAGTTGATATTGTGGGGCGAGAACCATAATGCTAACCTTTACCATAGGTTTCCAAGGACCCTAAATCTTGTTTTTTATAGGTAAATCATGATAAACAGCAAAAGGCTTTTTATGAATTGCTTTGATAACCTTATACCATAGATAGTTTTGGTCAACCCTACACCGCCACCCACATGTGTCCAAAAGAGACAGATTGGCAACCTAATGCCAAGCCTCTCAGAATCTTTGGAAGAAATAAATTTCAACCATTTGACGTAATGGAATTTCCTAACTTCATTGCTATCCCCTCCTTCTAGGAGGGCCTTTTTGATGTTTTCAAGATCATTCTACGACCTTTTTCTTGGGCATTAATAAAGAGAAAAAATAAAGGTGTAAACAAGCAAGGGTTGATTAAAGTTACTCTACTACCCATAAATAATGTTTTTGTTTCTACCATAATGCTAGCTTATTTTCAAAAGCTTCCATCACCAGTTTCTAGGATTTGATTTAAGTTCAAGTTTTCATGAATCGAAATGCCTAAATACTTGAAAGGAAGTGAATCTGATTTGCATCAACTCCGAGAAGCTATGTCAGTAACAACGTCTTAGTCAACACCTATGCCATATAACTTGCTTTTTCCTAAATTTATTTTGAGGCCATAGCAAATATGAAAGAATCTAAGTATACAAAAAATGTTACTTTACATTAGATTCAGACTAATGTCCAGTAATTAACATATCATCAGCAAATAATAAATGAGATCGAATCACGCCATGATTAGGAAGAGCAATTCATTGGAAGCTTCCACAAAAGACGATCATTTTAATTAGGGAAGCAAAAGCTTCTATGGCAATGACAAACAAGATGGGTGAGATTGGATCACCTGGCCTAAGGCCATGCTTCAGTAGTTCCTAATCCATCTTATCTGACCATTTTAAGATGTGATGCTAAATGTAAAATACGTGACCAAATATAACTTAAAACAACAGTCCCTTAAAATGTATTTTTCCTTTCCCTTCAAAATTTATTTCTAAAATATGTGGATGCCTTAGCATTATTAAAGGAATTATATAAAGTAACTATACCTACTTTATCTTGAATGCCCCATTTAGTAGGACTTCTAAGATAGCATCCGATATAACGTCACCATTAGGGGGGGTTTGCAAGCTCACTAAAACCAATTATATAATTTTTTACGTTTACCGATGAGAATCAACAAAGTGAATTGTTAAACACATGTATTCAATGGTTTGGTTTAATATCCAATGGTCACAAATAAGTGAGATCAAATCAACCTTTTCTAAAAAGCTTTTTTTATCTTCTTTTGTTCTCCATCCACTAATTTTATACAATCTCTTGTGATTTACAATTTCTTGTGCTTGTTGACCTACTTACTTTTTGATATGATGGATGACTATACTTCATTAACTAATTAAAGCAGTGATACTCAGCAAATAAGAAATTCAACTCATGAGCTATTATGATCATTTTGCAATTATTTCTCTATACTTTTTCTTGTTATAACCTTACTTGACTTAAAATTGATGAAACCAGTATTACTATGACTACCACTTGAGTCAAAAACACCTTTTATATTACCACTCGATCTTTCGTAATATATACGATCTCCGAGGTGTCGCTTAAGACTTGTAATGCTTGACCTTCCGGCCACATAGCCATGCTTACAACAAATGCACTGTTTTTTCGCTCACCATTTCACTTTGTACTTACCATTAATGTCTACAAAGTGTGGATGCACTTTGGAAGAATTCTTTCTCTTCTACATACATACATCATTCTTAACTTTCAATTCATCAACTAGCTCGACGCTCACTCCGTCACTAAGTTTAACATGAAGTCTCGATTCCATTTGATTCTTTTTCAAAAGACATTTTACAAAAGAATACATATATTAATTTTAAACAAATGATACATATACATACTTTTAAATATAGCTTTTGAATCTGGCTTTAAGCATGTAAATAATATTTTTTTGCACGACTTTATGCAACTCAAACAATTAAATACTTATAGTAAGAAACTAAATGCATACTTTTTCTTTGAAACTCACTTTAGAATTATTAAGCAAATAAACATTAATACATACATACTTTAAGCAACTTCTGATATGACTAAATACAAATTATCCGTGTCACTTTAAATAACTGAATCTGACTTTCAAACTTTTAGGCAACTAAATATATACACATTCTTTGAGTATCACTTTAAACTAATTAAGCAGTTAAATAACAATAACTTTGGGTAATATTAACCTACCTGTGATGTTAGAGAGAATGCCAGAGAGAATAAAAATGCTGAAGAATGTCGAACTTTAAATCTATAAAAATTTAAGAAACAAGTAAGAAACTAACAACACTTTCAACAAGAAACAACAAGAACCTACTCGAAAGATGCAAGAGGGAATGTTGATAGTTGTTGGAACGTCGGTATCGGAAGGAAGAGCTGCTAGAAACTTGGTGCCAGCTGGGAGGTAGAATGTCACCTGGAGTTTGGACTATAGAGGATTTCAGTTTTTAACATTTAGATAACATTAATAAAATAAAGCCCTACATAATTAAGTGAATGTAGAAGACTAAAAGTAATCTATTATGGGCTAGTGGGCTACACAACCTATAATAATAGAACTAATAATTTATACCATAATGGGTTGTATATATACACACACATTATAAATTAATTCTAGCTAGAGCTAGCGTACCGTCACACTCCAACCACGACGGTTCCTCGCGGGACATGAACGTCATGGAATCACAGTACTTGATCGACCACTACATGGTTCAGCAAACATACGTTGCAAATAAGTTTAAAAATATATAATTATTTTCAGAGTTGAATTGTGGAAGAAGTAGAGCTAATGTAAATTGTTTTTAAAACATGATTAATACATAAATAAACGATCTAATAACATGAATGGCCCTAAATGCGATGTGGTTCAAGCTAGCTTAACTTGATGCAAATGTCAAATACCTGAGAAAACATGCATGAAAATATGTCAACATAAAGTTGACGAGTTCACTGGTTTTAAAGTAATAGTAAAAAGTGTAATGGGCCACAAGTCTTTTCATGATTTGATTGTCGATCAAACAATACTAAAACATTATACAAGCACCGGTAACTGAAGCTAGACTGTGACTGTAATAGATTGCCCCTACTTATACCTACCATAATCTTAGGGTTAATAGACTAATAATGTCACACCCTCAAAATCCACGTACGGAGTTTTACCGCGAGGCGTGTGAACAAACCAGAATCACAGTCAATAGTTACTCAGAACGACTCTATATGCTACGTTTAACATAAACCATACCAGAGTTCAAACTTTAACAATCATGCGGAAACGTAAAGTAAATAAAACAACCCAAATATAAAAATGTATAAAATGGCAAAACATGCGCTAACCAACTGTCTAAAATCCAAATGTAAAGATAAACAAATGTATCATTGTAAAGTATCAGGATGCATGCTTGACTCGTGCAGTGCCCCTACTGGCAATCCGGATTAACGACCTGAGAATAGCATACTAAAAAGTCAACACATGGTTGGTGAGTTCAAGAGTTTGCGTATAAACATAACAGTTTATCAATAGTGTATAAATAAGCATGTGCATTGTAATAGATAGCTAGTCCATTAACAAATTGATATTAATACATAGTGATTTCGACATTGAAGCTGACTGTGTTATGTTTGCCTCCCGTCACGACTTCACCACATCGTGACGAATAATCATAGGACAAATTGCACCCGGTTGACCTCGAGTCACACAGGTGGGGCTCGTCAGACCCAGTAGTACTACCCAAGTTTCCCCGCTATCCAATATTAACAATTCGAAAGTGTGAGGACTTTATCATAGTAAACAACACTATATTAATATCATACACATCTTAAATATAAAAAGCGTTTGTAACATTACCAGTATGCTATCTCCCCCAAAAGAGATTTAGTAAAACAGTGGGGCATGAACTCACCTGATACGCGTATTGTGTACTAGAGTTTACTTGAAAGAAAAGTGAACAGTCAACCCTCAGAGGTTACCTAGATCACGTAAGTACATGAGTTTGTGTAAACAGTGAATATGAGAAACCCTAAGTGCACCATAACCAAGGACTCAATGTTTTAGAAGAATAGACATGTTTGACCCAGTTGACCCGTTTGACCCGTTGGTGACATTATGTGTTGTAAACCATTTAAACAGACATGAGCATATATCATACAAGTCATGTAAGTTCTTAGTATCTAGCATACTCAGTGTGTTCATAACACAACTAATGTATCATATAACAGGTTAGATCATGCATAACCTACTTATATAACCTATAATCATGATTTAGCACATATGGGTCAAAACAGATAATCTACCAAATAATCATCCATACTAATCACAACACATTCAATATGTCCAATACATACCACATACATCAATATGATCAATTTCCAGTCCCAAACATGATGTCCTAGTTACTAATCAACATACCAAACCATACATGATCATCAAAGTGCATAAATCACCCAATAACCTACTAAACATTCCATACAACCCAAATCTCAGATTCTAACACATTAGGCATCCACAACAAGCATTCTAGCATGATCCTAATGTCATGAACATGTCAAATTTCCAATATCCAATGTTCATCCAAAATAAAGTTTCCATTTTGGGAAAGTTTATCCCAAAACCTACTAAACACCCAATGAACATACAATTCATCAATAATATACTATTTCAAGCTCATAACAACATCCAAGCATGATCAACAACATCAAACCAACCTAATTCATCAATTTATATCTAAAAAAAGTTTCTACTTTTGGCAATATATGAACAACAACATCCAACCTAAGATTTCTAGCATTCATAGCATCAATCTAGCATTCATATCATAATCCCAATGTTCATACAACATCATTAACACCCTAATAACACCAATTCATCCTTGAATTATCAAGTTTATACACAAAAGTTACTATTTTTAGTAACCTATGAACAAAGTTCTCAATTCACCAATTTCTTGCATGATTCATGTTTTCTAGCATTCATACTAACTAATTAACATCCAAACAACATCAAACAACAATCAATTCCATAAAAGCCCCAAAATTTTCGAATTAGGGTTCATGTATATCAAGGTTCATGATCAATCAACCAAAAGTGTAGTTTTCTTGCATAATCAACTTTAAACAACATACATACAACCTAACTAACATGTGAACAACATCAAAACATCAAATTACAGCCTATTGAACTCCAATTTCGCAGCTATAGGTTCGGCCCTATCAAGAATCCCACAAAAACATCAAGACTAACCTTTAATTCAAGTGTGTACTTTTAATGAAGGTCCAATTCGCGTTCTATGGCTTGAAATCGAACAAAACCATGAAGAATTGAAGGTTGAAGGCTGAAAAACGCAGAGAAGAGGGCTGGAGATGGCTGCAGGTCGGTCATGGGTGTTTGGGTGGGGTTTGGGTTGTTTTATTTTAGCCAATTTACATTTATACCCCCTCTAAACTTGCATTTTGTTATTTTTATAAAAATTAAGTTTTTAACTATTTGTAATGTGTTTTTAACTTAATAATATTAACATATAAACTAATGGTAACCCTTAGATATTTTATTTTGTAAAAACACAAGACATACGAAATAACACGCGCGTTTCCGCGTTACGCGATAAAATTCCCGAATAGTCTTTAAATCGCGTAAACACATAAGCATAACACAATAATCATCTAATCAAGTAGATTATTATTAAATTAACAATAATAATTATTATTAGGTCACCAACGTCAAACGACAACTAGTGTGTGCTTACGACGCGTGTATGTAAAACTTAACGGAACTAACGGAGTTTAGTAACGGAAAATCACTGGATGTCACAAATAATGCACCCCTTTAGACCTCCGGAGTTAGGGTAATTAACCCTGGTGGGGGTACTTAAACCCAATATTACTATCCATGATTACCTCGCTTTATAAAATAAACTAACGGTCCAATAACAGGGGACTTCATACGGTAAGTAAACAACTTATATAATATGTGAAATTATTGGCAAGTAAATGTATCCAAGAAAATAATAATTTGCATGTAATCTTCCTCAAAAGGAAAATAAGTAAAAATGAGACCGTAAAACTCACCTGTAAAGTACGTCGGGTGTGAAAATCTTGGGTAACTAAAGGTAATGAATAACTACGGTGGATGACATCAATGATCAATGAAACTCGAATATCATTCTTTTTATCATACTCAGTTGTCACATTGATTGTTCGAGCACAAAACAACACATAGATTATTGTTTTAACAAAAAACAACATAAAACATATTATATTAATGTAAAATAGTGAATATTAAAGTAGTAAAGAAAGTAGTGAATATTAAAGTAGTAAAGAAAGTGTTGTTTCTATGTTGTTTGATATTTTGACATAAGACACCACAGAAATAACATATGAGACCTTGTTGTTTGATATAAAATAATATAGAACATGTTACGTAAAACCGCACAAAACTGTGATACTTGACAAAACAACACAAAACTATGTTGTTTGACTCAAACATCACAAAACCATGCTGTTTGATGCAAAATAGCACAAAGCTGTGATATTTTTAGGAAATACAACATAATTCTGTACTGTTTTGATGAAATACGTCACAATGACGCAAAACAGCACAAACTATGTTGATTGATTGAAAACAGCACAAAACTGTGTTGTTTTATGAAATACAACACAAAAACGTTAAAATGCAGCATAATTTTATATAATTTGATTTTTTCTATAAAAAATATAGCAATATTATACTCAAATTAAAAATAATCTAGCATTAAAAAGTTATAAACATTTAAATAAATTGGGGAAAACTCAAAAAAATCAATAAAAGTGGTTACATACCCAAAATACCCTTCCATCTTTTTATTTACAATATTATCATTTTAGCCATGGATTAATAAATAAAAGGCTAAGATATTTTCTTAGTCTTCTTAGGAAAAATATAATTTTTAGTGAAACATATGCCCATAAAATAATTATTTAATTATTTTCTTAGTAGGATTATTCTTTTATTTTGTCTAGTTATAGACACGTATTAAATTAGGGTTTCTTTAATTTATTAAGTAATTTTGGTATATTATAAAGTAAAATCTCTTTAATGAATTAGTTAGCTACTTTAGTCAATTTATCAACTTGTCTTAACTCATCTTTTTAAGTGACCTAGTAACTAATATAAAATCCATAAATCTATAATTTCAATCCCATATTAAAGCACCAAAAATAACATGTCATCTTTGTTAGAAGTCATCAACTAACAATTTTAACTCCGCTTTAAAGTAACATAATATTTAGTTATGTAACACCCGGATATTTAAAAAGGTAATAAATGAATAATAAAGTAGGAAATGCAAATTTAACCCAAGTTGAGGGGTTAAAAGTGTCAAAAGGACAAAAGGTACAAAAAGTTGGTGTAAAAGGTGGGCATGGCCGCCCACCCTCCCTTCACAACCTTTTCATACGATTTTAGAGAGAGAAAGAGGAGAACATTCGGTTTTTTTTAAGAAGAACAAGAAAAAGCCGGATTTCAAGGTAAGAATTTGAGGGTTTATGTGTCCATGTTGAGTTCTTGTCTCGGTTATATGCTTATGTGTGTTGTATGCTCGGTTGTGTGTGTTTTTGGTGGGTTTTAGGTGTTGAACTTGTAGGAAACGTGTTTTGAAGGAAGTCATAACCAAGAGACTGCTAAGGTGAGTTCTAGATCCCCTATGTTACATGTTTTTAACTGATTTTAGGGCTGGAAATGTATGTATGTATGTTTTTATAAAGTTGGGTTTTTTCAAACCCGTATGTATAATGTATATGTGGGTGGGCGTGATTTTGGGGTGCATTTGATGTTTTGGTTATGATATGTGTATGTTTTAGGATGCTTAGAATGTTAGAACTAAGTTTAGAACCTGTTACAATAAAGTTTGGGACTGATTATGAATGTTGTTAGTGTAATAACAATGCTCATGCGCCTAGAATTGGCCCATGTGCCCAACAGGTTAAGCTAACTAAGTGTTCCCATGCGCCTAAGACTTCATGCGCCTAAACAGTACCCCATGCGCCTGAAATTTCCTTAGAAAATGTCTAAGTGTAGTTCATGCGCCTGAACAGTGGTTCATGCGCCCAGGATTTTTGACCAGGAGCCTAAGTGTTGGGGCTCATGCGCCCCAATAGTGCCCATGCGCCTGGACCTCCCATGCGCCCAAGTGATCTCATGCGCCTGAAAGGCTCATGTGCCTAAGTGTTAAACTGTGTGTTTTGATGAGGCGCCTGCATAGTTGAAATGCGCCCAGACAGGGCTCATGCGCCCAAATAGTGTTGGTGCGCCAAACACTTAGAATTCAATACAGAATTTTCGTGGGAGTTTGTGCATTTAGGGTTTTGACCAATGTTGACCAGGGTTTATTTAATGCTTACGATTATGCTTGAGTGTCATTATGACCCCTTTTTTATCATTATTATTGTTATCATTATTATTATTATTTTGATTATCATTATTATTATTATTATTATTATTATTATTATTATTATTATGTTTGTCTTATATTATGTAACTTTACATGGTATGTTTATAACTGTAACGTAAAGTATTATTATTAATCAAGTGAAAGATTAATGATAAAGAAAAGTGGAACGTAAATGAATGAACGAAAGTCTTGCAAGCGGATGTAAAGAGGTGCACGGCCTTGTTGTCGTTAGCTCAACTGTGATGCGTGTTAGCTACCCCGAAGGATGCACACAGGGTCAATCTTTGAGATTGACAATGAGATGAGCGACTCTGTTTCGCAAAAGACTCGGGAGACATGCAATCCTTGAGATTGCTAATGAGGTGAGCGACTCCGTGTCGCAAAAGACTCGGAAGACATGCAATCCTTGAGATTGCTAATGAGGTGAGCGACTCTGTGTCGCAAAAGACTCGGAAGACGTGCAACCCGTGAGGTTGCTAATAAGGTGAGCGACTCTGTTGTCGCAAAAGACTCGGAAAGATAATGATAAAAGTACGAAATGAACGATGATGAAGATAATAATGATATTACCTACGTGTACGTATGATGTGTGATCACATATGAAAGTAACGAACAGTTTGAAATGAATAGTGAAGTATTTTACTTATAAAACTAGAACTCACTCAGCAACGCTGACTTTTATGCATTTTCAGTTGGCAGGTAATTTGTTGCTGAGGATGGCACGCGGGGAAAGCTGCTCGGCGGGGCAAGACTGACATCCATTCTTAATAGAATTCACTGTTGTTTTGTAATGCAGTTAAACTATTCTTTTGTAGATAGATTAAACCAAGGTGTATTGCTTAACAACATGTTTATAATGAGATGAATGGCTTTTGTTAAAATTAATTCCGCTGCTTAAATTTGTAAACTTATAATGTTTTATGTAATTATAACTGTGAATAACCAACTGTGAGGTGCCCGGGTTTGGGGCCTTACAAGTTGGTATCAGAGCCAAAGTTTAAGTGAAAATGGGTAAATATTTTCAAAAGAAACCTAAACTTAAACTGAAAATGGGACAGAAGGAGGGATGTCAGCCCGAGTAGCTACGTGCCATCAGGTATTTATTTTCTTAAAGTTAATCAGTATTATATGCGTGTGCTATTTGAATTATATGTTCTTAGTAGCTTTAGATACTGATGTAGTCAAGATAGGAACTGCTTGGGGTGTGAAGAGTAAAGTAAGTAGTTAATCATAACTGGTCACTATCATTAGGGACTTACTATACTTGACATAAACTGAGCTATTACCTTGAATGACTGTGTTAGTGTTTGAATCTTATAGCATCTAGGAAATGGCTGGACAGAAGTCTTCCAAGGCTTTTAGAGGCAGAGGTCGACCGCGTGTGACTAGGAGCAGTGCTAAGGCTCCTGAGACGACTCATGAGAACCCTGAGGTTCATGACCGGAGTGAAGGAAACGAGAATGCCAGACTGAATGCCTCAGCTCGGGAGGCGATTGCTGACGAGGTTGTCACATCCCGACGGAAGCGTGAACGATACGGTTGGGGTGTGACTAGCTTTTATCAGAGTACATTGCTTACAGTGAAATAAACACAATAATCATATATACATAAAACATAACTTACGACATGGTTTATTATAATAGTGGAATTACATCTTTTACATAGGTTACAAAATTAGATGTAATTGTTTACAACTAAATCATAGCATGTCTAGAATCTATGAAAGTGAGCGTTGACATACACGCTCCCGTCAACTATGTTAACGGTCAGCGTGACGCAGACCCTCCCAACTACTTTGCCCCATCCATTATGAACTTCGAAGCTAAAGTCAAACGAATTACTCATTATTTCCTGAAAAAGCATACTTAAACCAGTCAACAAAAATATTGGTGAGAACATAGGTTTATAGCCAGACAAATATTTTGTTGATGTATCAATTACAACCAAAACTGCTCACAACATAATCATACTCTCATGAAATAATTCACAAAATCAGATAATATTACATCCCAACCCTCATTCGGTTAGATGCAGGAAATAGCTGCAACCCTCATCCAGTTGGTGCAAATATTCTCCTAAGTAGCGCTACTAATATTATCGGACGGTTCCTCATTCGAACTAATGGTTGTATCGCAAATGACAGTAAGCAACAAAATATTTTCAAAAATAATACATCAACCCAAACAGTATGCTTTTTCCCCCAAAAACTTTATGAATACCAAATGGTTGAAAATGGGGCTATGAACTCACCGTGTCTTCAGACTTGAACCTATAAAATAGTTCACAGTATCAGACAATATTTTCTTTAAAATTTTTAGAACCTCAGATGTATGTATCTTTTGAAAGTTCTACTCAAAATGTCATCACCAAATTTCCCACAAATTATTTATACATAATTTGCTTAAAATTAGTCCAAAGTTTCCAATAAATCATCAAAAATACCTACGATTATCCAAAAATCACCAAAAATTCATAGAATTTTATTCCAACTCAAATTTTTATAATATTCCAATAATTGTTTAAAAATAGCTTTTGTCCTTCATAAATTCCCAAAATTTTACAGACGGCTTCTTATACAAAACCAAGAATCATATAATTATATCAAGGTCCAAATCATGATAGATCAGATTCTGTAATTTTTATAATAATCTTAATATTTAGAAAAAATACTTATACTGCTCCAAAAATTATGAAAATTTTATATTCTGTAGTTTCATATTTAATATTACATCTACGATTTTCTTAGAATTTATTATTTACGTTAATTATTTATTCTGATTTATTTATAGCAGAACATATAAAAATCCATATCTTAATTATAATAAGGAATAAAATTCTGAAATTATTCCAGACGCTTTTATACCTCAAAAGAATCATCTTGTGAATTTATCAGAATTTTTCCGAATTTATTTCTATTTTTGATATTTTCTCTATTTTTCATTTATTAAAATAATTTATATAAATTATTTACTTATCAAAATTTTGTCAAAGTTTCCAGAACCATATTTCAATATATAAATAAGGAGTTTTCAATGTTTATTCCCACAATCACATTTGTTTAATATTTTTCTATATTTTCTTGAATATTTACAAAATTTAATCTTGTAAACTCAAAATATATCTTTTTATCACAAGTTTCTGAGTTTTTGCAACTCATCACTTATGATTAATGAACTAAAAACTTTCAAAATTGGTTTTGGTATTTGAACACCAAAACTAATATATATATATATATATATATGTTTTTTTTGTAACATATATGTAACAAAAATCATTTTATAACCTTGTGATGATGATCTTGATGGTATCTTTGCTTCTTGAACCTGAGAGAAAGGCTGTGGAGGTGGTGGATGATGATGGTAGGTGATGGTGGTGCATGGTTGTGTTTGTTTGTTATCGGTTGTTGTTGTTGGTTGTTGGTTATTGTTGTTGTTAGTTGGCGATGGTGGTGGAGTTGGTAAAGGAAACTGTTGATACATATGTACCTAGATTCTGATCTCAATGTAATATCTTTGTAATGTCTTACATATATGTAATTGAAAGATGATTAATGAAATGAAAATGGTTGTATGTGCTTATAATGTTTAATGTTTCATTAATGGGTTGTGTAATGTATGGTTGATAAATTATATAGGTAAGTGATTGTCTGAATTGATATGCGTAATGTAATGATAACTAATACATTCAAACTTATCGTTATGAAGTTATCATGCGAATGGCCCATGCCAATGGACCATACGCATGAACAACTTCATGCGAATGACTCAGTCGCACGACTGAACCAGGAGACTGGATCAGTCGTAAGACTAGAGCATGAGATTGAACCAGTCGTACGACTGAATGCTCAGTCGTGCGTATGGATCAAGCGCATAGCTCAATCGCACGACTGAATCATGCGTATGGTTCAGTCGCACGAATGAGAAACCCTTACCTATAAATACCACTTAATCCGTGGAAAAATGGGACACTTCGAATACTTGCAACCCTAGTCGACCCAGAGCGTCCTGTTCGTCTATTCCAAGTTCATAGAACGTCCCAGATCATTCCTAGTTCGTTTTTAACGTTTTCTAATCGTTAGGTTTGATCTTGTTAACGTTCTCCCTGATTGGATCGCCAATCAAATAGGATTCCGCACTATTTGATCCGGTATAACGAAGAATCAGTTAGTACTCCGTACGTACACGGTCCTAACAAGTGGTATCAGAGCTTTGGCTCTTGATTCTTCGTGGATTCAATTGATTTTGTGAAAAAGTCTACGTTTTTAAGCGAAAAGAACATTTCTTTCTGTTAAAAATCAAGTATTTACGTGTGCATATTCTGCAAAATCAATATTTTTCGACTTACAACCGTCTAGGGTGTCAAAACTTGCGTTTTAGGTTAAAAGTTGCAAAAACCTCGATTTCAGCAGTCTTAGTCGCACGATTATCTCAACCGTACGACTGAAATCCAGTCGCCTGTTCATTCGCCCGATTGAGTTAGTCGCCTAGTCCATTCGATCGATTGAGTCAGTCGCCCAGTTCAGTCGCACAGTTGAGTCAGTCGGTCTGTTCAGTCACCCAAGTGTCTCAGTCGCCTGTTCAATCGCACGGTTGAGTTCAATCGCATACTGTTAGTGTCAATCGCATCCCAGTCGTACTCCCAAATCGCATTAACAGTTTCTGTATTCAAGTTTAAGTTAACATTCATTATGGACTTCGAAAACTTCGCGTTCTCAGCAGGGAAAGACTCAAGGATCCAGAACTTACTGTTACTGGAAAATGAGATTGGTAACCACAATAAACCACCTAAGCTTCTGTCTATTGATGAGTTCCCGCAGTGGAAGCAGAGGTTTGAGATTCATCTCAATGGCGTGGATACTAATCTTTGGAACGCTATTGAAACTGGTTACACCATGCCAGTTGGTGCTGATGGTATACCGTTAACGTTGAGTGGACTGACTGATGCTCAAAAGATTGCCTACAATGTTGAAAAGAAAGCTTACGCGATGCTCACCCAGTCTATTCCTAAAGAGATCTTCCATCAGTATTCTGATCATAAACAAAGTAAGAAATTCTGGAAAGCTCTCGAGAAATGATATGAAGGGAGCTCAACTCTGAAGTCTTTGAAGGACAAATCACTTAAGAAAGAATTTGATAATTTTTCTGCTATTGGGAATGAGAGTTTGGACGACATAATTGACCGCTTCTATCATCTGATGAGTGAACTTCACACTCATGGGGTAACCACGTCTAAAGAAGAAAAGGTCTCCAGTTTGGCTGATGGACTTCCAGAAAAGTGGGATTCGTTTATTTCCACCTTGCGACACAATTCAGTTCTTGAGACATTGGATATAAACGACTTTATCCTGAAACTACGAGAGGAAGAAGTCAGACACAAGTACAAGGCAAAGAAGGGTTCTTATGCTCAGGATCCTACACTCTACAATGTTACTCCTTCTTCTACTTCTACTTCCAAAATTTCCAGCGCTCCTCTGCAGACTGCTTTTATGTCAAATGCACCACCATCTACTGAACAAGGCTCATCATCTGCTAGTGAGTCACATGGTGCATCTGGGGTTCTTCAAAGTTCAACAGTTACTCAATCTACAAAGTTGATGACTGAAAATCTGGGAAAAGTAACTGTGGAAGTTGCAAAGGAACACATGGATCTACTTGCTGCAGTAGTTCACTCTTATGATGGGTTAGTGGCTGGTAAGATTGGAAACTGCCACCTAGCTGATGAAGACTACGAGCAGGTTGATGAGAACGAGCTGGAACGTATGGATATTATGTGGGCTCTTGCAAGTGTAGTACGAAGAGCTAAAAAATTTGTGAAGAAAACAGGACAGAATCTCGTGGCTATAAAAGATACTACCTTTGGGTTTGACAAGTCCAAAGTCACGTGCTTTAACTGTGGAGAAAAGGGCCACTTCAAGAGGGAATGTGTAAAGCCTAAGAAGACTGGGAACAGATATCCATTCTCCTCGTTCAACAGGCAAGATAAGGATAAGAAGACAGCTCCAACAAGCAGTGAGTCCAAGGCTATGGTTGCTCAAGGTGATGAAGGACAGGATTGGTCTTTCCGATTCTTATCTGACAGTGAAGCCAACATAGCATCTGTTGAAGACTTAAATGAAGACTCGGTGAGTGAGGGGGAGAACTCAGCTAAGATTGATCCTGCTGATTTAGAAGAGACTTTTGCTGCTGTTGATGAAATTGTGAAAAATGAGCTCAATGCTGAATCTGAAGCATAACCAGCGTCTCAGAATGCTTTCATGGCTGGAACGTCCTCATCTGCACAGGTAGAATCAAAAGACAAACTCTTTGCTAGACATGCTTGTGTTGATTGTGAAAAATTTAGGGAAAGCATTGACTTAAAATTTGCTAGGTTATTAGATCACAATGATAACTTAGTAAATGACCTAAAATTGTGCACAGAGGCTAACAAAATGTTAAAACAAAATGAGAACAGCTATAAGGAAAAGGTTGAAGCATTAAAGAAACAACTAAAAGAGACTGAAGTTGTTGCACTCAACCAAGAGAATGATATTAAATTCTATTTAAAGACCATTGAAGAAACTAAAAAGGATAAAGCAATTTTACAAGTTGAAAATGAGTCTTTAAAACAAAAAGTTCATAGTCTTGCGAGCTCCTCGCACATTTTGAAAAACTTAGTTAAGGAGCGCAACAACGGGGAAGGTTTGGGATACAAAGTTGTGGCGCCACCACATGAGACCTTGTTAAACACCAAACAACGTCCAATCAATGATAACCCCATAAAGGATCATGTGGTGACAACTCCTCTGGTCAGTGATCCGGATACAGCAGTTAACTCTGCCCCTTCGGTTCCTGACCAGACAGCTTCTACATCAGGCACAACTGGCACACAAATCACTGGCAAACGAGTGGAAGAGAATGCTCAAGCATCTCTTGGGTTGGGTCAAAAATCGACTACCACACAACCTAAGGTTTCCAAAAATACTCAATCTAAATCAGTGAAACAAGAAACCCATCATCTTTCAAGACAAAACACACATAATGTTAAACAAGTTAAATTTGTCAAGGGAGGTGAAAGTCTTAAAATTGAGAAAAAAAGAAAGAACCTGAAGTTTACTCACCGCCCCACAAGAGATCTCCTAGCCCTGATGAATGGAGGTCCTGCTATACTTGTGGACAGTGCGGTCATATTTCTACAAATTGCCCTCGCTATCAGACTCCAAGAATTAAGGTTGAGCTGAACAACAAAGTTAATCTAGATTCAAAACAGCGATCTAAGACTCCTGTTAGATCGAAAACACCTATTAGGTCTAAAACACCTTCTAGGTCGTTTTCGTCTCCTCCACGCCAAAGGCAACACAGACAAGTCACTGACAAGTCTATGATGCCAGCTGCAAAACCTGTTTCTGAATCTAAACCATATGCTCAAACTGCAAATCAAAGGTTTACCACAAACAATCCTTTCACAGGGATGGTTTGTGGAAAGCCAAAACGACTTATGTGTCTGAAAGCAAGGACAAGCTGAAAGTTGAGATTCCACCCACTGATAAAGGACAGTGGGTCGAGTTCATGATGGTTGATGCCTCTGGGAAACCCAAGCCTGTCAAGGCTTGGGTCCCCCTCCTTAACTGATGATTTTCTCTTATGTGCAAGTTGTCCGCTATAGTGCGTCTACAAATACATGGATCGTAGATAGCGGAGCTTCCAGGCACATGACGGGAAATAAGTCCCTCTTTTACAATGTCAAACAAATTAAAGGGGGACACGTTTCCTTTATTGGAAACAAAGGAGGATACATTATCGCTCAGGGAGAAGTAGGTAATGAAAAGGTAAGGTTCGACAAAGTCAACTTTGTTCAGCAATTAGAAAACAATCTGCTTTCTATGTCTCAGATTTGTGACAAGGGCTTCAAAGTCATGTTTGACAATCGCAAGTGCTACATTCTGAAGAAAGAAATGGATATTCCAGAGGAGCAGGTATTAATGTCCGCATCTAGATATAATGACTTATATGTTTTAGATATGTCTAATACTTCTACTAGTTCTTATACTGTTCAATGTTTCTTGTCTAAAGCAACAGAGAAGGACTCTATTTCGTGGCACAGAAAAATGGGACACATTAATCATAGGAAGATGAATCATCTGATTCATAACAACTTAGTTGATGGAGTTCCTGTCAAGAACTTCAAGCTTCCTGATTTCTGTGTCTCATGCAAGAAAGAAAAGCAAACCAGGAAATCTCACAAGTCCAAGAATGTCAATTCTATCGAGATGCCCCTGGAGCTACTGCACATGGATTTATTCGGTCCAGTTAGCACGAAGAGTATTGCAGGAGACTGGTACTGCTTCGTAGTCACTGATGACTACTCACGATTCTTGTGGGTGATGTTTCTGAAAGCAAAGTCAGAAACCTTTGAGTCATTCAAAGTGCTGGTCACCACTCTGGAATCATTTTACAAACTGAAGGTGAGAAAGATTTGCTCAGATAATGGAACCGAGTTTAAGAATCAGTGGATGGATGCTTTCTGCAAAGAAAAGGGAATTGTTCATCAATTCACCTCTGCATACACACCACGGATGAATGGAGTTGCTGAGCGAAAGAACAGGAGCCTGATCAAGACCACCAGGACTATATTGGCAGACTCAAAACTGCCAGTGCAGTTCTAGAACGAAGCTGTAGCCAATGCCTGCTACACACTCAATCGTGTGTCCGTAGTGAAAAGGCATGGGAAGACTTGCTATGAGTTACTACAGAAGCGTAAACCAAACTTGGAGTATTTGGAACCTTTCGGTGCTCCTTGTACGCTTCTGAAGAAAACTCAAGAAGGCAAGTTTAATGAAAAGGCAGATCAGGGGATCTTTCTGGGATACAGTATACCTGACAAACGAGTTTACAACAACTCTACTAGTCAGGTAAAGTATGGTGTAATGTTGACGTTCAACGTTTCACCATCCCCCCTGCTGGAAAAGGTCCATCGTCATTCTTTGACTACAATGGCTTTTTCATATCATTCAATCTTTCTCAGATAGATTCAGATGATGATATTGCTACTCAGATGATGCACGATGTTCTCAACTCACCGAATCTGGATACTAGCAATGCAACACCTACAAGTGGTTCATCGGGATCTGCCACAGCTAATCAGGATGATAGTGAGGACTCATCAGATGATGAAGAAGCAACTAAAACAAGCAATGCACCACATGTTGATCAAGAAGGAAGCTCTTCAGCTGCTGAACCTGCATCTAGAAATACAGACACTGAACCTCCAGTCACAACTATGGACTCTGAAGTTGTTGTTCCTACAACTCCCATGACTAGGATCAGTACGAATCATCCGCCAGACGCTATCATTGGTGATCTTCACTCCGGCGTGCAGACTAGAAATCGACTGTATACTGCTGATTACGCTGAAGTTATGGAAAAGGGCTATGTGAATGACGGGGCTTACAGATGTTTTGTTTCTCAAATTGAACCCAAACATGTAAGCGACGCTCTTAAGGATGAAGCCTGGGTCAATGCTATGCAAGAGGAGTTGCTATAGTTCAAGAAACTTAGAGTGTGGACTCTTGTTCCCAGAGGAGTCAAGGTAATTGGTACCAAATGGGTACTAAAGTGCAAGAAGGATGACCAGGGTGTTGTTATTAGAAACAAGGCACGGTTGGTTGTTCAGGGCTTCAGACAAGTCGAAGGAATCGACTACAATGAATTCTTTGCTCCAGTAGCTAGAATGGAAGCTATTCATATCTTTCTAGCCTACGCCTCTTACATGAAGATCAAAGCCTATCAACTAGATGTTAAGAGTGCATTCTTGCATGGGGAAATCCGTGAAGAGGTATATGTCAGTCAACCTGAAGGATTCGAAGATCCTTATCATCGGGACATAGTCTACAAGTTAGACAAGGCTCTGTATGGGCTACATCAGGCTCCTCAAGCTTGGTATGAAAAGCTCTCCACCCATCTGTTGAAACACGGCTTTCGCAGGGGTGTGATTGACTGTACATTGTTCATCAAAGAAAAGGATGGTGATTTGCTTATGGTGCAGATCTATGTGGATGACATCATCTTCGGTTCTAGAAACGAAGAGTTCTGCAAAGAATTCGAATCTGTGATGAAGGCAGTTTGAAATAGCGCCATGGGAGAAATGAAGTTCTTCCTAGGATTACAGGTGGATCAAACCCCTACCGGCATCTTCCTGCATCAGACTAAGTATGTAGGTGACATTCTTAGTCGCTTTGATATGGAAAATGTCACTGCTGCTGGTACCCCACTCGCCACAAATCATGATGTGGCTCCTGATGAGAATGGGGATTTGGTGGATGCCACCATGTATCGTGGGATGATCGGATCTCTCATGTATCTCACTACCTCGCGTCCAGATATCATGTATGCCACATGTTTATGTTCCCGATATCAAGCGAAACCCAAAGTAAATCATCTGATTGGAGTCAAGAGGATTTTTCTTTATCTGAAGGGTACTCCAACACTGGGGTTGTGGTATCCTCATGATGATGACTTTGAGCTAACGGCGTATAGCGACTCGGATTATGGAGGCTGTAAAATGAATTACAAGTCTACGTCAGCAGGATGTCAATTTTTCGGGAGAAGATTGGTAACTTGGCAGTGCAAGAAGCAGACATCAGTTGCTCTATCTACCTGTGAAGCTGAATACGTTGCCGCCGCCAGCTGCTACTCTCAAATCATTTGGATTCAACAGCAAATGCGGGACTACGGTTTGCATTTCACTTCTACTCCTATATTTGTTGATAATTCTGCTGCAATTGCAGTAACTAAAAATCCGATCCAACATCCTAAGACCAAACACATAGGCATCAAGTATCACTTCATACACGACTGCTATGAAAAACATTTAATTGATGTGGTCAAAATTAACACGGATTTTCAATGCACTGACCTCTACACCATACCATTTGATAAACCCAGATTTTTCTATCTGCTAGAGGTCAACGGGGTTAAAAAGAAAAGTGATGTTATATTAGAAGAAACAGATACATAGTCCGACACCTGTTTTTTTATTTATTTTTAGTATTTCTTTTATTTTAATTTTTTTAAATTTCCTTGTCGTATAAAATCCAAAACACAAAAAGATTTTCTGTTTTAGAATTTTAGGGGGAGATTATTTATTATTTCAGTATTCATCTACTCAAAAAAAGGGGAAGGTGAGTAAAGCTGAAAGGCATAGACAACAAAACTGGAAATGTGACTCGAAAAAATTGGAAAATGATAGTACGCAGGCATCGAGTTACTTGGAACACCAAAATGATTTTCTGATCAGAAATGTTAATTAAATCACTGAAAGTTTATAAATCAGAGAAGTCTAAGTCTAACAAAATGGGAAAATGATAGTACGTTTGATTGTTACTGTAAGTACACGGAGAAAGTTGATCTACGAAGGTGCTAGTTCACTATATGATGTGTCGGTAGATTCAACACAATAGACAAGTAGACGTCATTGGTAAACTTAATCTAAACTAAACGGTTCAATCAACTGTGGGTTCCCATCTTATCACTGGTTAACACAATCAGCTATTTCCGATAAGGGATAACGAGCAAATAAACGCCACCAAAGGTGTGCAAATGACCACAAAAGGAGCAAAGCACGAGAAAAAAAATGAATACTAGCGCAATCAAGCTGATAACTTATGTTGCTGGTACGTTATGTGCAAAAGAAAATAAGAAATGCTCTAACAAGGAGATAGGTTGTGTGCCTCTCTGCTGTGCGATGGCACTGACCTGAGGATAAGCATAACCTACATATTCTAGAATTCATTGTTGTTTGCCGCCTCTCTGCTGTGCGATGGCACTGACCTGAGGATTGGCTTCTCTTTGAAAGGTCTAAGAATAGTCTCTTCTTGTAAAAATACCTATAGACCGCTCGAAAGTCCTTTAAGGAATGATGATTACCATATAAGCGTGGGCTCCACAAATGTTGTTTGAAATAATATAACTTAATTCATCACCAATGCGTGTCAAAAGTCTGTGTATGAATTTAAGTGGACAAGTATACTGACAATCGTCGTGAATGCACCGACTGAAGTTGACAATCAAAGTGTGTTACGTATCATATCAAACATGATTCCTAGTTAGTGCTTAGAAGTCTTACATCAGTACAAACTGTGATATGTCATCATGCAAGGTGTAATTAGCATAAAATGTTCCAAATAATGGTGTATATGCTTGTCTGATTCCAAATGAGTCTGTTCTTGATATAATGTCAATCTTAATAGGCTACACAAACCTGCCCTAACAAAAATCACAAAAAGATGTTCATTTTGTTCGTAGTTTAAATTTTTTTTCAATTTATTAGTATAAGTGTGTCAATGTCGGACTGTGTATATTGTTATCTGTTAATGTCACTAAACAAGCTTAACGTTTAATTAAACAAATTATTTCTGAAAGGTTAAAAGGATCACATCTGAGGTGATCGGGTGGATAAATGGATCACGTCTGAGGTGATCGGGTGGATAAATGGATCACGTCTGAGGTGATCGGGTGTATGAATGGATCACGTCTGAGGTGATCAATGGGTGTGTTAATTTAAAAGTGATCATGTCTGAGATGATCAATTGCACATAATGTTTTATCAATTGTTTAAGAAAAACTATGTGTCGATAAATGAAATGACTAAAATGGCACAAGTATAGCCCAATCACACAACTTCATGATGAGTATGATTCAGTCATACGAATGGGATATACGATAGAAGACAATCGTATGATTGGGCCATGCGAATGAGCCCAATCGGCCGATTGAAAGTGACCGACTCGGTCAAATGTGCGAATGGAGGTCAATTGAGCGAATGGAACTGGTCGATTGAGTGAATCGTACGACCCAGTTTCAATCGCATTAAGTCATGTGATTAGACTTGGTCGTACGACTGGAGATTGAGTCGGCCGGATGAATTGAGCGAATGAGTTCAGTCGCCCGACTGAGATGAGTTTTAGTATAAATAGGGCATTTAGTCGATCGCAGACCCCATTCGCCCTAATTCGAAAATTGCACCGTTACTCTGCCAAAATTTCATCTGATCTAAACACCTTGCTATATTCGATTTCTGACTATTTGGCATTCTTGTACAGGTACAATGCAAGACGATGGGGGTTATTTCAGTTGTTTTGATATCACATCTGTGTCAATTTGTCCACTTTAAGTACTGACTTTAAACCTGGTCAAAAACCTAACTTAATTGCTTAAAAGGTTGAAATCAATGAAACTAGGGAGTTAGGTATAAGATTGCGAGTCTAAAGAACCTAAGCATAATGTCTAACTCGCAGTATTGGTTGATCTGGGTCTTAATGAAATGGAACAGTGAGTCATGCGAATGGACTCCAGATTGAACTTCAATCGCACGATTGATAGGGGCGACTCATTCAATCGGTCGAATGAAGAATGCGAATGGGTTGATTGTGTCATATGACTGGACTCCAGAATGAACTTCAACCGCACGATTGAAAGGGACGATTCATTCAATCGGCCGAATGAATCATGCGAAAGAGTTCATTCGGTCGGCTGACCCAATCACAGGTTCAGTCACCCAATTGAACTCAATTGCATGACATATCAACCGATTGAAGCCCAGTCGCATTATTGCTTAACCGACTGAAGCTCAGTCGCATCAATGTTAAACCGACTGAATTCAGTCGCATCGTTCAATCGCACGATTGAACTGAACTGATTCTATCTGATTTGGTCAAACCCTGTTTTTTTATGTTCTAACGTGCATGTGTTTTTTGTTACAGGCAGATGGCTAATGCTGGTCCATCAATCCAAAGCACAACATATGTGCTCATTTGGATTCCACCTCAAAAATAATGGTGAGTTTGCAGGTATCATCGATTTTCTGAAGAGATCACGTATATATAGAGCCATCTCTACACCATGCACTCCCTACCAGTCCATTCAGAAATCATTCTAGGAGGGAGCATCGGTTGATCGATCTGAGGAACCCTACCGCATCAGAAGTACCATCCTTGGTAGGGAGATCGAGATCACACAGCTGATATCCGTCGAGTGTTGGGATTTGGAGACGATGAGGATCATCCGCTAAAGCTGCATCCGCTCACTGTTCGAGGTTGCTTTCTGAGGATTGGTTACTGTGGGGACATCAACTCAGGTGTGCTGAACAAGAGCAACCTGAGCCCCCAGTACAAGTATCTAGCACATGTTATACTCAAGTGCATCGCGTCTCTGAGGGGTGGGTTTGATGATTTATCTGACCAAATCCAGAATGCCTATGTTGCATTGGTCCTAAACCACCCCTTCAGCTTCTCCAACATGATCTTTACTTATCTGATCGAGAACTTGGAGGCAAAGGGAAAAGAAGGTTTTTGCATGTACCCATGATTTCTTCAGCTGATTTTCGATGAGAAGTTGCCCGATCTGCCCAAAGAGAAGAGCGATGCAGTGGTGTTGGAGATCATGGATGACACCTCTCTGGGCAGAATGAAGGTATATTGGGGCAAAGCATGTGAAGCCCGTGTTGAAGAGATTGATAGGGCATCTGGCCCGGGCAGATTATGTGGCGCCAAGGAGACGCAAATGGCGTCATGACGACAGTGATTCTGACACTGAGGTGATTGCTATATCATCTGATGACTCAGATGATGATGATAGTCATGATGGAGACGGTGGGCCAGTTTCTTCTGAGGGCCACTTTACTCATACAGCTCAGCCATTACCACCACACACAGTCACGGCGACTGCCGGGTTTGTTCATGATTTTTGCCCTCCTGATGATGAAGAAGAAAGCGAAGATGAAGGTTTGACCCAGAGGGTTGGCAGCAAAGTGGTTGCCACCGAGAGATGACTGAGGGTTATCGGTGGACAGTCTGGTACATCAGAGGATACACGCACAGAGTCTGATCCTTCGTTTGCCCCTGATGAGCCCAGCAACAGAGGAGGGGCATCGTTGTCCACTGGTAAAAGGAGGAAGACCATGGCGCGTCCGCATGGTAAGAAGGGAAAGAGACTGAGGTTCACCACATCTATCACTACCACAGCTACCACCTCTACACCATCCTAAACCTCTCAAGCCACCACCACTATCCTTACATCTCACACTCCACATCCACCACCACCACTGTACCGCCTACCACTTCTTTCACTCCCTCTCCCATATTCACCACCACCACCACTGTACCGCCTACCACTTCTTTCACTCCCTCTCCCATATTCACCACCACCACCACTGTACCGCCTACCACTTCTTTCACCCCCTCTCCCATATTCACCACCACCACCACTGTACCGCCTACCATTCTTTCACTCCCTCTCCCATATTCACCACAGCCACCACTGTACCGCCTACCACTTCATTCAATCCCTCTCCATATTCACCACAACCACCACAACCACCACTACTCACCAAACAGGATCCTCATCTTTTCCATCTAGCTTATTCATACCACCAGTTTCTGTGGTAGAGCAGCTTGCTACACTAAACAGCATGGTGGTCAAGCTGATGGCTTCAGATGAGGCAAAGACGGCTCAGATACAGCAGCTGAGAGAGTTGAGCTCCTCCCAGACTGCTGAGATACATCAGTTGCGAGAGTTGACTTCTTCCCAAGCACAGCTGATCTCTCAACAGACTGATCAGATCACAGGTCTCCTAGAGCACAAAGCTGAGTCGGATAAGAAGCTGGAGGAATTAGAAGTTGCAAACAAGTCAATATTGCTTAAGCTCAAAGGGACTCAAAGTGAGACCCTCAAGATTGGTGAAGGAGATGATGTTGAGGAGGACGATGATGATGAGGATGAAGATGATGATGATGATGATGAAAGTGAGGAAGGTGAAGAAGGGGATGACAAGAATGATGATGGTGATGATGAAGGAGAAGATGTTACTGGAGATCAAGGTGCTGAAGCAACAGAAGAGAGGCGCTCTAAGCGACGTCAAGACCAAAGATCCTCTACTTCTGCTCCACCTGATGATACTCCATCGATTGAAGACAAAAGTACCGACTAGCTATTTATGTCTTTGTATTTAAACAACTTTTGTACTTGAACATTGTGTTAAACTTAATATTATGTAATTGATGTTTATATCTATTTACTTAATGTTGATTGTGCTTGATTACTTACTAATAAGTACTGTGTTGCATGTTTAAATCAAGCAGATCCAAATTTTCAAAGAGACAAATACGATGTTGAACCCCTTCAGCAGGTCAAGAGTCAGTTAACAATGATTCTTGATCTGCAGGGAATCGTAAGGAGGTCAGTCGAATACACCCCCGAAGAGGGAGAGATAGTACACAGTTTCACTAAAGAGCAGTTGGCCGAAATGTTCTAATTAAATGCCGACGAAATAGTGAAAGACGCTCCAGAAGTCCAAGTAGACAGTGATGATGAACTACATGATGTTGATGAGATCGAAATAGAAGATGTGACAGACCAACATTATCCAGAGTACACAGACACCGAAGGTTATGTCATTCCAAATCTGGATGACAATCTAGTCAGTGAGACCTTCGAGACTCTAGATAAAATGGAAGCAGAATCTGATAAACAAGAGGAGACAGCCCAAGCCACAGAGGTGGAAGTTAAAGTTAGAAAGGCTGAATGGGCTGCATGTTTTGAAGATCTACGAGCCCAATGAAGTGCTTCAACGTCAAATGTCTACACAAAGTTGTATAGAGTGAAGAAACACCAAAAGGTGTCGGGAAGGATTATATTGTGGGCTTATTTTGATGATCTTAATGTTTATGCAGTTAAGAGGGAGAAAGGTATTGAGTATTTTAGATTCCCATGCGATCTAAAAACTCTACCAGGTTTTGAGCTAAACCAACTGGCAAAGCTGAAGTTGCTTTATGCTGATCCTAGAAAGATGTCAGGATGGTTTGAAGCTGCACTGAAGAAAGAGTACCACACCCGGTGGGTAAACTTCAGGCCTCAGCAACCTACGAGGTACATTAGAAGGTCTGAAGTGGATCCACGAACCGGGAAACCCAAGATAGTGTTGAAGTGGCGTCCACCGCGTACCATGTCTAAGATCCCTCTAAGGGAAATGCCTCAGGACATCACTCCACACTTCAAGTGGTGGTACTATGATTGGCGAACAGGAGAAGCGGTCATAGTTCTAAATAAAGAAGGACAAATGGAGGTTATCAGGGTATTCAACCCAATGTGGCTTACTAACTTGTCAGCTGAAGATGTTTACACTTTATACCAGTGGCCACTATTCTATGACTCGCAAGATATTGTACAAGCCCTCCAATTTCAAAACGTGATCAGACTCTGCTTTGCATTTGAAATACATGCAGGAGTTACAAGAGAGGAGAAGTACAAGAAATTTGAAGAGGTTATGGGTCAAGTAAGACGTTAGATGAATCTAGGTCCAAGGGGGAGTTTGTTGATACATACGTACCTAGATTCTGATCTCAATATAATATCTTTGTAATGTCTTACATATATGTAATTGAAAGATGATTAATGAAATGCAAATGGTTGTATGTGCTTATAATGTTTAATGTTTCATTAATGGGTTGTGTAATGTATGGTTGATAAATTATATAGGTAAGTGATTGTCTGAATTGATATGCGTAATGTAATGATAACTAATACATTCAAACTTATCGTTATAAGTTATCATGCGAATGGCCCATGCCAATGGACCATACGCATGAACAACTTCATGCGAATGACTCAGTCGCATGACTGAACCAGGAGACTGGATCAGTCGTAAGACTAGAGCATGAGATTGAACCAGTCGTATGACTGAATGCTCAGTCGTGCGTATGGATCAAGCGCATAGCTCAATCGCACGACTGAATCATGCGTATGGTTCAGTCGCATGAATGAGAAACCCTTACCTATAAATACCACTTAATCCGTGGAAAAATGGGACACTTCGAATACTTGCAACCCTAGTCGACCCAGAGCGTCCTGTTCGTCTATTCCAAGTTCATAGAACGTCCCAGATCATTCCTAGTCCGTTTTTAACGTTTTCTAATCGTTAGGTTTGATCTTGTTAATGTTCTCCCTGATTGGATCACCAATCAAATAGGATTCTGCACTATTTGATCTGGTATAACGAAGAATCAGTTGGTATCTTTGCTTCTTGAACCTGAGAGAAAGGCTGTAGAGGTGGTGGATGATGATGGTAGGTGATGGTGGTGCATGGTTGTGTTTGTTTGTTATCGGTTGTTGTTTTTATTGTTGGTTGTTGGTTATTGTTGTTGTTAGTTGGCGATGGTGGTGGATTTGGTAAAGGAAACCGAGAGAAAAGAGACAATAAGTGATGATATGCAGTTGCTAGAAGAAACCGAGAGGAAGTGGAAGAAGGTTGATGGTTCTTGAGTATGCTTGGCCGAGGGTTTTGTATGGTATGTGGTTTGAGTTGTGTTGAATTGTTTTCCCGGTTGAGGGCTACAAATAACCGAGACTTTGAGGCGGTTTAGGGATGGACACCTAAGCATTTTGTGATGATGGCTATTAAATGAAGTGTCCAAGTTTGAATGTGCTTAGTGTCAAGTAATGATGGTGCTTGATGACTAAGGAACATAAGGTGGCAAGTGGTGGCGGTTAAAGGAACACCCGAGAGAAGGAGAAGGGCAAAGGTGGCGTGGTTTGACTTGCTTCTTGTCCGAGAATTTAAAATCTTGTTCACACATGGTTTAGTCAAGAGCTTGACACCTATTTCTTTAGTAATGATAACCTTTAGATGAGGTGTCATTAATAGGAATGGACTTAGTGTCCATGAAGATGATGGTGCTTGCAAGAAACCGAGATATATGGATGTGGTCTTTAGAGTTTGCCACCTAACCCTCTAGTAATGATTATGGTGGTGTGGTGGCGACTTATGGTGTGTAGGGCGGTGCTAGGTGGCGGTTTGATGGTAATAGTCGGGTGGTGCTATTAACCGAGGGGTATAGAGGGGTGGTTTAGGTTTAGTGTTAGTTAAGGTTTGAGGGTTTGATTATGTTGGTTTTGATCTACTTAGTATGTATATACATATATATATATATATATTTATAGATATGTATTCATATATATATCACATGCACATGTAAGTGAACATATATTCATATCTTTGTGTGAATAGAATACACATATATGTACATGTTAAACATATATGTATACAACCATACCAAAAATTCCATATATATATATATATGCATGCAAGTATATGTACCTTTCATGCATACGTAAAGTTTTAATATATATATATATATATATATACATGCATACTTAAATTTTCCATATACCTATATGTATGCAAGCATGCATTCGTAAATATGTATACATGTATGCAATCATGCATACGTAGTTTCTATATATATACATGTAATTGTAATATAATCGTTATATAATATAAAATTTTTGACGTAATATTATACTAAAAATTTTAGGGTTGTCACAGAGGTGCACCAGGTCATGCAGACAGTCTTACCGTCTGTAGTGACTGAAGTCATCCGGGCTGTGAGGAACGAGGAAAGAAAGGAGGAGGACATAAAAGGGTCGACTGGGAAGAAAAGTAAGGGAGAGGAGTAACGCCCGGAGCCGGAGACCGTATTGTCCAATAACGAGGAGGACGATTCAGCAGGGGTGACGGCTAAAGGGTGCAACTATGGGGCATTTCAGAGGTGCAGGCCCCCGTCCTTCGATGGCAACGGGAATGCTGCTGCCGCTCACCGTTGGGTGAGGGAGATGGAAGCGGTACTCTAGATCAGCGAGTGCCGAAAGGATCAGAAGGTGAAGTTTGCCACCCACTCCTTTATTGACTCAGCACTATGTTGGTGGGACAATATATCCAAGCTGAGGGTTCCTGGGCCATCGGGAAAATACAATGGAAAGAGTTGAAGAAGCTGGTAATCGAGGAGTTTTGTTCTCATCGGGAACTGGACAAGATCGAGAGGGAGTTCCTGCAACTTGAGGCGGGAACCATGACCCACCAGCAGTACACCACCAAATTCAATGAGATGGCGAGGCTGGTGTCGGATCAGGTGACACGGTGTCTCAAAAGATTAACCGGTACATTCAGGGACTGCCAGCTGACATTCGCAGGCAGTTGATCACTGCTCGACCGAGCACCTTTAGGTCGGCAGTGGATTTAGCTGGGAGGCTCTATGATGAGAGGGAAGTGACGGTGGTGGAGGTGAAGAAAGCCGGTGGTGGTGACCGGAATTGGAATTGGAAGCGGTTCGGGCGTGGTGGTTTTACCCCGAACAACAAGAAGATGAGGACAGATGACCGTAGGATGGGGTCATCAAGCTCGGGACCCAAGAGATGTGGTAAGTGCGGGAAGGAGCATACGGGAGAGTGCAGGATGGGGCTCAACATGTGCTTCAAGTGTGGGAAGCCGGGCCACATCTATAGAGGCTGTAAGGCGTTGAGGTGTTATACCTGAGGTGAGAAGGGCCATATGAGCAGGGACTGTAGGAGGCTGAGGGTGGAGAGTTCCGGGGCAAAGAAAATGGCCGGAACTGAAGGGCAGAAGGCGAGCGCCAGAGCTTTCACCATGACCAGGGAGGAGGCTAGGACGGACCCCGATGTTGTGTCAGGTATGCTTCTAGTAGATCAAACTCTTGCTTCTGTGTTATTTGATTCTGGTGCTAGTAGGAGTTTTATTTCTGTTACTTTCTGTGCTAAACTGCCTGTTAGTAGTAAATGCATTGATGAGCCCTTTAAAGTAGAAACTGCTATTGGTAAGTCCACTAGAGTTACTGATGTGATAGAGGACTGTGCCATAGATTAGAAGGTCATAGGTTTGCTGCTAGGTTACATGTGATGCCCCTAGGTGGATTTGATATGGTACTAGGGATGTATTGGTTAGCAACCTATGAAGCGAATATCGTGTGTCGTAAGAAGATGATTAGACTGACGGCGCCTGACGGAAGTCCGATGACAATATACGGCGATCGGGTTACGACGATTCCGAAAGTGATTTTCATGGCAGTGGCGGGAAAGTGCATGAGCCGTGGTTGTAGCGCTTATTTGGCCTACGTTAAAGATGTGGACACGTCAACACCCCAATTGTCCAATGTGCCGGTGGTGTGACACTTTCCCGATGTATTTCCAGAAGACCTATCATGTGTGCCACCGGATCGTGAAATCGAATTTCGAATTGACTTGATACCCGGTGCCCAACCTGTCGCTAAGGCACCGTGTCGGTTGGCTCCGACTGAGATGAAGGAGTTAATGGAGCAACTGCAAGAGTTACTCGATAAGGGTTTTATCAGGCTGAGTATCTCTCCTTGGGGTGCTCCGGTCTTATTCGTGAAGAAGAAGGACGGTAGCATGAGAATGTGTATCGACTACCGTGAGTTGAACAAGTTGACGATAAAGAATCGGTATCCGTTACCGAGGATTGACGACTTGTTCGATCAGCTCCAGGGTGCCAGTTGGTTCTCGAGGATAGATCTTCGATCTGGCTACGATCTATTGAAAGTGAAGGAGCAAGACATTCCTAAAACAACTTTTTGTACGCGTTATGGACACTATGAGTTTCTCGTTATGTCCTTTGGTTTAACCAACGCGCCAGCTGCTTTTATGGATTTGATGAATCGAGTGTGCCGGCCGATGTTGGATAAATCAGTGATTGTGTTTATCGATGATATCTTGATTTATTCAAGGAGCGAAGAAGAGCATGCCGGTCATATTCGGGAAGTGTTGGAGACTTTGAGAAAGGAGAAACTCTCTGCTAAGTTCTCCAAGTGTGCTTTTTGGCTACGCGAGGTGTAATTTCTGGGTCACGTGGTAAATGCGGAGGGAATCATGGTGGACCCAGCCAAGGTTGAGGCTGTGATGCAATAGAAGTCACCAAAGACGCCATCCGAGATTCGTAGCTTCTTGGGGTTGGCGGGCTATTACCGAAGGTTCATCCAAGACTTCTCCAAGATAGCTTCTCCGTTGACTAAGCTGACCCTTAAGGATGTGAAGTTTATATGGGGTCAGGAACAGAAGAAGGCTTTTGAGGAGCTAAAGGCAAGGCTGACGCAAGCTCCTGTCCTATCGTTGCCTGAGGGGAGCAAGGATTTGGTGGTTTATTCAGATGCTTCGTACTCAGGATTGTGTGCGTGTTGATGCAGAGAGGCAAGGTTATAGCCTATGCATCCTGGCAAATGAAAGTTCATAAGGTTAATTATCCTACTCATGACTTAGAGTTGGCGGCGGTGGTCTTTGCATTGAATATTTGGAGGCACTATCTATACGGACGAAGTGCACAATCTTCACGGATCACAAGAGCTTGAAGTACTTCTTCGAGCAGAAGGACTTGAACATGAGGCAGAGATGATAGTTGGAGCTCATAAAGGATTATGATTGTGAGATCCACTATCATCCGGGCAAGGCCAACATAGTGGCAGATGCCCTTAGCCGAAAGGAGAGACCCGAGCCGATCCGGGTGAAGGCGTACCAATTGATCATGACCTCTGATGTGATGGTGCAGGTCAAGGAGTTTCAAGATGAGGCATTGAAAGAAGATCATCTTAACTCTGAAAGGATGAGGGCTTGGTCGCCGAATTGAGGGAAACACTCTCGGTGTTAGGACCAATATGGGCGGATGTGGATTCCCTGTTACAGAGGGTTGCGGGAAAAGATTCTGGATGAAGCTCACAAAACCTGATACTCCATTCATCCCGGTGCTACTAAAATGTATCAAGACTTGAAGAAGGACTATTGGTGGCTAGGCATGAAACGCGACGTGGTGGAGTACGTGAGTAAGTGCCTTACTTGTTTACAAGTGAAAGCGGAACACCAGAAACCGTACGGGAAGATCCAACCGTTGGATGTACCCGAATGGAAGTGGGAGCATATCATTATGGACTTCATTACTAAGCTACCTCGCACGACGAGGGGATGCGATACTATTTGGGTGATTGTCGACCGACTAACAAGAGTGCCCACTTCCTACAGATCCACGAGACGTATTCATCCGAAAGATTGGCAGATCTGTTCATCAAGGAAATCGTAGCTTGTCATGGCGTGCCGGTGTCTATCGTGTCGGATCGTGACACCCGGTTTACATCGAAGTTTTGGAGGAGATTCCTGATGCAATGGGGACGAGGCTACACGTTAGTACCGCATATCATCCTCAGACGAACGGTCGGTCTGAGAGGACGATACAGATGCTCGAGGATATGCATCGAGCATGCGTGATCGATTTCGAGGAAGTTAGGATGATCACTTACCGTTAGCAGAATTTTCATACAACAACAGCTACCATGCCAGTATTGGCATGCCTCCATATGAGATGCTATACGGTCGGAGATGTAGGACGCCCGTATGTTGGGGAGACATTGGGCAGAAGGAGTTAGGAGGTGTTGAGGTTATCGAGGCTACGACGGAGAAGGTAGAAAGAATCAAAGCCTTCATGAAGGCGGAAAAGGACAGACAAAAGTCGCATGCCGATAAAAGGCGGAGACCAATTGAATTCAACGTGGGTGATAGAGTAATATAAAGGTTTTGCCTTGGAAAGGAATCATACACTTCAGAAAGCGGGGCAAGTTAAGCCCGAGGTATATAGGGCCTTTCCGAATCATTGCTCGAGTGGGAAAGGTGGCCTATCGGTTAGAACTACCGATGAGTTGAGTGGAATTCACCGACATTCCATGTATCTCAATTGAGGAAGTGTTTAGCAGACGAGGATATGGTTGTGCCACTGGAAGACATTGAGGTAGACGAGCGACTCAATTATGTGGAGCAACTAGTGGCGATCATTGATCGTAAGGAGAAGAGGTTAAGGAATAAAGTGGTTCCTCTTTGTGTGTGTACAGTGGAAGCACAGGAAGGGATCCGAGTCTACATGGGTGACTGAAGAAGAGATGAGGCAGCATTACCCTCATCTGTTTAAGGAATAACAGGTTTCGGGACGAAACCTATATAAGGGGGGGTGGACTTGTAACACCAGGATTTTAAAAGATAATAAATGAATAATAAAAGTAGGAAATGCAAATTTAACCCAAGTTGAGGGGTTAAAAGTGTCAAAGGACAAAAGGTACAAAACATTGGTAAAAGGTGGCATGGCCGCCCACCCTCCCTCACAACCTTTTCATACGTTTTAGAGAGAGAAAGAGGAGAACATTCGGTTTTTTAAGAAGAACAAGAAAAGGCCAGATTTCAAGGTAAGAATTCGAGGGTTTATGTGTCCATGTGAGTTCTTGTCTCGGTTATATGCTTATGTGTGTTGTATGCTCGGTTGTGTGTGTTTTTGGTGGGTTTTTAGGTGTGAACTTGTAGGAAACGTGTTTTGAAGGAAGTCATACCCAAGAGACTGCTAAGGTGAGTTCTAGATCCCCTATGTACATGTTTTAACTGATTTTAGGGCTGGAAATGTATGTATGTATGTTTTTATAAGTTGGATTTTCACACCCGTATGTATATTTGAATGTATATGTGGGTGGCGTGATTTTGGGGTGCATTTGATGTTTTGGTTAATATGTGTATGTTTTAGATGCTTAGAATGTTAGAAATAAGTTTAGAACCTGTTACAATAGAGTTGGGACTGATTATGAATGTTGTTAGTGTAATAACACTGCTCATGCGCCTAGAATTGGCCCATGTGCCCAACAGGTTAAGCTAACTAAGTGTTCCCATGTGCCTAAGACTTCATGCGCCTAAACAGTACCCCATGCGCCTGAAATTTCCTTTGAAAATGTCTAAGTGTAGTTCATGAGCCTAAACAGTCGTTCATGCGCCCAGGATTTTGACCAGGAGCCTAAGTGTTGGGGCTCATGCGCCCCAATAGTACCTATGCGCCTGGACCTCCCATGCGCCCAAGTGATCTCATGCACCTGAAAGGCTCATGCGCCTAAGTGTTAAACTGTGTGTTTTGATGAGGCGCCTGCATAGTTGAAATGTGCCCAGACAGGGCTCATGCGCCCAAATAGTGTTGGTGCGCCCAACACTTAGAATTTAATGCAGAATTGTAACGCCCCGAAATATCCCGAAACGAGCCATTTAATAATAATGGGCTTTTAAGGGTTAGTTTAAGAAATAAAGGGTAAATTAATGGGCTATGGATCAAATTAGCCTTAATGGGCTAGGCTTAATGGGTTTAAGGGCCCTAATCAGCCCTTAAACATGCATGAACAGCCCTATTTTCATCACATTACAACCCTAGCCACCAATTCGTAGAGAGAGAAAGTAGAGAGAGAAGTGAAGAAAATCAAGATTTGGAGTTGAAGGTTTGAAGGATTGAAGTTCTGGTGGATTGGAGCATCAAAACACAAGGAAGAGCAACAAAACAAGGTAAGAATCGACCTCTAAGGCCCTCTGTAGATCAAACCCGAATTCTAGGGTTTTGGGGTTTTGAAAAGTTTAAAGAAACATATAAAGGTCGAATTTTTACGTATGAAAACGTGTAAAAATCTTAGATTTGGTTCATGGAAGGTAAACTAAGGATTTGGACGTAAAAGTTAAGGTTTTGGGTTAAAAACGGGCTGGATCTGAGTTTCAGTTCATCCAGCGAAACTGGGTCCCGATCCAGCGAATTTAAGCATTTAACCAGCGAAACTGCGTACTCATTTAGCGAGACTAGGAGAAATTCCAGCGAAACTACAGTTTCGCTGGGGCGAAACTATAGTTTCACCGGTAACCTCGCTAAGACCCAGACAGACCTATAGACCTTGCGAGACTAGGAATTCCAACGAAAGTTGGCGCTCAAGGCAGCGAATCTGTCTAGCGAAACTAGCAGAAGTGCTGCCCAGCGAACTGCAGGCGAAACTGCAGTTTCGCTGTAGCGAAACTATGGGCGAAATTTGAGGAAAATGACGTTTTTGCATGTTAAACTTTCGTGCAGCTAGAGTGTTCAGGCTATAGCCTAAGTGACTTAGAATTTAAGCTACTTGGGCGAGTTCAGGTGAGTTCTAGACCCTCTTTACCCCTTTTTACCGTTTTCATGTTTTGGGGGTGATATGCATACTAAATTTACATACTTTTATGATGACGGTTTTTAAGACCTTTTATCAGAAAATGAAATTTCCTAAAGTAAAATATGCCATTTAAATAGTCCAAAATAATTTTCGGGCGCGCTGACCTGGCAGCCCGGCCCCAGCCAGGGGCGTTGCCCCTTGGACCCCACTAGGGGCCGCCGCCCCTAGAACCCCGCTATCAGGGGCTGCCGCCCCCCGAACCCCCGCTGTCCGCGGAGGGTCAGTTATGTGGTTTATCTCTCATGATTGATTGAAAGTGAATGCTTAGACTAAGAGTTTACTTCTTATTATGTATTGTGTTGTGTTATATTATGTATAACTTAAACATGACAGTGGAACATAAAGAAAGGTTATGAGGCCCATAACATGTACCTTGATAAAGTGATAAAGTAAAGCCTTGCAAGCAATTGATAAAGGAGGGTTGCATTCGTTGTACCCTCACCAGTGATAAAGTGATAAAGTATGCTCGAACAGGCAGGTCAGTAAGTCCTAAATTGGCATGACAATAATGGCCTGATCGGGTACGGCAGTAAGTCCTTAATTGGCATGTCGGTAAAGTCCTAGGCGAGCCTAGCACCGATAGAGACAGAGAATTGACGGATAAAGAAGAGTAATAAAAAAAAAACGAAACAATAAATGATAAAGAAATGATAAAGTGATAGCCTGGTGTATTTATATTTGATAGACAATGATTATTTTCAACTGATAAAGCTAATGTCTGCTCTGATAGTTATTTAGCAAAGTAAACTAGAATTCACTCAGCGAAGCTGACTTTTGTATGCATATCAGTTGACAGGTAAGAGTTAGTGTTGATGGGATGTGAGCATGGAATGGAAGCTTCTTGGCACTCAAAGACTGGCATCCCCGATAAAGAAAGGCTTAAAAGGACTTTAAATAGTTTTGATGTTTAAGGACAATGTTTATAATTTAATTAACTACGTTGTAATGGGTTGAATTACAGTATATTTTTCCGCTGCAATATATCTTTACATATATACGAGTAAATGATTGCTTTAAATCTATTTGCTGTGAATGACAACTGTGAGGCTTCCCTGAGAAAGGTGGGCCTTACAAGAATTTTCGTGGGAGTTTGTGCATTTAGGGTTGACCAATGTTGACTAGGTTTATTTAATGCTCATGATTATGCTTGATTTTCATTATGACCCCTTTTTATCATTATTATTGCTATCATTATTATTATTATTTCGATTATCATTATTATTATTATTTATTATTATTATTATTATTATTATTATTATTATTATTATTATGTTTGTCTTATATTATGTAAATTTACGTGATATGTTTATGACTGTAACGTAAAGTAATATTATTAATCAAGTGAAAGATTAATGATAAAGAAAAGTAGAACGTAAATAAATGAACGAAAGTCTTGCAAGCGGATGTAAAGAGGTGCACGGCCTTGTTGTCGTTAGCTCAACTGTGATGCAGGTTAGCTACCCGAAGGATGCACCAGGGTCAATCTTTGAGATTGACAATGAGATGAGGACTGTTTCGTAAAATACTCGGGAGACATGCAATCCTTGAGATTGCTAATGAGGTGAGCGACTCCGTGTCGTAAAAGACTCGGAAGACATGCAATCCTTGAGATTGCTAATGAGGTGAGCGGCTCTGTGTCGCAAAAGACTCGGAAGACGTGCAACCCGTGAGGGTGCTAATGAGGTGAGCGACTCTGTTGTCGCAAAAGACTCGGAAAGATAATGATAAAAGTACGAATGAACGATGATGAAGATAATAATGATATTACCTACGTGTACGTATGATGTGTGATCACATATGAAAGTAACGAACGGTTTGAAATGACTAGTGAAGTATTTTACTTATAAAACTAGAACTCACTCAGCAACACTGACTTTTATGCATTTTCAGTTGGCAGGTAATTGTTGCTGAGGATGGCACGCGGGGAAAGCTACTCGGCGGGGCAAGACTGACATCCATTCTTAATAGAAATCACTGTTGTTTTGTAATGCAGTTAAATTATTCTTTTGTAGACGGACTAAACCAATGTGTATTGCTTAATAACAGTGTTTATAATAAGATGAATGACTTTGTTAAAATTAATTCCGCTGCTTAAATTTGTAAAATTATAATGTTTTATGTAATTATAACTGTGAATGACCAACTGTGAGGTGCCCGGGTTTGGGGCCTTACAAGTTATGAAGTTTATATTTTTTCATTTTAAAGTCTTATGCTTATATATATATATATATTAACCATACTTGTAAATTTGATCAAATTGTCATCTAGTTATAACCCAACTTTTATAATAATATATTACTACTTACTAACTAAGTATAACTTGAAGAATATATATAAGCATACATAATAATACTAGTAAAGGTTTAAAATACCATAACCATAACATAACCCTTTTGTAGCTTCTCTTGAGTTTTAAGAAATCTATATGACTTTTTATAAAATCAGTAACTAGTAACTTGGTCAAATATGGATCTATTAATATTTATTTTTAAGAACAAGAATCATGATTTAGTTTATGTTAAAATGTCTTGTATGAAATATTATTCTTGGAACTCTTGTTGGTAAAAACTATTTTTTTTACATGAAAGACTTTTGTGGATGACCATTGTTACATAAGAACTAGAAGATGAACAAACATGGTGAAATAATACATATATGCATATATATACAAGTAGAGAGAGTTCTCACTTAAATCAAGCAAGGAAAGATGGAAGGGTTTTTATAGGATGCTTGGAAGCTTCAAAAATCACTTGGTCTTTAACAACAGCACTTGTATCACCCAAGATTTGTAGAAGTCAATTTGAAAAATGGCGAAGTGGGGGTGGTGGTGGTTTGGCCGTAAATTAAGAGAAGGGAGAAGAGATGAGTGTGATATGTTAGTGTGGTTGTGTATGAAGTGCTTGCATGCTTTAAAGCCTTACACTCTTTAGCATGGGTTTTTGAATATGGATGCATTATCTCATGGACAAAGTTGGATGAGATGGAGCACTCCAATTGTGGTAATGGGGTTGTCCTTTAATCAACATCTTAACAAAAGAGGGAACTCTTGGATTTTGGTAAAAGTCAACAAGATTTCTGAGGAATCTTGGAAAAGAGAAATGGGTGGGGGGTAGGAGGGGGATGGCCAAAGATGGGGGGAGGGGGTTGATTTTTATTTTATGTAGTATTGGGTATTTGGGTAGTATTTGTTGCACTATAAGTATTTTTACATATTTTTATATTTTCTTTTCACTTTTTAAAACACATTAAAATATTTTAAGAACTTATATAATATTACATATTTCAATATTGATGATATATTCATGATACATCATGTATCTAGTAGTCGCGTTAAAAGGATTCGGATAAAATATCAATTTACGCGTTTAGTTTTATTTATAAATTTAACTTTTTATAATCTATTTAATTTAGAATCTAAAATATTTTAAAACACTTTAAAGTATTTATTAGTAAGTATATATTAACTATCACCAATGTTCATGTGTGCCGGATGTACTACGTGTAAAAAATGATAATTATGCCGAATCATCGATGTATGAAATGTTATGCATGAAATTTTGCAATGTATGAATGACTTCAAATAATTATAACAAAATTAAAAATCATGTAAAATATGCATACTTATGACTAAGTCGAGTCGAGTATTGACCTGAAATTTACCTGTTGCCACAGTACCTCTGCACATGTTTCGCTCATTTCCAAACTGACCCAAGTCACTTTCTGCTCATTTACTACCAAGTAGAATGCACATTCGAGCAAATTCCGATCGTTTGTTGAGCGTTGGGTATTTTGGACAGCCTTAGGGATGATACACCCATTACTAAGGAGATCCCAATTGCACGTGTGAGGGAGCCTACGCGTATACCACCCACCACTCTTAATTTGGTGTTATGACCATCTACATGCTCGTAAGAACAGGGGGTTACTCTTTGCAAGAGGTTAGCCCAAAGGGCAGGGGCAAGGCACTTGCTAATGGTAATGATAATAACAATGATGAGGCAACACCTCTTTATTCCAAGAGGCCTAGACTCAGATCTTACGTTAGAAGATTCTCATGGATGCCTAACACATTGGCATCCTTGCGAGACATGTGGGGATACCCTTAGTTTATGAGGTTAGTGAGACATATCACTACCTCTCACAAGTGAGTCGATGGAGGTAAATATTCCTACTTTGGTGGCTCGATGTCACACTCATGACATGCAAATTAAAAAATATTAGACCTAGTTGGTGAATATTGTAGATTGGTAGATTTCCTTCTAGGAGAAGATAGTAGATATGAAATAGAGACTTATGACATTCAAGTAGACAATTACAAACGCACAGCAGTGGGTATATGATACTCAGGAGTGAGAGTATGAGATGCAACATTAGGTATTTAAGGCAGAAAAATAGTCTATGATGGTTGTTCACTAGACTGTTGTTGCTAAGCAGAGAGCTGCAATTACTGAGTAGCGACTTGAGTTTATGTTGGCTAGACTACTTCTTCAAGAAATTATATCATTCACACTAAAATGATAAGGCCCTTGCCTAGTGCTGGCTCACCCTAATAGGAGTTTTTTATGTATACTTAAAACGATAAGGGCCTTGCCTTGTGCAAACTCACCCTAATAAGAGTTATACCTGGTGTATGTTCACCCACTAAAGGAGCTTCGTACTTGTACAAGCTTAAAGATAAAGAGAAATGATAAAGATAAAGTAATGAGAGTCTAAAATGGTAAGGTATGAATATTCATGTAAAGTAATGAAAAGTTGATAAAGTTAAAGTATGTATAAAGTATTGGTGATTAAATCATGCTATGGTCTATAGTTAAGTAATATGCTGAAGAATTTTCTCTAAAGTTATAAAACTAGAATTCACTTAGCAACATTTACTGTTTAACACATATGTGCTTGAAAGGTATGAAAGTGATGAAACATTGAATGATAGTTGGAGTTACTTGGCTGAGTTCAAGACGGCAATCTTCTGATTCAAGAGTTTATTGATAGTTATTTGTGATAGTACTAGACAATGTCTCATGTAAAGATAGTTAATAATTTCCAAGTATGAGGTCGTAGGGTCTTGCATATACTCTGTGTTATTTTCCAAGTTAGTTTGCAATAGTTAGATTGGGTTTTCTTAACCATCCATCTTCTTCGGTGGGTTGTTGCCATCCAACAATGGAGGACAAACATCTTCCATTTCAACATTCATGCATGTATTAAGAAAAGACAACATTAGTTCTAAGATCTTTGGTATCATGAAACGGAGGAAGCTAGTCCCTTATAACGCTCTCCTAGCCATGCCGAACGGTCTACTAGCAACCGAGAATATAAGGTTATCCGAAGCATGACAGGTGGCATGATGACTCATGCGATCTAGTTGGTAGTAGACCGTTGTCATACCTTGTAACAGTTCACGACGGTTCCTAAAACAACCTATATAAAGAGAATTAAGGTGAAGTTCATTTATCATCCAAAAATTCTAAAATAGGTTACTCTCAAATATTAAACTCCGTTTTAACATACCATGACCTCTATAGGAATCGTCTTACTACAAGGTAGCTGAAACAAACTCTCATTCAGAGAAACCATAGTAAACGATATGAGAAGAGGTGTTGTCCAATTAGGAATCCATCAAATTTCAAGTTTTAATTTTTCGCTAAACCAACTTTATAAAGGTGAATACGTTTAATGATTTTGAAAACTAAACAAATGATCTAAAATTTCAAAAATGGCATCAATGTATTAAATTAATGCACAAAGATATTTTGCTAAAAGAAATATTTAGACAAAAAGTGTATGTACGGTTTGATCGAATTATATAATGAGGATGTGTGAAAATCTATACTTGGGTTAGTTTGATCTCTGTTATAGGAATTAGTTACTTGGAGCATTCCTTCGTATATCTATCTGGGCAAAGACATCGGTATGTATGAAAAGTGAACACCACATTTGAAAATAGTTTGCTAAATGTGTAGATCCTATGCAAATTATGAATAAATTGTTTAACTATATATCTTTATGCCTAACTATTTTGTGTTCATTAAAAGTATTCCCTTGCTTTTTCCCTAACATATTATTTTTAAATTTTCAGGTAAACATGAATAAAGTGAATTTAGCCATCATCTAGGTGCTGAAAGGATTCTCACTCGCTTGGCACAAAATCTATCTAGTGGCTTAAATGAAAATTTTATATCTCTACAAATGGAAAGAGAAGTTTATTTCATTCTAGGTTCTCCATTATGTTATTTTATGTTAACTTACTCTATTTTTTATTGTCATATTCTTCAAGTCTTTATTTCATGTAGTGGGTCAACGTGGTCATCCCATAAAGTGCTTGGTGGTTATTTTCAAATTTTCCTATGTAGTCTTAAGATCTTGAAAGAAATATTGGATTGAATTTATTTGTTAAAAGTTTACTTTGTAAACCCTATTTCATGTTACTAGCATGTGTAATTGTGAACTTTGGATCCTAACAAAAATCCTAGTGGTGTTCTATAGCTAGCCTACGAGTTGTCGTGTGACTATATTACAACTGATAATAGCATTACCCAGATCTTAGTGTTGTGTCTATTCAGATCTTAGTGTTGTGTCTATTTCCACATATTAGGTACAAGAATAATTACCGAAGAACTTAAAGGGTAAATGTTGTGAGTTGTGATGTGTAATGACTGAGTTTTGCGGTTTGGTATTGGTTGTGCCTTAACACATCCAAAAAATCAACACTTTTCGTCAAAATCACAATCAAAGGTTGCCACATTCCATTTTTTTGTTTATGGTTTCTAGTCACTTCATCCCCATGATTTTTCCATGGTTATAACATCCTTAATCTTATATAGAAATCAAACCAAGAATGGAAAATATCTTCGATTCATGCCAAGGGTTTAACCCTAAACTAAGTTCACTTTGATCTATATTCGTTTGCAGACCCTCTAGTTTCACCGATCAAAAGCATCTTTTTTTAATTTTTCATGGATCTAGTGAATCACTAATCAAAGAGCGAGCTACCACTAGATTAAATGATTTGGTGGGATCCACAGATGTAGCGGCTGATGAACCGCTTCTAAGCGGAGCTAGTCTACAATAATGGGGTGGATACTTAAATATGACATGATCTCTATCGAACACAAACAACAAACAAACAAAATACCCAGTGTATCCCGCTGGAGAGCGGGGTCTGGGAGGGGTATATGGTGGCATGTCTTTCCTCTATCTAGAAAGATAGAGAGACTGCTTCCGAAGAGACCCCCGACTCGTTAACATAGTCAACAAAGTCAACACAATAACAATCATAATACAAAGCATACAACACACAGATATATATCACATAAAGAATTAGATAAAGCATACAACACAAAGATATATATCACGAAGATATATATCACATAAAGATAAAGCATACAACACAAAGATATATATCACAAAGATATTATCACATAAAGATATAACACATAGCATACAGAATACCAAAAAGCCATATCGCTAGCAAGGCATCATACAATAGATCATACAACACATAGCCTACAGTACACAATAAACCAAACAACACAAAGCATACAAATATCCTAGGTGCATGCAGAATCACCGTTAAAGGGCAGATATGGGCTACTTAGACATCAGGCCCCGCAACCAGACTTCGAACACCCTTCCTGCCTATAGTTCGAACTAGAAGTCCTTAATTTTAATTCTACGCCTCCACTCAGTCCTATCCTCGATCATGTGCTCAGAGAGGTGCAAGTGTATATATCTCGTCTAATTACCTCATCCCAAGTCAATTAGGTCTTCCTCTACTCCTCCTACCCTCTAAGGTGATGTTCTCTACTGCTCTAACTGGTGCCGCCATTGGTCTCCTCTTGACATGCCCAAACCATCTTAATCTTCCCTCTCGTATTTTATCTGCGATACAGGCCACTTCTAGCTTCTGTCGAACACTTCGTTTCTTATTCGATCCAGTCTCGTGTGACCGCACATCCACCTCAGCATTCGCATTTCCGCTACCTCTATTGTTTCTCGTGCGATTTCTTTAGGGCCAGCAGTCTGTTCCATATAGCATAGCTGGACGTACTGCCACACGATATAGCTTTCCCTTTAGTTTTGTTGGAAACCTCTTATCACATAGGATCCCTGATGCTGCTCTCCACTTGCACCATCCTGCTTGAATACGGTGCGCTACATCGCTGTGTATCTCTCCGTCCTCCTGCAGGTACGAGCCCAGGTATTTGAACCTAGACGTTTGTGGGACCGCCATACCCTGGATACTGATTTGGGTGTCATCTTCCGCCTCGCCACTAAAGTTACAATGCATGTATTCTGTCTTTGAGCGACTTATCCTTAAACCTTTGCGCTCTAGTGCTGCTCTCCACTGTTCTAGCCTGTCGTTAAGCATCCTTTTAGATTCCGATATTAAGACAATATCATCCGCAAAGAGCATGCACCATGGAACTGGCTGCTGTATAGACTTGGTCATCTCATCCAACAGTACTGTGAAGAGAAATGGGCTCAGTGCCGATCCTTGGTGGAGTCCCACTTCCACTGTGAATGAGTCTGTGTCTCCGATCGGGGCTCGCACACACGTTTTTGCCCCCTCATACATATCCTTGATTATTTGGATATACCTCTCCGGTACCCTTCTGAGTCGTAGACTTTCCCAAATTAGTTGACGCGGAATGCTGTCATATGCCTTTTCTAGGTCGATGAATACCATATGAAGGTCCTTTTCTTTTCTCTGTATTTCTCCATTAACCTCCTTATGGCGTGTATCGCTTCTGTCGTAGAGCGTCCTGGTATAAATCCAAATTGGTTTGACGCTATCTGAGTTTCCCGTCTAATTCTGTGTCAATAACTCTTTCCCATAATTTCATCGTGTGACTCAATAGCTTTATCCCCCTGTAATTTTCGCAACTTTGTACATCTCCTTTTTCTTATATATGGGGACTATAACACTGGTTCTCCACTGGTCCGGCATCTTTCCTGTCGTAAAGATAGTGTTGAATAAATCTGTTAGCCATTTGAGCCCTCATCACCCAGGCATTTCCACACTTCAATCGGTATGTTGTCTGGCCCCACCGCTTTAGCCCTCCCCATTTTCTTCATAGCTCTCGCAACTTCGTCTACTGTGATGCTTCTACAGTAGCAATTGTTTTGTTGTGTTGTTTGGGTTGTATTATCTATCTCAGCTTGTTTATTTGTGTTGTTTATGTTGTAAAGGTTATCGAAGTAAGTTTTCCATCTCCCTTTGATGTCATTGTCGTTCACCAAAACTTTTCCATCCGCAGCCTTTATAAACTTCACAATTCTAAGGTCTTGTCTTCTGCTGTCTCTTGCCTTGGCTAACTTAAACATGTGATGCTCTCCTTCTTTCGTCTCTAGTCGTTTATACATCATCTCATACGCCGCGTTCTTTGCCTCTGACACCGATTTCTTTGCCTCTCTCTTAGCCTCCTTGTATTTATCTTTAGCTCTGGGCGTTCTTCCTCATTGTTACATCGTATAAGCTCTCTAAAACTTTGTTGTTTTATTCGTATCTTCTCCTGTACATTTTTGTTCCACCACCAAGATTCCTTATGGTCGCTTGTCCTCTTTGTTGTAACTCCAAGCGTTTCTTTAGCTGCTTGGATGAGCGTATTTGCCATGGCCTCCCACTTTTGATTTGCGTCTTCCTGTGGTCTAGGATGGTTCATTGGTATGACCTTATCTCTAAAGATGGTAATGTTTTCGTCCTTGAGCTGGCTCCATTTGATCGTATGTCTAATTCTCTTGTTTTGTTGGACAATTGGTCTCTTCACGCGTATATCCGCCACTAACATATGATGTTGTGTCACAACTGTCTCTCCTGGGATTGTCTTACAGTCCTTCCACGAGCTACGATCTTCTCTCCTCGTCAACAAATAGTCTATCTGCGTGTGTCTTCCGCCGCTGCTAAACGTGATTAGATGCGATTCCCTTTTCTTAAAAAACGAATTTATGATTCCTAAGTCATGCGCTACTGCGAAGTCAAGAAGCTCCTTACCGCCTTCATTCCTAAGGCCATACCCGAAGCCTCCATGCACCAACTGGAAGTGGTCATTATCCTTACCGATATGCCCGTTAAAGTCTCTCCTATGCATATTTTTTCGTCTCTAGGTATGTCACCCATAACGTGGTCTAAACTCTCCCAGAACTTTTTTCTTTCTGTTTCTCCTAGTCCAACATGTGGTGCATACGCACTAACTACTGCCACTACTTCATCCCCTATTACTATTCTTAACAGCATAATTCTATCATCGTATCTTCTTACCTCCACTACATTATCTTGGAGTTCCTTAGCAACTAGAAACCCTACTCCATTTTTCGTTCCGTCAGACCCTGAATACCATAGTTTATAACTATTGCACTCTGTTGCTCTCTCACCCCGCCATCTAGTCTCCTGAAGACACGCTATCTGGACCCTACGTTTCCTTAGCACATCAATTAACTCTAGTAACTTGCTAGTTAGTGTTCCTACATTCCACGATGCCACTCTTAATCTAAAATCCTTTTCCTTGTATTCGCACCTCTCGTCACCGAACATGATCTCGGGACAGCATGATGACACCTGCTGTCTATAATTACCTGACAGAGTCCCTTAGAACACCCCTAAAAAAAGAATTATAGCAGAAGTAAAGCACAATCAAAAACAATCCGTTACACGCATTCAACAGTACACTATGTACTAGAACTTAATCAAAAAAATAGCAACAATGATCACCGCTTCACACAATGACACACTATCCTGAGTATAGATTCGAATAAGCCAATGAAACCTATGTAGAGAAGTAAGAACAGTTCTAAGATTGACCAGAAATGAGGACAACAGCCCACGAGTGCTCAACACACCCCCTCAACCAACAATATACAACTTACTCAGCAATTATATCAAAACACTAACAATTAAACAACTAATCAGCAAGTTATAACCAGTAATCAATTAGACAAGAATTATATCAAACAAGTGATCACACAAACCAGATCACACACAAAAGATCACACAAACAGATCAGCAACACACAAACCAGTTATCTCAACACACAAACCGGAAGCCAGTAAATCAGTACAGGGCACCAAAAAAAACAGATCACACAAACAGATTCAGCAACACATTATCTCCACAGCTGCTGGTACTCCTAACCCAGCCAATATCAGCCTAAACTAGAAAGTAAAAGAGGGAGAAGGAACAATCTCACCAGATGTGCGGTACTTCAGAAATGTGCCCTAGATTTAGCAACCTTCACTTAGGGTTGCTCATCCAAGGCAGAAGAGGACTCCCAGCAGTAAGATCTAGGTTTGTTGCCCTAGATTCTCGAAGGAGCTGTTGGGGCAGATCTAAACGCAGAGCAAAACCCGAGAATCACCTTCGTATCGAGGGTTTTGAAACCCATTCGCTGTTGTTTGCTCAGGAGATGTTAGACCAGTTGAATCACCGGACGAACGAAGATCAACGGCTGTTGTTTGTTCGATCGACGGTGAGTCGCCGGAGAAGGAGACTTCGAGTCGGCCGGAGAAGGAAGACTTCGACGGTGAGTCGCCGGAGAAGGAAGACTTCGAGTCGGCGAGTTGGATCTCCCAGCAGTATAGATCTAGGTTTGTTACCGGTGGTCCCTGCTAGGGCTCCGGCGAGTTTCCGGTGGCCGCGGTGGCGGTGACCGGTGATGGTGATGATGGTGATGGTTAACGGTACATAGAGAGAGAAAGCTTAGCGATCTCTATCGAACACATGATTCAATAATGAATTATATTTATAAAGCCATTTTAAGGTTTTTTTGTGAATTTTTGATACAATCACATGCTTATGACAAGCTAAATGTGGGCTAGACTTTTATATGGACTGAGCTACTAAGTACCCCGAAAAACCTACCGTTATTCTAGATCATCAATCTCTCGCTTCTTCCCCAAGTCTTTTCCCTCCCTATATATACTCCCCAATTTTATTATTAGTCTTTGTTCAAATTTGGAATACGAGAGAGAGTGAGATAAAGTAGACAGCGTTTAAGATCAAAGATCAGTAGGACCTTTGATTAATTAACATCTCTTTCTTGATTGACCTCTTCCTTTTTTAATATCCAGGAGGTCAAATATCCAGTTCTAGTGAGTGTTTCGATCGAATTCATCCATGGCCGATTATATGTGCAAAACTTGTCTCATTCGACAAATAAAATTAAATAGTAATTTAATACACTTTAGGTATGACATATGTAGTTTTATATCTTATTAACCCATCAAAATGAGTTGATATTTTAATCATCCATGTTCGATTAAGTCTACGAAACTAGTCTCGTTCTAGATGCATGGAATGTACCAGAATGTAAATGTGGATCTTATGATATTTGTGTATAGGAGGAGAGACGTAAATTCTCATATGAATATCATACAATATTGCTCAACACAAAAGAATTACACATCAAGGAATTATATGGCAAATCCAAGAATACAATAATTTCTAATTTGAATTAAAAAGAAGTAATACGAGCTTAAATGTTTTAACATGATCAATGTGTTTAGCACTAATATTGGCAACGACATATAATTAGAAACCAAATCATTTGTCTTCAACAAATTATGATTTTCTCATTCATTATGTATAAGCTTCCTATAATTACTCATATTAGTTATTCATTTTAAATTGTAAATGTCTATGAAAGCTCCCTAGGTTTGATTGTAAATAATATATTGAACAATTTATTCTATCTCTATGCCTATAGGGTATTATAGATTTTTTGCTCCTCTTAGATTCTAATCCCACCATTCAATCACAAGAAAAACCTGCAACAAACTTCATCATCTACTCTAAACTTTTCCATGGCATCCCAATCATGTGTTTGTAACACTCCTGATATCCATACCTAAAACATTTGTTGGACAACGGGTTTTCGGGTGAGGCAGTCCCTAAGAGTGGCATACAATGGCGGTAGCCCAAGCCTGGGATTGAGCTCCTAGGTTAGCTCTTAGAAAAAATTATTTTGAAGAGAAAGTATAGTGGAGAAAATGTAAGAAAAATCAAAATTTTAGGAAACAAGTCCTATACGCCACATCGGGAAGGGATGCGGGCGCATTGACTAGGCTATAAACAATGCGAAAGTGACACGTTTTTTATGACTAACGAATCAAAATCGACACGCGTACTTCGAAGTATAGGACCTCATAAAAAGGGGTCGAGTCTGATGATCTAGCAACACGTGTCAGCCATGCAGCACATCAACGATGCAACCTGCATCGTTCTAGTGATGCTTGGCACATATCCGCTAGAATCCAACTATAAAAGGACCACTCGAGTATATGCTCATTTTTTCATCCTAAGTTTGAAAATCTCTATTAATCTCTAAAACTATCCCTCACCTCACTTAGATCAATCTTAGACAACTTCGAGTGTTGCACAAGTAACAAATCCAGAAACAAAGAAGACGAAGCAAGAGAACGAAATATTAGAATCTTAGGTTGATGTGCTGCTCGTTTGGGAACCATCTTATCAACTCAGGATATGATTTGGCTTAATTACACTCTATAATGTGAATACATATGCGTTTTACAACCAAAGTTTGTTCTCTTGATTAATGAAAATTGCATACATGAAAAGATGCATATTTAAATCATGACCCATATTCAATGAATAAGACATTTAGACTAGAAGTTATATGTTAGTTTGGCCAAGTTTATATCTTAGGGATGGGTGTAGATTTGGGAGATCCACGTTGAAAAAATAGACTCACTGAACCATAGAACCAGTATATATGGAGCGTGAACTTGACATTTGAGGTCAAGTGCTAATGTATAGTTTTGCATATGAAATCGTGATTTGAGATTCTAAATAAAAGAGAAGGAACCTACCATACCTGACATTATTACTTCTGACAATACCTAACACCATAATACCCAACCCTAAAATCAAACCATTGGTGATAACTCAAACCGACATAATAGGTTCAAATCTAAACACAATCGCCCTAAAATACCCAGCCCCACTCGATCCTCTCGACATCTTTTGTTTATCACTATTGCAACAATTCTGATCACTAAACAAAGGATTGTTGCACACTAGCAAGGTCCTTCAGAAAACCAGGTTACTATTGCACAAGTTGTGAATAATACAACCCTTCAATCTAATCCCACCTCACAATCCTTGATGTTTGATGCCAGTGCCTAGAGGTGTACAAATCGGTTTTTTTTTCCAACCGGATCGTTTTTAAACCGAACCATTTTTTAATATGTACAAACCGTTTTTTTTTCAAATCAGTTCGGTTTCAAATTGTTCTTCATCAAGAATCCGAAACCACTCAAATTGGTTTGGACCGTTTGAAAATCGTTTTTTCTAGAAAAACTGGTATTCATCCCGATTTAACCGGTTTTTTTAATTGAAATCGCTTTCCAAAACCGCATTTTACTGCAGGTTACAAACCCATATTTAAATTGCTGGTTCGGGTTGGGCTAGAACCATTTTGGCTCTAACCATTTTTTTTTTCAAACCAGTTCGTTTTTTAAAGGTTTTTTGTACACCTCTACAAATGCCTCGGATCACAACACAGTGACCGGTCCTTGGGCCTGATGAAATTGTACTTGGCAACGTTAACACTTTTTCAATTACTTACATAGGAACACCCAACTTCACACCACGTGACGACCTTTACTTTTAACCAATGTTTTGCTAGTTACCAAGCTTAAAAACAAACTTATATATGTTGTAAAATTATGTAAACTAACTTAAAACTAACGTTTTTTCTATTGTATTTTTCCCCATCATTTTTTATTAAGTACCTTGGCATTGGGCACCACTTCTATGGGGGAGAACTTCATGATGTGTTTATTACAACAATCTTGGACCTTTTCCACTACTCAATCCACTAGAAAGTCTCATTTTGTCATTTGCATCAGAAGTTGAGGGATCCATTAGTATTTATCGTTCTTTGTTTAAGCGTCTAGATATTAAGTGCAAAAATATGTATTATGAGAACCAACATTGTGATTCATGTCTAGTGAATAAAAGTCTTGCCTATTGGTCCAAACTCGTTTGTTGCACACAAACCATTACAGTTAATCTACTCAGTTTTTGGGTCCAATACAAAAATCAATTGATGGTTTTGTCTACTATGTTCTTTTCATAGATTTTTATTCTATATACATTTATTGTACCCCATTAAACGAAAATCGAATGTTTCTCACTTGTTCCCTCAATTTAAAATGTTAGTGGAAATTCTTTTCAAGCACCTTAAATTTTTTTTGTTCCTTGACAATGAAGGTGAATATTAAGGTCTTGCACCTTATCTCAAATCCGTGGGGATATCATACTTTAACCACCCCCCCCTGCCGGAACAAAATGGTGCCGCCGAACGGCGTCACTGTCACATGGTTGAAACTGGTCTCTCTCTACTTCACTACTCCGGTCTTCCACTACATATTTGGTCCCATGCTTAGCTGCATACCTAATGAACTGACTTCCTACAAAAATTCTTAACTTAAGTCTTCGTTTGAAGTTCTCATACAAACTACCAAACTACTGCAACTCTAAACCATTTTGGTGTCATTGTTACCCATGGTTTAGACATACTCCACTACAAAATTCCAACCCTAATCTACGCAATGCGTATTTTATATATTCCTTGCCTAAATTTGGGTGCAAATGCTATGATCGTAAGAGTCGTCGACTATTTCACTCTAGACACTTACACTTTGTAAAAAAATATTTCCTTACAAACCACTACTTTCCCTTTCACCCCTTTGCGATCACCCACAACCTTCTTGTCCTACATATATATACATCCCTACAGCCTAGTCCAACCATAAATCTGACCTAACCTCATTTGCACTAACAATCTCTCGCCCCCTACACAAAACTATACACAATTATGATCTTCCACCCTCACCTAATCTGATCCCACCCATTGTCCCTACACATCCATCTCATTTACCCAATCTGGTCGAACCTACATCACCAATTTTATACATCCCTAATAATACCAACTTTCCTACTACTCCCTTAACTACTTATAACTAATCAAACCAAACCTCCTAACCTCCAGACAACTCAACCTAAACTAAACCGATCCAGTCAACCCTAACCTCTTCCACTCTTTTCCCCGCGACTTCTCCCACTCTCCACCACCTTATTCCATAACCCAACCTGTAGTACTCTAACTCATCGCTTGTTAATACATTCACATTTCAACCCATTCCTTTAATTTTTGAGCCCACCACTTACAACCAAGCTTTAAAAATCCAAAGTGGTGGGAGGATATGAACTTCAAGTTCAATGCTTTACTACAAAACCAAACTTGGGAACATGTTTCCTAAACTTCCCAAACACCATCAATTTAAAGCCGGTTTTTTTCATGTCAAATGTAATCCAGATGGTTCTTTTGCCAATATAAAGCTCGTCTTGTCGTTAGGGATTCCTACAACACATGGTAAGGATTATTTTAATATATTAGTTGTGGTGACTAAGCCAATCATGATTCCGACCATTCTCTCCATTGCTTGTTTCAAAAAATTGGCCCTTGCAACAACTTACGTAAACAATGCCTCCTCCTAGGGAGACTTTATGAAAACTTTTATATGGTTCAACCACAAGGATTTACGCACCCTCATACCCAAACCATATTTACAAGCTATGAAAATCCCTCTATGGGCTTAAGCAAGCAAATTTCTGATGCGCATGGTACATCGACTCACCAAATTATATTGCAATCTGGGTTCTAAAAAGTTGCTTGCTGATGCATCTTAATTCATATATTCACGTGGTGATATATTATATGTTTATTTAAGGTCTATGTGGATGATATTGTCATCACAAGTAATAACAACAATTTTCTAGCTCACTTCATTGATTGTTTTTTTCGGTTAAAGACCTTGGACTATTGCATTAATTTGTTGTTGAGGTCATTCCCATCAACACCAAATTATTTCTTACACAACATTATCATATATATACATGATTCTCAATTCAACATGGCGGTACAAAAGAAGTTGACACTCCCTATGCTCTTCGGATGTTCTTCACTCAATGATGGAACTCAGCTGTAACCCTAAACCATACATGACAATTGTATGCTCTTTACAACATCTAGCCTTCAAGCGACTTGACATTTCCTTTACGGCTTAATAGATTGTCTTAATTCATGCATGCACCATCTCAGAAACATACAAAGCCTTAAACGGGTTCTATGTTATCTTAAAGGCACAATTCATTTTGGGTTATTCTTCAATAGGGTCACCACTACATGTTAGCACTTGTTTGGATTCAGATTGGGGAGAAATATTTAATGGGGGTGCTCCACGACACTTATTTATTATACATTGGTTCCAATATCATCTCGTGGGGGTCAAACCATTATAAATTTATCTCAATCATCCACCGAAGTTAATACAAAGCTTTGTCAAATGCTACAATTGATTTTTGGGTTTAAAATTTATTGTGTGAACTTAGAGTCCTTATCTCCACACCTCCCACCCTTTATTTTGACAACACCGGTGCGACATACTTGTGTAAACCCGATTTATCACTCTCGCATGTAGGCTTTGTAGGATTCTATGTGCCCAAGACACATAAAATATTGATGTGGTTAGTACGTTTTAATCCAAGTCGGGTTATACCCAATAACAAGCTTAGCAACCCAATTAATATTTAATTGATGATATGATCATGCAATTAAATATTTACACCAATTTAGAAAATGGGTTTTTCTAAATAAGTTGCATATGAGATGGAACAATTTATTAGGATATCTTGTTCATAATATTATGAAGTGTTTTTACATTAGTTGTATAACACCAAATATAATGAGAGTATACTACTTATACAATTAATTGGTTAATTGTATAAACTAGTTAGAATACTAGACAATACATATGTGTATGTTTATTATTTATAAAAGACTAGTATATGTGTGTTAATTGTTGAGATTTATAAAAGAAAGTCTTCCTTTTATATACAAGAACATCCATGTGCATGTGATGTGCATGTGTTGTGTTTGTTTATAAAGGAAAAAGGAGCTTCTTTTTTTTTAACCAAAAACCGTCCCTTTGGTGTCTTTGAGTGAGAGACACACATGGGAGACACACATGGGAGACACACACATGCATTGTTCTCCACTATGTTATTCTCTTGGAGAAAAGACACATGCATTTGGTTGACCATCTCCACTAACTAGCATATAGTGACTCTCATATTCTAATCAACACATGATGCAAGACAACACATGCAAGACAACAAAATTTTCAGCTCCTCTCTCTCTCTTAACCTCACGGTTTTTCAGCAGCATATGCAGGATTTTGGAGCTGATCATGTGTTGTTCTTGATGTGTTCATGTGTTTGTTCTTGATGTTGTTCTTGTGTTGTTCTTGAAGTGTTCTAATAACAAAAAAGGTTCTTGCATTCCAAGATCATGATTCCTATCACATGCAAACAACAACTAAAGCTCTATCTCTCTCTCTCACTTACGAATTTGAGCTGCTGAAAAAAGGTTTTTCAGCAAGAAACAAGCTGGGTTTCAAGTTGTTCTTGGTTTTTCTACTACTAACAAGAGGTGTGTTTGCAAGGAGCTTGGGTATACTAGCTTGAGGACTTCTATCCTTGAAGTCTTGGCTGAATATTGGACATCATTCAACCTTCTTTTGTCGATTTTCACTGCTGCAGTAAGGTAGATTCCACAGCTCACTGAAGCTGTGATTTGGTAGTTTTACATATGTTCATAGCTTGCTAATTCACATAAATGATCCTTTGTTCTTTGGGTTTATTTTATACATCAATAATGGTCATCTAATGAACATATTTTCAGCTTATAAACATGGTTATAATGCTATACTTCCGCTGCGTTTTCAGAAAGTTTAAATGGTTAAACTATGATTTTATGTTCTAACAAACCCCACAATGGTATCAGAGCCGGTTATGTGATAGCTTGCTTGTTCTTGTCCTTTAAAATTAGTTTTAGAGGAATGATTTTAAACTCATAATAGGCTGATTTTGGTTGATTCATAAACCCCATGTCTTTCAAAGTTATATCTTCATGCTTATGATTAAACTTTGAAAGATAGGAATGTCAATTGTTGATATATTTGGATGTTTTTTGTTTGGACAAACAAACCCTAATTTTCATTTTAGGTTGGCTGAAAATTTGGGGTTTGAGGGGTTTATTTAGTTTGTTGAATAATGTTTATGATTGGTCATATAATATGCATAACCTAGCTTAGGCCTTATGTCATTTGGATGATTGAATGGTTGTTTTAATTCATTCAATTGGGTTGTATATTTGTGTTTATTATTTGGGTTGTAATTATTTATTAATTTGGTTATGTAATAAATAGATTAGGTGCATTTCTTTATTAGAAAAAGTATTAGGATATAATTTTTGTAAAAGAAGATGCACAAGGTGAAGACCCAAAGATGGACATCAAGACACACAAAGGACTTGAAGCATATGGATGCAAGTTCAAGTGGGAGTCTATGAAGACCTTTATTTTGTTTGTATTCAACCCTTAGGAAAACCAATGACCACACTTGTGATGGCAAACAAGTGTGGTCACAATAGTAGCTATGGTTATGCACATTGTGGTTGTTCATATTTGGCTTGTTTGTTTGTTTGTTGTTTGATTTTGGATATGCATAACAAACTCATTAGCAAACTTAACAAGCTGAAAATCTATGTTCTTAATCATTAAGTGATTAATAAAGGTTATTAAAAGGATTAATGATTTAATAAAAGAGGTTTTTATTAAAAATGACCCATAGGAATACCTTGTATTTGAAAGCATGCAAATACAAGGTAAATAGAGTTTTCAAAACTAAAATTAATGAAACCTAAAATCCCCCTTTTCAAACAAGTTTACACCGTCCTTTTGCACAACACTTAAGTCATTTGGAAACTCTTAATGGGATAAAGGTCACCTAACCATTTGAGAGAACTTATGACTTAAGGGGAATACCACATTGGTGGATAAGGTCACCTAACCACTTGTGTTGGTAAACTCACATGTGTGGGCAAGTAGGGTAACTAATTTGCAAACCATGTTGAATGGATCACCTAAAATTGTTTTCCAAATGGTGTTGATGGGATTAACATGCCGACTTTTACATATGATGTTTAAAGTCGATCCCATACCGCTAAGTTGCAAAAGGTTGCAATTGTCAAATGTTGACTACCTTGTTAATTTGAATAATGGGATAAAGGTCACCTAACCATTATTTGAAATATAACGTTGGATTCTAGAGTTTAATTATTAATTGTCTATGAGACATAAGGGTATTAATAATTAAAATGAAATTTTTCAGAAATACTAAAAAGCAATTAGTAAATTTGTAGAATGACCGCAAACAATATGCTACCCACCCCAACCGTCTATACCCTATCACTGAGAACTATTTTAGAGAGGGATCGTCTGAACCATAATAACCTTATGGACTAGTCTCGAAACTTAAGAATTGTTCTCAAGCAAGAGCAAAGGCAAATGTCCTTGACGATCCTATTCCTAAACCAACCCGACCCCGACGATGTTGAGGCCATTCCCGATCCAAGGCAAATGTTGCCAAAGGAGGAGGGCACATCAAAGGCAAAGGGGAAGGGAGATCAAAGCGGAACCTCCAACACCTAAGCTTATGAAGCCTAAGGTAACCGAAAACGATCCATGCTTTGAGTATGGTGAGATAGGTCATTTGAAAGGGAATTGTCCAACCTATCTCAATGAGTTGAGAAATAAGAGGGATGCTAGGCAAACCTCAAGCACAACTTTCATAATCCATTTGACTTAAATGTTATTTCCTCAAAGCACATGGGTATTGGATACCGCATGTGAACTCACTTTTTGCAATCTGTTGCGAGGTTTCAAAAGAAATAAGCACTTTAAGAAAGGAGACTATGTTTTGAAACTTTCAAAAGGTTTGGAAGTTGTTCTTCAAAACATGTTATGCTCCTAGTTTGACTAGGAACATGATTCAGTTTCCCTTTTAAAACGATATGGTTATGATTTAAAGTTAGTAAATGATGGTATTTATGTTTATATGGATGATGTATATTATTTCAAGGCTATGCCTTCTAATGATATTTATGAATTGGTTCATGATGATTCGTCCTATATAACACATTATACCTATCATACACCAAGAGACTTAAAATGGTTTAAGTGACTCTTATTCTTGTCATTGTCATCTAGTCACATATACAAGAATCGGACTTAAACACTTAAAAGAATGGTCTTTTAAAAGCAAATGAAATTGTTTATTTGATAAGTGTGAATCTTGTTTACAAGGTAAGATGGCCAACACGCCTTTTAGTGGTACTAATGAAAGGGCAAAAGACTTATTAAGAGTCATACATTTGGATGTATTAGTCCTTTTAAGACAATGACAAGGTATGGTGAAACTTACTTCATTAACCTGAACCGACGATTATAGTCGCTATGGTTATGTGTACTTGATGGCACATAAACATGAAGAATTGAAATGTTCAAAAACTTCAAGAATGAAGTAGAAAATCAACTCGATAGAACTACCAAGTTCTCCGTTTAGAAGAGAAGGTGAATACCTAGTGAGACTTTTGGGAATCATCTAGGAAGTTGTAAGATTGTCTCACAACTTACTCCTCACAGAACACCATAACATAATGATGTGTCCTGAAAGGATATCGAACCCTATTGGATATGGTTCGACCTATGATGTCTATAAGCTCACTACCTCTATCATTTTGGGGTTTCGCACTACTCTCTCCAAGGCTCGTATTTTGAATATGGCCCAAACCAAGAAATGGATTCGACGCCTTTTGAAATATGAAATGGATAGTTCCATGGCCATCATATTTAAAAGTATGGGTTATGAAGCTTATGTTAAGCTTAACACCCAAACCAACTGAATGTCGATTCACTAGTGTATATTTGTTGGATATCCAAAAGGACTGTATAGTATACTACTTCTTTGATCCAACAGAGCAAAAGGTATTTATTGCTCAAAAGGCATAGTTCTTGGAAGCCAAGTTCCTTATGGAAGGAATGACGCATAGAACACGTGGAATTTGATGAGGATCAAGATCCACAAGCCGATACACGGTTGGTTGACACTAGCTGTCAACAAGAGGTTGTGATAATGATCAAGAGGTTGATCAATACACACAAATCGTTCATAGATCTGGTAGAGTTAGCATTCCACCTGAAATATATGATTTTTCATGGATGGATGCTATGAGATTGACTCCGATGAGCCACTACATACCATATGCTATGTCCAATTCGGATTGGACAAATGGCTGAAGCCATGAACGTAGAGATGCAATCCATGTATGACAACCAAGTTTAGAAATTGGTGACCCTCCACTTAACTCCAAACCGGTTGGATGCAAGTGGGTTTTCGAGAAGAAAACAAATATGCATGGAACTTGGACACTGCCAAGCTTGTGGTGTATAAAAAGGCTAGTGGGAGTGTAATCATATTCCTAGTATTGTATGTTGATGACATAATACTATATGGAAAGGACATCCAACCATGAAGGTGTTAAAACCTGGCTGGAATTGTTTTTCCATAAAAGATCTCGATGAAGCGCCTTATAATTTGGGAATAAAGATCTATAGGGATAGATCGAGGCGGTTGATAGGTCTAAACCAAAGTGCATTATTGATAAAATCTTGAAAAGGTTCAAGATGGAAAACTCTAAGAAAGGTATGGTACCTATTCAAAAAGGGACAATATTGAGTGCATCTCCATGTCCAAGCTCAAAGGATGAGTCAAGATTGTATGAGGGACATCCCATATGCGTCTGCTATAGGATCCATCATATATGCGATGAGCACTAGACTGGACATGTCATGCGCGTTAAGCATGACAAGTAGATATCAGCAGAATCCATGTAACACCCATTGGATGGCTGTTGAAGTATATTGGAATACCTTAGGAGGACTAAGGATATGTTTCTATATACGGATCTGATGAAGAGGAACTAGTTGTAAAGGGTTACACGAATGCTAGTTTCCAAACGATCGAGATGATCCTCGATCACAATCGGGTACGTCTCCATTATGAATAGGGTAGCATTGTCCACTACAGAATTCGAATACATAACCGCCTCATTAGCACTTTGGAAGCTGCATGAATAAAAGGTTTATCGCCAATCTAAGGGTGGTCTCTACCATTCAAACCCCTTATAAATCTTTGTGATGACGGGGTGCGATTTGTTCAAATCAAGAACCCCGTGCACATCAAAAGATTTAGGCCAATGAGCGGAGATTCAACTACATAAGGGATAAAGTTGAAAAGGGAAAGATATGTATTCACAAAGTTCACTTTCATCAAAACATTACGGATCCACTCACGAAGCTCCTTGAAAGGGCGTTCAAGGGTTGGTGAGGGTCTCCTGCGCTTCAACTACTCCAGATTGTGTTGACCAATTGATTGGAAAATTTGAGAAGGACACATCTTCATGTATCCCCGATAATTCAACACATTATCAACTGCAGTTGGAACCGAGCAAGTGTCTGTGCAGCTGCTCTTACTGTTCCCAAGTGCGGCCTACCATCTTCAAGACATTGAATAAGGTGTCCACAACTTTACTGGACGGTACACGCTCCTTCACCTCCAAGATGATTGAGCGCATAGCTCCTGGTGACATCCCTGTTAACCCCACAGTGATGAACCCCACCAGCAACCTCCACCACAAATATCCCATACCTTCTCCACCAATTAAAATTACATATCAAAGACGTCCCAAACGACACCTTGTTCAATCTACTCTGATTGAACAAGCTCTTAGTTCAACCAAAAGGGCTAGAGTGGAAACATGGGCTCCCACCAGCCGAGGTCACACCATCCTTCTCATTTGACCTCAATTTGGGTTTTGAGCCTCCTTAGTCTCAAACCCAAGAGCCCGAACCTCAAGCCTTTAGCCCACAGGTGAGTCTTTACCTCCCCTGGCAGCCTTCAAGGGACAGCCCACAAGAGGCTCAATGCCTGTAGACATTGATCTAGGTCCCGGGTCAGTAGGTTTAACCTCTTTATCTTTCACTGACCTATTACTCTGAACTTGGAAGAGATACATCTCTCCATGGCCATGATGTTGATCTACAACACCCTCTCAAAGTCAACAGAGCAAAGAGAGATCCTTATCTCTAGCCCCCATCAGCAGCCAACTAGAGGTGAGTCCACTAATGTGGAGGGGACTCATGTAGGCTCAACTGCCACTACTCAGAGTCTCTCATTGAGCTCTAAGGACAGTGGTAATATCAATCAGATTGAGTCTACGACAACTTTGCCCATTGACATCTCTGAAAGAGATGAATTTGAGCAAAGGTATCTAGGGTGCCAAGAAGCCACATCTGGTGGTGAGACTGAACATACTAGGTATGTATCTCATCTCCCCGTGATTCTTCACATGAAGATGAGGGAAGTATGCAACTCACACTTCAGTACTTGCTCTCTAAGGTCTCAACCTGGAATCTCAGGAAGGATCTTAGAAACAAGGGCAGCCACTCACAACTTGAGATTAACAATCTCAAGGCTCAACTAGCTGAGAAACAGACGGAGAGGTCTGTTAGGCATGTACCTATTCAGGTCTCATTGACTTCTTCCTCTAGCTCATCTAGCTCTCAAGATGATGCTATGAAAAAAAGGGGAGAAAGATCAGAGGCAAACATCTGGGGAACCACTGATCCAATCTTCTACTTTCCAACTCATCACCCTACCTGAGTCATTTCAATCAACTCTAAAGATTGGCTCACAGATGCTTCATGATCTATACAAACTTTTAACAAAGTTTGTGTTGAGATCCTCCTTAGAACAGCCCAGCCCCGACACCACTCTCATATAGTTTGGGGCTGAGGAGCATCAAAGACTGACTGCACCTTCTACCACTATGGAAGAAGTTGGTCAACCTAAGGTCCACATGGAACCTGAGATAACTTCGAAAGGGAAATGGGGACTGATGGCCCAGCAACTGAAACAGTTGGGATAGAACTTGCATTAGCCTCTTCTTCTGAAGCTCAGGCTGAAACTTCCAAAGCTAAAGTTGAAACTTCGAAAGAACAAGATAGTCTTCCGAAGCTAGATGGAATCTGCGGAAGGTTTGTTCCAAATGTCCGAGGAACTGATCATCACAGATGTTATGCTGAAATAGCATCTGATATAGTAGGGAGGACACTTCTGATCTACCTCCATCCCAAACACCAGCTGATCCTTTCTCTCAATCCGAACCCTCCATCCAACCACCACAGACAAGTTCTGCTAAAGACAAAGGCAAAAGAAAATGACTGCGGCAGAGCTTCAGGAGGAGGAAAGGATTGAGAAGCTCAAGAAGAAGGTAGGTTTCCACTGAGAAGCTACTAGCTGCTAGTTCTAAGGCAGCTGCAGCCAATCAGGAGGAAATCAACACCAAGAGAAGGACAGCACTCATTGATTAATCATCAACTTAGGAGCTGCCAATAAGAAGTACTCTGCTACCACTAGAGGAGTTGGTGATTTGGAGAGGACAACCAGGCTAAGGCAAGAAGAAGAAGCCAGGTTGGCCTTGGAAAGAGAAGAAGAAGAACAAAGGAAAGCAGCCCTGCAGCTGAGAGAGGCTAGGATTAAATTCCTGCTCTCAAGAGGCTTCAGTCTTCCTAAACTGTCTCCACATGATGATGATATGATCCTGCGCTCCACAACAAAGAACAGGATCAAATGGAGAAGGAAAGGAAGAAATCTGCAAGGGAGAGAAGTGAAGGAGAAGAAGCGGAGGGAGGAGAAGAGAGGGCACTGCCACCAAGAAGCTCAGTGATAAAGCCTAGATGAAAGACTATCTCTGGGCTTATGGCTTCTCTGGTAGGCAGGTGGGACCTATGTCCGAAAGGACACTCCAACGGATTGTCAGCAAAATAAAAGCTGACATCCGTATGGGAAAAAGAGGAGATGTATAGGAGGGGACAGGGAATGGTCTTCACCCCAGCCACAACCACAGCAAACCCTCAACCACAGCCAACCACTCAACCACAACCCACACCAGAAGAACCATCCCATTCCCATCAAAACAGAACCTCAGATGAAACCACACCCCTGAACCTACAACTCTACCCAAACCTACCTCATCACCTCACCACCTAACCTCTATCCTTAAACCCAAAACACAACCTAGAACCACTAAACCTAAACCTAGCCAACAGAAACCAAGATCATCCCCTCAGCCTTCTAAACATCTCTCTCTTGAGGAAATAAAGGAGCTCAAGACGTGGCTCACCAACTGCACTACTATGAGCAGCATCTCCTATGAGGGAGACCTTATCAACATCACCTATGTTGATAACTCTTCAAGCTCCCTCACTAGGTCATTTCTTGAGTTGCCTAGAAGTACTTTGGGCCAGGCTGTAAGACTTCTCGGTCTCAACTCTGATACTCTCAATGCTGAAGAGAGAAGAGACTAAGAAGGAAACTGGCGACTCTACTGGATACAAGGAAGGAGGACAGGATTCCTAGTCAGTCTCCTGGACCTAGGAAATTATAATCCAGTAGAGGTTTGATGAACCTTCTCACAACTTTGTTGTGGAAAGGGAGAATGGTGAAACCAACGGCTTAATGCCACTTCTCTATTACATCTCAGCAGATTTGACATTGAGCTTGCAGAGAAGCCATCTCCAACCCCTCCAACTCAGAGATTGCAGCTATCATCAGAAATTATCTTAACAGTCTTCATCTAGCCGAGCTAACTGCAAAGGCAAGATCGAAGAAGAGTTGAAGTTGAAAAGACAGGAAGACAAGGAAAGACCCACTACTAAAGGTGCAGCCTTTCTACAGATTGTGGAGGGTCCAGAATTGGAACCTATAGTTAGGTGGGAATATGACTATAGTTCCCATCAACTAACTTTTTTCAGAGGGCCACAACAAAGGGTACATATAATCCCAGGTGACAGACTAGATGTTCTGTCTACCAAGGATTTGTACAAACTTCTCAGTACCACATCGGGGAAGAACAAGGACACAGATAAATATCTACTCTCTTGGTGCTGAAAGTTTTAAGAAGAAGGGAGAAGTGAAGTTTTGGTAGCATCAGCCTAGGGGAGTTGTTGGGTCATTATAAGGCTAGTGCAACCAAAACCACTTCACATAGTCATTTTGGTGCTACATTCAAAAGGCTTCCGAAGCTAAGTATGAGATCTTCCAAAGTCTGAAGTCAACTTCCGAAGATAAAGTCTGAAGAAAGAACTGAAGACAAAGTCTGAAGACTTCTGAAGACAAAGTCTGAAGACTTCCGAAGACAAAGTCTGAAGACTTCCGAAGACAAAGTCTGAAGACTTCCGAAGACAAAGTCTGAAGACTACCGAAGACAAAGTCTGAAGAAAGAACTGAAGACCAAGTCTCCTTCCGAAGACAAAGAAGACTCCAAGCCTCGGAAGAAGCAGTCTTCCAAAGTATAAGTGGCTTCGGAAGAAGTTATTCTTCCGAAGAAACTTATCCTTCGGAAGACATTGCTATGTCCAGCAGACATAAGTATGGTCTTTGACAGTCCGCCGCAGACCTCTGATATAGCATGGCTTCTTCCTAAAAGAACCATGCTGTTGACCATACTTTATTCTACTGTATACCTTTTTATGATAGTACATGTTACCAACTTTAGTTGGTGACAAAAGGTAAGTCAGGGACATATCCTGACTACCAAATACCTCACCTATAGTCTTGTAGTATAGATGTTTGGTTAGAGGTTTCCAGCTGGTATCAAAGTATATCTGGTTGTAGGTAGTATTATATATCTTCTCTTTGTAACTCATTAGGTAGAGAGGTTGAGTCTAAGAGTCTTGTAATCCTTTGAGTTGGGAAGCAATATATAAAAGTACCTTGAAAATTTACATCTTGTGTTTATTTACTACTTGTTACTTGTTATATTGTGATAAACTCTTCATAGACTCTTTCTGAGTGTCGTTCAAGGTGAGTTTGAGAGAAAAACCACTTGTTGAGTGACCAACATACGATCCTGCAATTTTGAATATTCACTCATCCTTATGCCATGAATAAATTACATGTCGAACTCCTCTGCTATACGTAAGCATTGACCTGGAGTGATGATCCTCTCTGTTATACATGACTATAGACCTAAGGCTCTCATCAACACGCTCAAAATGATTATCTTCTCTGTTATACGTGATTATAGACCTAAGGCTTTCATCATTTTGCTTAAATGATCATCTCCTTAGGTATACATGAGTATAGACCTAGAGCTATGTTCATTTCCCCATCATCCAACTTATGTATATCTATGGATGTCATATGCATCATTTATCATATGCTATGTATTTTTTTCATCTAAGAAAATTTCAAGCAGAATCAATGACTACACTCAATGAACCATGATTACTAGTGAGTTCCTTGTCGAATGTCTCTGGGAACCAAGTTTCTTGAGCATTCTTACCAAACCCAAAACATGATAAAATAGTTACAAGTCTCCATTGAAAAGAATACTGCATGGGTTTGAATGGACAAGTATATTGGTAATCCTACCAATCCTTGATTCTCTAGATGATTTCTTTACAAAAACGAGTCTGATATCCTCACCTTTGTCTCTTTTCATTATTTTCTATTTCTTCTTCTTTAAAGTCTATCTCATGGGTAAATAAGTCTTCCTTTTACATTTAAAATAATGATATATGTGAAACTGTCATTTCGCTATGTGAAACTATTATCTCGCAGTGCGAAACTACTCTTTCGATCACGTGGTTCTGCATGCGCAACTATAATTTCACTGGTAGTGTCGCACGAAAAAGTTTACCTTGATCCATGTGAAACTATTGTTACGGCATGTACGAAACTATGATGTATAAATATTAGTTTCAGGGACATATCCTGACTACCAAATACCTCACCTATAGTCTTGTAGTATAGATGTTTGGTTAGAGGTTTCTAGCTGGTATCAAAGTATATCCGGTTGTAGGTAGTATTATATATATCTTCTGTTTGTAACTCATTAGGTAGAGAGGTTGAGTCTAAGAGTCTTGTAATCCTTTGAGTTGGGAAGCATATATAAAAGTACCTTGAAAATTTACATCTTGTGTTTATTTATTGCTTGTTACTTGTATATTGTGATCTACTCTTCATAGACTCTTTCTGAGTGTCGTTCAAGGTGTGTTTGAGAGAAAAACCACTTGTTGAGTGACCAACATACGATCCTGCAATTTGAATCTTCACTCATCCTTATGCCATGAATTACATGTCGAACTCCTCTGCTATGCGTAAGCATTGACCTAGAGTGATGATCCTCTCTGTTATACATGACTATAGACCTAAGGCTCTCATCAACACGCTCAAAATGATTATCTCTCTGTTATACGTGATTATAGACCTAAGGCTTTCATCATTTTGCTTAAATGATCATCTCCTCAGGTATACATGAGTATAGAGCTAGAGCTATGTCCATTTCCCCATATCCAACTTTATGCATATCTATGGATGTCATATGCATCATTTATCATATGCTATGTATTTTTTTTCATCTAAGAAAATTTCAAGCAAAATCAATGACTACACTCAATGAACCATGATTACTAGTGAGTTCCTTGTCGAATGTCTCTGGGAACCAAGTTTCTTGAGCATTCTTAACCAAACCCAAAACATGATAAAATATGTTACAAGTCCATTGAAAAGAATACTGCATGGGTTGAATGGACAAGTATATTGGTAATCCTACCAATCCTTGATTCTCTAGATGATTTCTTTACAAAAACGAGTCTGATATCCTCACCTTTGTCTTTTTTCATTATTTTCTATTTCTTCTTCTTTTAAGTCTATCTCATGGGTAAATAAGTCTTCCTTTTACATTTAAAATAATGATATATGTGAAACTGTCATTTCGCTATGTGAAACTATTATTTCGCAGTGCGAAACTACTCTTTCGATCACTGGTTCTGCATGCGCAACTATAATTTCACTGGTAGTGTCGCATGACATAAGTTTACCTTGATCCATGTGAAACTATTGTTACGGCATGTACGAAACTATGATGTATAAATATTAGTTTCAACACTTGTTTCATCATTTGTGAAATAACCCAAAAAAATTTGAATGCTAACTAACTATTACGTGTGATTTCAAAATCGAACATTGAAGTGTGTTCTTGCGATGCTAACCTGTAAACCTCTTTATTATATTGTTTCGAACCATGGAATGTACATTGATTGGGTTTTAGAACAAAACTGAAGCAAAGTTCACTGATCCATATAAAACTATTGGGTTTCGCACATTCATTGTGCGAAACTAAGGTGTTTATGTTGCAAAACTGAAGCAAAGTTCACTGATCCATATAAAACTATCTAGTCATGCTACCCGTGTGCAATGAACAGTTTCGACCAGATCTTACGACTCTATAATTTCGTAGCCTATGTGAAACTATAGTTTCACAATGCTTTCTCTAGTGAAACTATAGTTTCTCAATTGTACTTCGATAAATAGTTCACCTTGTTTGTGTAAATCAATAATTTTGTAGGACCATGCGAACAATACTTCTCCATGCGAAACTATAGTTTCTCCTATGCGAAACTATAGATTCTCTCGTGTAATTTCGACAGACAGTTTTACCTAACCTGTGAGAAACTATAGTTTCGTACCATCTGTGAAACCATAGTTTCTCCATGCAAAATTTCTACGAAACTAATTTAAAATAATAATATCAATTAATAATAATGAATTAGTAATAATAATTATAATTATAAAATTTTAAATATTTAGTAATTTCTTATGATCTAACAAACTCTCGGTTTCACTTCAGTCAATATGGGAAGCTTAAAGTTTGATCCCTGATCAAATGTAGTAGCATATCTGAATGACAAAGATCCAAAGTATGTCAGTTATCGAGATGCTATAGATTGGCTGAAGAGATCACCCATCCACTATGCTATTTCTCACTTCCTAACTACAGACGAGAAGCATATCAGAGAGTTCTGGAGAATTGGTGACTATCACACGAAGGAGGGGATTATTATAGCACAGTTCAGGGAGAACTATTTGAGATATCAGCTGAGACAGTGGTTAAGGCCCTACAACCGGAGGATGGCATAGGGGAGAATGTAGAGATGACTGATTTAGAGGTTATTAGACATTTTAAGGATATCGGATATGAGGGAACTGACTTCGAGAAGCGAAAGGAGATCAAGAAGACATTTCTTTCAAAGGATTGGAAGTTTATTGCTCATGTCCTCATTAGCTGTTTAGATCATAGGAAGGAGGATCAGATGGACTGAATTTGAGGTAGTCCACAGCTATGATTATGTTTGGTTAAGGTTTGAAGGCAAACATAGACCAGATCATCCACGACTACTTATTGGGGAACATCATGGCATTGAAGAAGGATAAATGGTTGATTTATCCAAGATTCATTCAAATTACTCTAGATTACCTAAAGCCAAACTTACCCAAGCTCGGAGATGAACTGAAGCTGACTCCGATGAATCCAAGGATTTTTGCTTGCTGCCTCCAGGCATGATTTTTCAGGAAAGATCACATATTTGTTTGAGGGCTTGTATATTGAGGAGATATGGAACTGTATTAAGACTTTGATCCCTCTGGAGGAACGAAGACAAGCGGCTACTACATGAAATATGGAGGAGATCAAGAAGAGAAAGAAGTACACGAAAGATACATGTTTGGTATTTGAAAATAGTTGGATGAGATAGAAAAGGAGCTAATAATAAAGAAAGAAGAAGGGAATAGAGAAACAGTCTTCCCATGATAGAGTTGACTCTCCCGCTCGAGAGAAGAGGAGAAAAAGTAACCAGCCAGTTATCCTAACGACTGGATCTACAAGAGCATTTGAGAGGCCAAGGAGAAATACAAGATCAGTGCTTGATGAGATGTGATCAGGAATGTCAACACATCTCTATCAAATGAGCTAAGCATGATAAAGACCAAGCTGATAAACTCATAGGAGAGAGAGAAGCTAAGGGATATGAAGGTTGATGAAATGAAGAAAGTGATAGTGAGCCAACAGGACCTGATAAGAAAATTGTTGGAAAAGGTAAGTAAGCTGAGGAGGAATGCTCGTGCAACTGATATACCAAGTGTTGGGCAGATTAGGGAAATGACTAACTCATCTAAGTTCCCACTCATACACAAGGCATTAGGAGCGGGTGCTATCGGTGTAGGAACATCATGACCTGGTGGTAGTGGTGTAGTAGGATCAGGAGCTGGTGGAAGTGGTATAGGTGAATTTAAAGCTCGTGGATGTGATGTTGGTGGTAGTGGTGTTGGATTTAAGGCTAGGGAAGGTAGTGGTGAAGGAGTTGCTGAAGGAGAGAATGATGATTAGGTGTTTAAGGCTAGATTTATTGATATGGATTTGATTTGGATACTAATCTTATCGGGAATGAGGTGATAAGGAAGAGAGAAAAGGTGGTGAAAAGGGTTAGTTGAGCTAAACTTTGTAGATGAGGAAGAGGTGGAAGAGCAGCTAGTGGACTATGACTTTGAGCTGGAATTTTATGTAGTTAACGAGAGGCCAATGACTTACGTTGCTCAGTGGTGTTTAGCTCAAGGTGATGTTATAGAGATGGATAAAGAGGACTGGTTATCTAAGGAGGTAGAGCTAGAGAAACCAATCCCACTTTTTCAAAACATTCAGGTACCGGGGAGGAAGAAGATGGATAAGAAGATCATTAGCTAGAAGTACAACTCAAAGCTGAATATGTTCATGATCAAGAGGCATTGTGGTGGGATCGCATACATGCATAAAAGAAAGGCATTTGAAACCCTTCCTTAGTAGGATCTAAGAAGACAGGTTATGATCCCCCTCCTGGATTCAGGTTTAAGCAAACGTGCCACGATGTTACAGCACAAGATTCATTAGGGCGTTCAAGACAACTTTGGAGCTTTTACATTCATGAAGCCTGAGAGAAGGAGATCGAACAAAGATTTAGACTGGGGCCAAGGTAAAGGAAATTTTGTACCGAAGTTTGTTGATACATTATGTACCTAGTTTTTGTTCTTAAATGTAAATGTCTTTCATTTCTTACACATATGTAATGAAAATGTTGAATGAAATATGATATGCTTTTGATGTTAAATTGTCTTCGTTTATATCCTATTCTTATTGTAATTGCTATACTCATATTTATGACAATTATATATAGGTTTGAGGTTGTTGTACATAGTTCAGAGTCAATAATAATTCAAAAATGAGTTCAACTTAGTGAAGTGGTTATTCATGCTAATGGACCATACTTATGGACCATACGAACGAATGAATCATACTTATGGACCAGTCGCACGACTGAACCGGGTGACTAGATCAGTCGTATGACTGAGACATAAGATTGATTCAGTCACACGACTGAACCTTCAGTCATGCGTATGAGTCAGACGCATGAGTCAGTCGCACAACTGAACCATGCTAATGGTTTAGTCGTATGAATGGACACTGAAAACCTATAAATACCACATAATTCATGGAAAACATAACACTTCGAATACTTGCATACCCTGCCGTCTAGAGCGTCCTAAGTCATCCATCCAAGTTCATAGTTCATTCATGATCAATTCCAACTCGTTCTTAAAGTTTGTTTCATCGTTAGAACGATCATGTTGTTTGTTCTCACTGATTGGATCACTAATCAAATAGAATTCCGCGCTATTTGATCTGGTCTCACGTAGAATCCGGAAACAGTCCTAACAAGTGTATCAGAGCCTTGACTCGTGAGTTTACATGGATTTGATTAGTTTTGGTGTTAAACTAAATGTTTTCAATCAAAAGATCCATTTTTTGCTTCAAAAACGTGTTTTTGACGAGTGTTTGTGTTAATGTTTTGACTTTTCATCATACGACAGATTAGGGTTCGTAAAAAATTCGTATTTTTGAATCAAAGTGTTCAAAAATTTGACTTTTTCCCGCAACAGCAGCCTCAGTTGCACGATTAGCTCAATCGCACGACTGAATCCCATTCGCACAGTTCAATCGCACGATTGAACTCATTCGCATAGTTCATTTGCACGGTTAGGCTATTCTAGTCGGTTGATCTCAATCGTCCTCCTCATTCACACGACTGAACCCAATCGCACGATTGAAGCCATTCGTATCCTTCAATCGCACGATTGACCCAGTCGCCTTGTTCAATCGCACAAGTGAATCTGTTATGTCGCAAGTTTGTCAAGTTTTATGCAAGGAAGACCAGTTTGCTGCTTTTACTGTCAGGAAAGACTCTCGTATCCAAAATCTTCTTCTTTGGATATGAGATTGGGAATCACAACAAACTCCCAAAGTTGTTGACGTTGGATGAGTATCCTCAGTGGAAACAGTGGTTTCAGATCTACTTGAATGGAGTTCCTCCCAATCTTTGCACATCTATAGAGACTGGTTATATTGTACCAGTCAGTGCTAATGTGGTGAAGTTGACTTTGGGGGGTATGTAAGGCCCCGTTCTCGGGCACCACATATTTGGTCATTCATCGCACGTAAAACATACATTTATTAAAAAAATATCGCAGCGGAAATTAATTAAAACCATTTCATATTATTAAATGACAACTTTTGCAAAGTAATACAATACAGTTAACTGTTACAAAACAATATAATTGCATTATATCACAAAAATGTCATTGTTACAATAATGGATGTCTTTCCAAAAATGCCAAGTAGCTACCCCGTGCCATCCTCAGCAACTTTTACTTGTCAACTAGAAAATACATAAAAGTCAGTGTTGCTGAGTGAGTTCTAGTTTATAAATAAAATACTTTACTTTCGATATAAACTTTCTTTACTTTCATACGTGGTCATGCATCATACGTACAGATAGAGAATATACTTTTAACTTTCATTGACATTCATTTCCACCATCATAGTCATAGCATTCTTTCATTTCATGATTTTCGTTAACATTCTCTTACGTTCATTCTCATTCTTTCTTAACGCACTTATTATCATTCTTTTGCTTTTGTACTTGTTTACTTTCTTTCTTTCTTTCATACGTTATGTCATTCTTTTATGTTCATATGGATTGATGAACAATACCCCGAACATTGTGCACGAAGCTGATGCTGGACCTGTGGTAATTAAACCACGAACATTGTGCCGAAGCTGATACAGTCACCGTGGGCAAGTCATCTCTCCATTCATTCAACCAATTGGTATACCCTGAACATTGTGCATGAAGCTGATGGTGGACCGGTGGTAATTAAACCACAAACATTGTGCCCGAAGCTGATCCAGTCACCTAGGGCATACCAATCTCAATGACTGACCCTGTGTGCATCCTTTGGGGTAGCTAACCCGCATCACATTAGAGCTAACGACAACATGGTCGTGCACCTCCTTTCATTTGCTTGCAAGCCATTCTTTCGTTCATTACATTTTACTTTTAATATTTGTTATCTTTCACTTCGTTACGTTATTCTTTACGTTCTTTCATTCATTCGTCATACTACATAAAGTAATAACATAATATTTAACGTATCTTATAACATGAAATAAATACGTTTACATTGTCACACCCCGACCGACGGCGGAATCATCGGAGCGGACGAGGGAATGATTGATTGTTCATAACTCATGATTGTTTAATAGTGAAAATAATATTAAGATCAGATTACAGGATAACATAAGTTTAACATACACAAATACAACAATCGAAACCACAAATAATAATTGTCTTTTATTTTAACTAAGTCTGTGTCTTAAGTGAGCACGTAGAAGTCCACTATCTTGCTTAACCTGAAATCATGTGAGAAAATAAAGTCAGCTAACGAATTAGCTGGTGAGTAATCACAGTTTTGAGTATACATATAGATTGATTGATTGATTGAGAATAATCCAATTCACAAGGTAAAATTAAGACTTATATTGCAATAGTAAAGCATATAGATAAACCGACACAATAACAACCCCTTGACTTGACACTTGCATATAATAGACTCCACACATAAACCATAGATTGACTCCTGCCTCTGGCACAATCACCACTCGACTATTCATATGGGGGGTTTGTATAATCACCACTCGTAAGCCATGTGGGTGGATTATCCCAAACCAGCAGATCTACCATTGATACCAGGATTGATTGATTGAATTAGGGTTTTACTGTCGTCCAGTTTATCAAAGTATGTTCACATAGTTGCAAGTAATAACATAACCTGTCTTGAATTGAATTTAGAATGAAATAACAATAGAATATCATGATTGAATATATTGTATCACATGATTTCCCCAAATAGGAAATGATATAAAAAGGGGATATGAATACTCACATGATTGCTGAGATTAGAATCTGGATGTGTTAGATTAGACACCAACGATTTCCTTACGATTAACCTAAGGAACGGTGTCTCGAATTAGAATAATAATGATTTGGGAATTTGGAAATGTATTAGGATTTCCATTGGGTCTTGAATGGTAGTTTAAATAAACTAATTTTTATTTAGTTTGAATGTCTTGAAATAAAATGAATTTATTGAATGTGATTACGTTTAGAATTTAATAAATGTATTTGTATCAATACTCGTAATTGTTTGGTTTATAGTTAAAGTGTGGAAAAACAAATAATTAATTTTATTAATCAATTATATGATAATTAATTAAAAAATTTAATTATTTAAATGACTAAAAGAAATGAAAATGTTTTTGGAACGATTTAAATATAAAACTTTTATATTTAATCACGATTTAAACAATAATAAATATTATTTGAATAAATTAAAAGTAATATAGTGTCGAATAATAATTTAATAAATTAAATTATTCCAAAAGTTCACTTTTATGGAACAAATTTTGTAATATTGTAACTTTATTTATTTAAAACAATTTATAAATAGATAAAATGTTAAAATAAATTCCAGAAAAATAATTAAGTGTTTTAAAAATTTTAATGTTTGAAAAATCATTTTTATAATTTTTAGGAATTTTTTTATAATTTTTAGAGCTTGAAAAAAGGCTAAAAAAATTGTTTGAGGTGGTCGGGTCTCGAACCCGCGACCTCAGGATGGGAAAGAGCGCAGGAACCAGTGGAACACAGGCCTCAGCCGCGATTAATACTGGTTCCAATTAAATATAGCATGTTTAACCGCATCCCCTAATTCACGATGAACCCTAGATCGAATCTCAACCAATTGAGGCTCAATTCGATTTTGATTGCTTCCGAATTCATGGGGCTTTTATTCCCAATCAAAAACAAGTGTGTGGGTGTGTGTAATTAATCATATATTGATCAAATCGAGTCTTACCCAGTGAAGAACAGGTCGCGACGAAGGTATCAATCGTTTGATGCTCAAATGGACATTATAATCAAATTAAACTGATGGGAAGCTTCGTATGATAATCTAGACCAATTGCCCCTTATCCATTTCGATTAACATCGATCGAAGGTGGGTTGAAATTCAAGTTGCAGGTACGCGGCTTAGGAGTAATCGAATCAAGTGTTTGTGCTTGTTTTTCATGAAATTAAGTTCGGGGTTTGATTATAAATGACAAAAAGGTTGTTAGTGCGTGTTTGATTCGATTATTAAAGTCCGAAGTGCCTGGATTTGCTCCACTGAAGTTGTCGATGGTGGAGGTGGTCGACGGGAATGAAGGGGGGTGGGGTTGGGTGTGTTTTGAATTTTATAAAAAAATTATACAATGGCCCTGGTGTTTTCCATGTTTATTATTCTATGTTAAAAGTTTTGAAATCAAGTTTCAAAATGACATTAAACCCCATACTTATAATTTGTCTTAAAATTATTTTATTATATTATTATTATTATTATTATTATATTATTATTATTATTATTATTATTATTATTATTATTATTATTATAAAAGATTAAACACCGTAATTTACGAGATGTTACAGTCTCCCCTACTTTAGGAAATTCGTCCCGAAATTTTGTTTACGAGGAGGCTGAAACGAAAAGATGAGGACACTTGGATTTCATTTGGTCTCAGGTGAATCAGGAGGTGAGCATGATGTCACAGATAGATCATAGTGATCTCTTTTTCCTGTTTGATGCAGTTTGTGTTTTATTTTCTGAGGTACACTTTGAAGAATTTTCAGGTTTTGATAAGGTATCAAAAGAAGAAAATTCATCATCGATTAAGCTGACCGCTTTTAGTGTTTACTTTATGTGCAATGGCAGAGCCATTAGAGATAAAAGAGAGTTTAAAGTGTTTTACTATTTTAAGACCAACAGATGGGAGATCGATATTTTCGGCCATACAAGGCCTTAAATGGTGCCATCTGAATGCTGGTATGGTGATTGTTATTGTAAGAGATTTCGATCAACAGAAAATGAGAATTCCACGACCCCTGAAATCACTGACACAAGCCCGGAGCATATCCTCGAGGGTTTGTATCGTTCTTTCAGTCTGACCGTCGGTTGGTGATAGGTTGTGCTAAGATTCAGTTGAGTTTCGAGAGATGATTGTAGACTTTTCCAGAAACGAGAGATGAAGCGACCATCGCGATTAGAGATGGTATCTTTACTTGACAAAAGATTGTTTAGGAAGATTACCATCACGTAATCAGGTTTTGATGATAACTCATAATGAAAGTCGATAGATAAGGAATAAATGGTTTAATGTAGCTAGATCGAGTCAAAACATGAAGATAAAAGAAATCGATTTAAGAATTTAAATGTTCCAAGTTAGGATTCAAAATCAACCTAAAGCGATCGGGTCTCTTTTCAAGTTCAGAGATCATGCTTTGGCTTGATAGGTCGAAACACTAACATTACTTCACCCTTCAAGTTACTACATGCGTCTCGTCACTTGATTACAACCATGGTAAGTTGATGATCAAGGAATGAGAATAGTCATCAAGGTATGGTTTTCACCCCTAACTTGATGGTGTACTCTCAAGGTATGGCCACTAACTTACCAATCAAAAGTTCGATCTGAGGATCTATAGAATAAGACGAGATAACTCACCATTAAGGTAAGGGAAATCACTCCTATCTTAACGATGAATTTTACAAAAACAAAATACAACAAGATAAACTTCTTCATCAAAATCCAGATTTCACTCCTACTTTGATAAGGTGTTTCATTTGAGAAAATACAATCCAAAAATGATATTATCATCAAGGTATGAATTCACGCGTATCTTGATGATTGAATCTCATAATAACAAGAAAACAATTGAAGATTGACATTTGTCACCAAAGTACGGGTTTCAATCCTATTTTGGTGAGATCATGTCATTTGTGAAATGCAAGTTCCAAAGTGAATAATTGAAGTCAGTCCTCGTGATAAGGAAATCACTCTAATCCAGAGGATGAAATTTCATAAAACACATAATTGGAAAACCATTTATTGAAATGAATAAAGAATCATCACCAAAGTAAGGGAATCACCCCTGTTTTGATGAGTTAAAATCATTTAGGAGATATGAGTGTCCTTAGTCATAGATTGACTTGCAAACTCTTGCATCTCCCGCGGTGCAAACGGTTCAAAGTTCAACTTAACAATGAAAGGAAAAATATCTCAATTAGAAATTTAGAAATTTTCAAATTACAACAATGTAACAAAAGGAATTCACGATTACAATCTTGAATTAAATCAGGAAAGACAAATCAAGGACAAGAATTATTCAACACCACATCATTGGTGGCTTGAGCTTGTTGAGCATTAATGTTGAAAGCACGTCCTTGAGCCGTAGGAACTAGGCTGACAAGTTGAGGGCATCGATTGCGAAAATGGTTCGGATCACCACATTGATAGCATGCACGACCCTGGGTAATTGCAGGAGGATGTTGGTGAACTGGTGCATTGGTCGGAGCTTTAGCAGCACTCCTGTACACGTTGAATGTATGACCCAAACAACCACAGTTTGTGCATTGACGACACTGAATGTTAGCGGGATGGTGATACATGCAGTTATTACACTGCGGAAAGGGTCCAGCATATGACTTTTTCATTAGCGATTGGTTGTTTACTGTTGGTTGACGAGTTGGAGGGACTTGATTAATTGGTATAGCAGGGTAATCACAACAAAGTTTTGAGAATTGGCCTTCCTCTTCTTCTTCCTGGAAGGCTCGGGTTGGTCGGTTTTGATGGTCTCGTTAGAAAGTTTATCGGTATTCTTCTTCGATCCTTTCCTGGTTAAGGAACCAGCTTTCACATGATTATCGGTTAACTGTGCAGCCAGCCTGATAGCATCTTCTAGTGTTGAAGGATTCCTTCCTAGCACCGTATCCTGAATCTGCATGGGTAGTCCACCAATATATTTCTCGATGGCTCGGGAGGTAGGGGTAGCAAGATGCGGTACTAAAAGGCTCAGTTCGTGAAATCGGTTAGTGTATGCGAGGTTCTCGCCACTGTCTTGGGTTAATTCCCAGAACTCAGCTTCCAGTTTTCGGACTTCATTTCTTGGGCAGAACTCTTTAGTCATGAGCTCCTTAACTTCGGTCCATGTTAAGGCTAGAGCAGTTTCAGTTCCACGGGTTCGTTTCTCTCCGTTCCACCAAGTAAGTGCGCGTTTCTGAAGAACACTTGTGGCATACCGGACTTTTAGATTTTCAGGGCATTCGCTGTTTAGGAATGTGTTTTCGATGCTTTCGAACCACTGTAGTAATCCAGTAGCTCCTTCAGTTTCACTGAACTTAGTGGGATTGCAAGAACTGAAGTGCTTGTAAGTACAAGTTCGGGGAGGGTTTGGTGCAGTTGGGTTTTGAACAACATTGTTGCCTTGGTTCAAATGGTAAGTAGTGTTGGGATGACCGTAGTAACTTCCCGTGCTACAATAGCAGAAATCTTACGGCCAGAGTTTCTAGATCGTGAACGGATTCGACGAGAAGACATTCTGACATATCATTAAGATATTTTATGAGAATTGGATAATATGAGCTATACAACATGAAAACGAGAATCGAGAATTTGGCATAATAACGATGATATGTTCCGAGTGTAATCGTTTGATTCGTAAATCAAAGCGAGTACGTTGACTAATCAAAGTGTTATGTCCAACACAACCTTATTGAAGACATGCGTACCTATAAGCAGATACTCATCTCGAGGGTTCCCAGGTAAGGTAGACAGATCCATCGGTTGGTTTGGATTTATACCAATACCTTGCCTAAACAGAACACCCCGAGATACAGGCATCCCACTCTTCCAGAATAGCATGTTTCAAGTTGTAAGACACAGACTTTGACGAATTTGAAACCCATGAATAACAATCGAGTTTTGGAGTTTGAAATCACTTGAATTAGGCACACAATGCCTTAGAATATGATTTAAGATTCGTGTGTACATTGATAAGATTCAAAGTATAGGAAGAATCACACAAGGCATATAATCACATAATCAAGTATAAACATGTAGAGCACATATAATCCTATCTATGCATATAAATACATGAGAGGACTCATGTGTAAAGGTACTTAGTTATAGTCTAGGTCATTCCATTTCTAATAACCTAATTCCCTATAAACATGGCTCTGATACCAATCTGTCACCCCGACCGACGGCGGAATCATCGGAGCGACGAGGGAATGATTGATTGTTCATAACTCATGATTGTCTAATAGTGAAAATAATATTAAGATCAGATTACAGGATAACATAAGTTTAACATACACAAATACAACAATCAAAACCACAAATAATAATTGTCTTTTATTTTAACTAAGTCCGTGTCTTAAGTGAGCACGTAGAAGTCCACTATCTGCTTAACCTGAAATCATGTGAGAAAATAAAGTCAGCTAACGAATTAGCTGGTGAGTAATCACAGTTTTGAGTATACATATAGATTGATTGATTGATTGAGAATAATCCAATTCACAAGGTAACATTAAGACTTATATTGCAATAGTAAAGCATATAGATAAACCGACACAATAACAACCCCTTGACTTGACACTTGCATATAATAGACTCCACACATAAACCATAGATTGACTCCTGCCTCTGGCACAATCACCACTCGACTATTCATATGGGTGGGTTTGTATAATCACCACTCGTAAGCCATGGGGTGGATTATCCCAAACCAGTAGATCTACCATTGATACCAGGATTGATTGATTGAATTAGGGTTTTACTGTCATCCAGTTTATCAAAGTATGTTCATATAATTGCAAGTAATAACATAACCTGTCTTGAACTGAATTTAGAATGAAATAACAATAGAATATCATGATTGAATATATTGTATCACATGATTTCCCCCAAATAGGAAATGATATAAAAAGGGGATATGAATACTCACATGATTGCTGAGATTAGAATCTGGATGTGTTAGATTAGACACCAACGATTTCCTTACGATTAACCTAAGGAACGGTGTCTCGAATTAGAATAATAATGATTTGGGAATTTGGAAATGTATTAGGATTTCCATGGGTCTTGAATGGTAGTTTAAATAAACTAATTTTATTTAGTTTGAATGTCTTGAAATAAAATGAATTTATTGAATGTGATTACGTTTAGAATTTAATAAATGTATTTGTATCAATACTCGTAATTGTTTGGTTTATAGTTAAAGTGTGGAAAAACAAATAATTAATTTTATTAATCAATTATATGATAATTAATTAAAAAAATTTAATTATTTAAATGACTAAAAGAAATGAAAATGTTTTTGGAACGATTTAAATATAAAACTTTTATATTTAATCACGATTTAAACAATAATAAATATTATTTGAATAAATTAAAAGTAATATAGTGTCGAATAATAATTTAATAAATTAAATTATTCCAAAAGTTCACTTTTATGGAACAAATTTTGTAATATTTGTAACTTTATTTATTTAAAACAATTTAAATAGATAAATGTTAAAATAAATTTCAGAAAAATAATTAAGTTGTTTTAAAAATTTTAATGTTTGAAAAATCATTTTTATAATTTTTAGAAATTTTTTTATAATTTTTAGAGCTTGAAAAGAGGCTAAAAAAATTGTTTGAGGTGGTCGGGTCTCGAACCCGCGACCTCAGGAATGGGAAAGAGCGCAGGAACCAGTGGAACACAGGCCTCAGCCGCGATTAATACTGGTTCCAATTAAATATAAGCATGTTTAACCCGCATCCCCTAATTCGCGATGAACCCTAGATCGAATCTCAACCAATTGAGGCTCAATTCGATTTTGATTGCTTCCGAATTCATGGGGCTTTTATTCCCCATCAAAAAACGAGTGTGTGGGTGTGTGTAATTGATCGTATATTGATCAAATCGAGTCTTACCCAGTGAAGAACAGGTCGCGACGAAGGTATCAATCGTTTGATGCTCAAATGGACATTATAATCAAATTAAACTGATGGGAAGCTTCGTATGATAATCTAGACCAATAGCCCCTTATCCATTTCGATTAACATCGATCGAAGGTGGGTTGAAATTCAAGTTGCAGGTACGCGGCTTAGGAGTAATCGAATCAAGTGTTTGTGCTTGTTTTTCATGAAATTAAGTTCGGGGTTTGATTATAAATGACAAAAAGGTTGTTAGTGCGTGTTTGATTCGATTATTAAAGTCCGAAGTGCCTGGATTTGCTCCACTGAAGTTGTCGATGGTGGAGGTGGTCGACGGGAATGAAGGGGGTGGGGTTGGGTGTGTTTTGAATTTTATAAAAAAATTATACAATGGCCCCTGGTGTTTCCATGTTTATTATTCTATGTTAAAAGTTTTGAAATCAAGTTTCAAAATGACATTAAACCCCCATACTTATAATTTGTCTTAAAATTATTTTATTATTATTATTATTATTATTATTATTATTATTATTATTATTATTATTATTATTATTATTATTATAAAAGATTTAAACACCGTAATTTACGAGATGTTACATACATACCATTAAAAGATAACACATTATACATACCATACATCATTTGTACATTCCATAACCTTAAAACATCCCTTAATCATGCTTAAAATGGGTAATCATTGCCCATAAGTCAAATCAGGTCAAACCCTAAACTTTCTGTTTTTCTTGAAATTTCTATAAATATTCTAAGTGTGTAGGCGCATGGGCACTATTTGGGCGTTTCTGCTATGTTCAGGCGTCTTGCTACTATGCAGACGTCTGGACTTACACTTAGTCATTTTTCACTTAGACGCATGGGCCTATTTAGGCGCATGGGCACTATTCAGGCGTTTGGGCCTAGCACTTGGTCATTCAGGGGCATTTTCCAGACATTTAGGTACTATTCAGGTGCATGGGCTTGACTTAGGCGCATGGACACTTAGGCGGTTGGGTACTGTTTAGGCGGTTGGGGTTCTGGGCGGTTAGGAACACTTTGAATGTGACATCCGTCACCAAAGGTCCGTCAATTGACGAGTTTCTGTTATCTTTTCTTTAATTGGTCAATCCTCATTTTTATAAACAATACATGAAGATAACACACTTGTTTGGTTATCTTTTACACTTGTGTTGTCATTGGTTGCATCGTTATCACCTAAAACATTTACAAATATCGTCACCGTCATCATTAAATATATTATGTTTATAATATTAACCTCATCGATAACATCATTTTTAAGATACAAATATCATTAAATACATCCCTAACACCAATATAACGAGCCGATTTAAGTCGTTTCAACCGAAGCAAAATTTGGAAACTCGGGGGCTAAGCGCAGGGACTAAATGTGACATTTTGCCAAACAAGGGCTGGGTATATAAACCCCTTCATCTTCTTCCTCATCTTCTTCTTCCATTTTCTTCCTCATCCTAGCACCAAACCGCCCCGTTTCGTCGTGTATTCACCGGTTAACCTCGGCTACAGCTGAGACTACTCATTTATAGCAGGTAGATGACCTTGGTTGTCCCTTTCTTGCTAGTTTTACTGCTATGTTTTTAGGGTTTCGGGTGCTCGGGTTCAACACGAGCACATGAGGTCGTGGGGGTGCGTGTGTTGCCTTTTTGCGTGTGCATCTTGTTTAGATATGTAGATAAGTGTTTCTGGAAGTCCTTGTGGTGTGAAACTCATGCACGGAGCAGCCGGATGCTGCCCTGCACCTGCAGCAGTCACGACCTGCTGTTTAGGCGACTGAGTGTGTCGTGCGACTGAGCTGTGCGACTGAGTGTGTCATACGACTTAGTCCACGCGATTGTGTGTGTCGTGCGATTGATTCCATGCGATTGTGTGTGTCATGCGATTGAGTCCATACGATTGTGTGTGTCGTGCGATTGAGTCATGCGAATGAATATTGTCATGCGATTGAGTCCATACGGATGAATGTGTGCGATTATGCGTAATCGCACGACTGAATGCCTAGTCGCACGAATGGAGGTTCAGTCATACAAATGAAGCTAATTCGTATGAATGAAGATTGAATCGTGTGAATTGATGTTGAGTTGTGCGATTGGGTGCTGTGTGGTACGACTGAATGCTGAGTCGCACGAATGAAGGCTCAATCGTACGAATGAAGCTGATTCGTACGATTGAAAGTTGATTCGTGCAAATGGAGTATTGAGTCGTGTGTCTGGTCTTGTCGTGCGATTGGAGTTGATGTGTAAGATTTCTCTTGTGTGCGGTGTGTTTGTCGTGTGATATTAAGGTGACATCGACACGGTTGCCGTTGCTAATGACGATCTTCAAATTAACACTATCAAATTCACTGAAGTTAAACCAAATCGAATCAACTTAACACTTTACAATTAATAACAATCGATTTGTAACACTAATGTTTACTAAGTATTTCTCTAACAACAATGACACTTTTACACAAACATCATCGACAATGGCAATGTTTCTAGTATTTGGATCTACATAAGATCTATTGCGTGTGTTTGTGTGTGTTACCCACGACCGAACCGATACGACCCGACCCGATTGAACATTACTATTAACATTAGACACATCATTAATGCTTAACATAACTGTCAATAGGTGTTTGACCGTTCATTGCATACAACGTTGGGAAGCTTTTATCATACATACTTACCACTTAACAAGTGAGTTTCGTGGCCCCTTTTTTATGCTTATACAATATTTCAACGTTTACAAACATGGGGGAAAAGTATGCTCACCTGTTTGCTATGCTGTACAACTTATATACAAGTTAGATACTTGGAATCAACGTGATACCGTTTTGTGAGTACTTATCTGATACATACATGAGTTGCTGTGTGGTTCTTTATTACACCATTTAATTCTAGTGTTGGAACCGACGGATAAGTATTGGTAGTACTACTGGGTTGACGCCCCCACCATTGACAGATGGTTACTAGTGGGTGCCATCACTTTGCTAGGAACGGGCCTTGGGTGAATATATTCCGACAAGTTGTTGTGTGTACGTCACTAGGTTTGGTTGTAAAACTCATGGTTATGTGATTTGCTTGCTTATAACTGTATGCACGGTATTCCACTACAAACACTATACAGCATCAATTACATATTTACAATTTAAACCTGCGAAGCTCACCAACAATCTTGTTGACCGTTTTGAGCATATCTTTTCAGGTGATCATGATAACTAAAGATCTAGGTGTGCTGCCTTAGTGGAGACCCTAGGATGCATTTTGAGACTATACAATACTTGACAAACATTCTTTTGCAAACATAGTAGTCTGATTTCATAAAATTATTCTTTTGATACTTGTTCCCGGGTTGTGGGAATTACATTACAATGATGTTATTTTTGGTTATGTGAATCATTTACAAGTTATGCTTATGGCTATGCTGTCGTGAATATTGACTAAACACGACACAAGTCTCCATTTGTGTCGGGTGTCGTCATGACACGCTCTATCATCAATTATCTATACATTGCATCTCTAGTGTTAACGATGTGTTATGATGATCCCGTCTCGCTTGCATCCCCATGTTTCCGCTCTCAGCGGGGGTGTGACATTGAAGATCTGATCGTTGGGCGCATGGGCCACTGTTTAGGCGCACGGGCAACTAACTTTCACTTAATCAACAGAAATCAATCCCAACTCATCTTATATCAGGATCTAAGCTTAGTTGCACCATTCTAAGCTTCATCAAATATACATTTACACATATAGATCCCAAATTTACACCCACCCACATACACATTCACACACACACATACGGGTAAACACCCATTTTTCATAAAAACATGTTCACATGCATTTTGCAGCCTCAAAGTTCGTTAAAAAATGTTAAAAAGGGGGTTCTAGAACTCACCTTAGCTGCTTTCATGTATGACTCCTCAAACTCGAATGTAACGAGTTCAAATGCCTAAAAACCCACCAAAACACATACACAAGCGTACATAACACATATAAGCATATAACCGAGGCTAAGGCCAGTTAAGAACATCACAAACCAAGAATTCTTACCTTGAATTCAATTTCTTCTTCTTGTTCTTCAAAAATCCATGAGCTTCTGCTCTTTCTCTCTCTAAAAACTCGAATGACAAGGTGTAAGCAGGCAACATGGGCGGCCATGTTGCTTTATCCACTAACTTTTTAAAGTTTTGTCCTTTTGAACACTTTTAACCCCTCTACTTGGGCTAAGTTACATTTCTCCTCTTTATTCGCGTTTATTCTTTCTTTCTTTCTCGTCTAAAAATATCTGGGTGTTACAAGTCCACCCCCTTATATCCTCAAACAGATGAGGGTAATGCTGCCTCATCTCTCCTTCAGTCTCCCATGTAGACTCGGATTTCTTCCTGTGCTTCCACTGTACACGCACAAGAGGAACCACTTTATTCCTTAACCTTTTCTCCTTTCAGTCAATGATCGCCACTGGTTGCTCCGCATAATTGAGCCATTCATCTACTTCGATATCTTCCAGTGGTATAATCATATCCTCATCTGCTAAACACTTCTGCAGATGAGATATGTGGAATGTCAGGTGAATTTGTAACATCCGGTTTCTAAATCCGGACTTGTAAATTATATTATAGTTATCATTAATTAATTAAGTTGAGTTGTTTGAGTGTTTAAGTGTTCAGTCGCATAAGTCATATGCGAATGAACTTCAGTCGCACCCCTTACGTGCGATTGAGACTCAGTCGTATGAATAAGTAGGCGCATGAGCATCAGTCGCACGATTCAGCCGTGTGAATGGTTCAGTCGTGCGACTAGGTGTAAGGCGGTTATGTTGCACATGTGAATAAGTAAGGCGGTGAAAAGAGATGAAAAGCAGATTTCTATCTACATCTACTTCATTCCCCTGTTCTCTTTACACCAAACACCCTTGTTCTTGCCAATCGACTAGGTTAAACTTCGTTTTGGTAAGTTTGAACATCACGGATCAATCTGGAGATGTTATAAGCTGTGTAAATGGTTGAATTTTATCCAACAAACGTGTTTTAAATCATTGAATTGGTCTGTTCATCTCTAAATTAAAATTCGGGAATTCGGATCCAAGTTTTTGTGAAGCTATGATGAAATAATGGTCCGAAACCATTGTAAACGATGTGTATATGATCTGATTTGAATATGACATGATTTGGATGCATAAAACTCAAATTTTGAGTGAGTTTGGATCAAAAACGTCAAGAACACAGCTGTTGATCCGTTTCAGACGAATGTGCTTAATCGCATGCCTCAATCGTACGAATGAGAGTCTAGTCGTGCGACTGAGTGCGAATGGAGGTTCAGTGGTGCGATTGGAACTCAGTGTCCTGGTTAGAAGGCCGAATGAAGATGAATGAACACTGGGTACGAATGAGAACTTAGTCGTGCGAATGAGTGGCTAGTCGTACGGCTGAAGGTTCAGTCGCATGGTTCATTCGCATAGGTCCAGTCGCATGAGTGCTCATTCGCATAAGTGTTCAATCGCAGAGGGCCCTGTTTGAGAATAAGTTTACTGAATCAAGGTTTATTGCTTTAGTTATACTTGATTAGAGGAAGGACTAGTTACCTTGTGTACGTGGATTGTGTAGACTGTGGTGAGGAAGTTGATAAGGTGAGTTCTAAGCCCTTTTTAAATGTTGGTTTTAACATTCGGGCTAGTACACATACAATGATAAATGAATTGAATTTTAGTACCAGAATTGTGATAGTGATGTTGATATGTTTCTAACAGTTTGTAAAGCTGTTAGGGGGAAAGTGGGGGTAATAATGATTACCTGAACATTGTTAATCATTACGTGATGGTAATGATTTAAGTGGGTCAGGTAGAGTGTAAAAGATGGTCATCTAAACATTATAATCATTGCGTGATGTTAATGATTCCAATGGGTCAGATGGGGGTAATGATTAATGAAAATATGTTAAAACTGATGCTAAAAGAAAGAATGGGTGGGGTGTAAATGAATGTGATAATATTGGCAATAAGTAAAAGAAATGTTTTTGAAATGGTAATGTGATGTAAACCTCAACAGGCCAGTTAGGGTAAGATGCTTGGGTGTGAAATGTACAGTTTGCTAGGAGTGATGACGATCACTCAGCTTTGTGAACATCTGTGGTGACGACCCTAGATGATTAATTGGCATCCTACTGGATGAGAGATAGTAAACTGGTAGTTTGCTGGATGTGAGCAACCAACGTTAATGGGTATGGGAAACTGGTAGTTGCTGGATGTGGGCAACCGATGTTTCTGGGTATAGTAATTGGGTAGTTGCTGGATGTGGGCAACGATGTTACTAGGTATGGGAACTGGTAGTTGCTAGATGTGGGCAACCGACGTCGGTGGGACAGGTCCAGTGGGACAATGTAATGATAAAAGTTGAATTTATAATATTGCCAATATAAATATAACTTTTGTGTGTGTAAAGATGTTGTTAATGTTTAATGAAAATTAGAACTAACCAGTTTATCTGATGTTTTGAGTATGTTGTGTGTGCTAGGTAAGGAGGGATCATCTGATAATAGAGGAAAGCAAGTATGAGCTGAACGAGGACGCTATCCCGGAGTAGTTGTGGCATAGGATATAGGGCGTGTTAATACTGTAAATAGGGCATGTATAATTAAATACAATTATATGTAAAATGTTTTAAAAAGTTGGGTTGACAGGATCTCAGCCTCTCGTTTGATCAATCAGATTGGTTTGCAGCGGATTTAGCACGTTAATTAGTAACTAAATTAAGAACATAAAGATATTGCAATTAAAGCACGAATATAGAGAGAGAAAAGAGTTCTGCGAAAAATTAATTGTTCTATTGCTCAACACGTTTCGGCAATTAAAACAGCATGGTTCACCATCCTTTTATAGGCGGCAAAAGGATGGTGGTGATGTCCTTTCTCTGACATCAACCGATTATTAAAATTACAACTGACGGAACATAAAACTACTGAAGATGTCAACAGCTGACATCTTCTTACAAAATGTTCCTATCTTTACACATACTAAAAAAAGTAAACTACTGAAATCCTACAACGACTGAAGAACAAACTCTTCAGTCGTTTATAACTACTGATACTATAACAGCTGAAGAACAAGCTCTTCAGTTGTTGTACAACTACTGAAACAAATAAACTACTGAAAGGGAAAAACCATCACAACAACTGAAGAAGATTTCTTTAGCTGTTGTGACAAACTCTGAGTCTTCAGCACTTGTTCTTCAGACTTGGCTTTAGATGATGTAACAGCTGACGACTTCAGCAGATGTCATCAGCTGTTGTCTTCAGTCTTTGTCTTCAGACTTTGTGCTTAGTAGAAGGTCTTCAGTTCTTCAGCTTTTGATTCTTCAGCACTTGTCTTCAGTACTTGAAGTCTTCAGTACTTGTATGATCAGTACTTCAGACTTCAGTACTTGTCTTCAGTACTTTAGAGTCTTCAGCTGTTGTTCTTCAGTTCTTTGATCTTCATACTTTGATCTTCAGACTTTGTCAGAACAGCTGATGGGAGTCTTCAGCAGTTGTTGCAGTGGCATGTGGGACTAAGAGGTTTTCCTGATCTTGGCTCATTGGTTCTTTGGTCCAACAAACTCCCCCTGAACCAATGCAGCCAAAACCTCTAATTATTTGTTGTCCCACTTATTGTTGGCAGAAATATTGGTCTATTTCCTTCTAGATCAGATTAGAAGTTGACCCAGATAAGCACTGGCCTGGGAGAAGGTTTCTAGTATTTGTTTGGCTAAGTATGGATGGGAGCTTGTTTTGGGGAATTGGACACAGAGCTGTTATCCCATCCATGAAACCTACCTCCCATGTACTAGCCTGTAGGATTCTCTGGTGTAGGCTCGGACGAAAATCATTTGTTCTTCTTTGGTCATGTCTTCAGCCCCACCATCGAACAATCCTTCACGGCCGTACATCTCTGAGACAAACTTGACCTGTTTGCCATTCTTGAGCTCAACTGTTGTGATTTGCTTATATGCAAATTCATCTGGATGTCTGCCTTCTAGCAACAAGTTGAGCTCATCTTTGCGGAAGTTCTCAAGCTTCTTATAAACTAAGCCTTTTCTAACCATCCTGTTCTCCAACATCATTTCAGGTGGTTGCTTAGACTTATAAGCTTTCTCGAACTCATCCACAATTTCCCAGGGTGTTACTACAAGAGCCACTGTGATTATTTCATCTACAATCCTCTTCATCTGGCTCTTGTACCTCACAGGAATGTCTTTCTTTGTAATCCTGTGAGCCACCCTAGGATCAGGCCAAGCCTCACTCTCTCTTTGTTATATTGGAAGGTTTGTTTGAGAGTGAAGAGTCTCAGAGCTTCTTTCTTCATGTTCATGATAGAGGTAGAGGCAGCATATGCTTGGTCAATTGACTTAAGCATTTCAGCATCATGAAGCTGCTGCTGCGCCTCTTCCTCTATCTTTACCCTCACAGTGTCCATCTGTGAGGTGGGAGTGATGGTTTAGGGTTGGCTTTTGGTAGAGGATGACTGCTGAAAGGGGCAGTCTATCCTCCTCATCCTCCTCTTCTTCTTCTTGCAGCCTCAACACCTTCTCTTCTTCTTCAAGGGTGGATCATTGGCTGCGGGTTTTGATGGTGAAGGGGTTGGTTTTGTGGTTGTGGTTGGGGTGTTGGTGTGGGAATGTTGGCAGGCACTGCTAGTAACCTAGAGATAAGAGCTGGTTTGGTCTGTTTTACTAGCAGTGTCCTGTTCCCAGCACCGGCTTCTGAGAGGGCCTCAGCGACCAGTCCTTTAGTGAAATCACCAGCCGAACAAATCTTGGTGGTTATTGCCAAGAGTCTGTCCCTGGTCCATGCTTGACATCAAGGACTGGCCTGCCCAGTACTTCGAAGTGAACCTACTCATAGCCTCAAGTTCTTTCTTTCCTCTTGGCTATAAGTAGTCCATCGGTACTCAATCTCTCTTCTCTCCATCTTCCTGATCTCCTGATCTAGCAATGCTGTGTCCTTGTCAAAGCCTTGCCTGAACAGCTGATCAATGGCAGAGTCCATTGATCTGCTTTGTTCAGCATCAGCCTCCTTGACAAGGGCTGCTAGATCGGAGTCAGCCACCTTCTTTCCCTCCTCTCCCTTTTTCTTATAAGTGACACTGAAATCCTTCTGGATTCCAGCCACTTCTATATGCTCAACCTCCCTCTCTTTCCTCTTCCCTTTCTCCCTCACCCTACTACTCCCCTCAGCCATCTCCCTCTCAACCACCACCTCTTTCTCTGCCTCTAACTCCTCCTCTCCCCTCTTCCTCTGGCTTGCACTGATGTCTCCCCCTTTTTGGGTGCATTGGTTGGGGTTTGACTATCAGCAAGCGCCTTAGTAATGGCAACCTCCACCATGGGTTGTATATAAGTGGGAAGCCTCTCATCAAGGGTTTGAATGACTATATCTTAAGTATGGGTGTGATGAGAGGCAGGGATTTCTGGAGGATAGCATCCAGCTGCTCAGGGGGGTTCTGACCCTGAGAGCTAGTGCCAGAAGCAGGGGCTGGTGGCCGAGTTTGTAGGAGTGGCTCAGTGTTTTTGAGACCTTCGGGTGAAGGTGCCATCTGTGGGGTCATGGTGGCAGATGGACTTCTATCTTGAGTCATTTGAGCAAGCAGCTCTTTGTCTGCTTATCTCATCTTCTAAGATAGTGTTTTGAGCTACTACATCGTAGAAGAAGCTCAGGTCATCATCAGTATAAACTGAATCATCTGACCTCCGACAATGTCAGGATGTACATGCTCTGAGTGTGGCTCAGATATAGCATGTGCCCCTTGTTCATGGTACTGGGGACTTCCAGCCTCCGGATTGGATCCATCATCGGCAGTTGCCTCTGGTGAGGTCTTATTGATGTTACCAGCTTCACCCTGCTCAGATGTTGATGCAGAGGAAGTGGCAGCCTCACCAGATTGTCCTATCTCCCTAGCCACACTGGGAGATTGGTCTTGTGATTCTCTGTGCTGTGGGCTCCCACCGGCACTTGTATCCACCCCTCTTCGGTTGGAGTTTCCCCAGTTGTAATAGGTTTCTGGGGAGAGGGTGGAGTGCTCAGATGGGTCAGCACTTTGGCGATAACCAATGTAGGGCTTTGTGGGGCGGTCTCATCAGGAGATGGGCTCGAAGCAGTGTGCACAGGGGAGGACTGTGCTGTTCAATGGTAGTCCTCTCAATTGAGATAGACCCCAGTAGTGTGGTTGCCCCAGTAGTGGTTGCATCAGGCTCCTGTTGAGAGGAAGCCTGTGTGGTTGTGGTAGGGGAGAGTCGTGGTACCTGCTGGGAGAATCGAACCAGCTGGCACATCCTGCCTTTGTGTTGCAGGGGCATCCTCAGGGGACTCATCTCCCTGAGTAGCCTTTTTGGGCTTCTTTTTGGCTTTTGGTTTGGTGGGGACTTTGGATTTGGAGGTGGAGGCTGTGGGTTCCTGCTGCGTGGGTTTTCGCAGCCGGCCAGCCTGTTGAGTGTGTGGTCAGTGTTGTGCCTGGAGTATACCTCGGCTAGAACAGCCATGGCAGGGACCCCATGCCAACTAGTCCCTCAGCCTGAAGCTGGTTTTCTATCATGGCCATATGAACCGTGGATACAAGATCCAACGGTTAGAAAGAGGTTTTGTGGCCATGTATTTAAGTTCCAAAAAGATGAGATCAGTTAAGTTCAGAGGTTGATGCTCAAGATAGAAAACAATACCTGTTGCCACCTTGTTGACATCTGGTCCCACGAAGAGGTTTTGGGAGCCAGACACACGTTCACCATATGAAAAATGAGGCGTTGGGGATCAGGGAAGTGCTTCTTCAACAAGGTGGAGGTGGAGAGGTCACCTTGGTAGTCGTTGGATGTGAATGATAGATCCAGGGCACCTTTGGGGTAGGAGGTTGGGTGGGTGGCATCCTCCAGCTGTAGGGTTTGGCGCAGGGTAGCTGGAGTGATAACCACGGGGTGGTTGTTGACGGAGGACCGGAGAGAGACCTCGCATCCTGCTCTCCGGTTTGGACGGTATGTTTGTCCAAAACTCCGTCAAGGAGTCGGTGTATATAGTGGGGTTCAAGAGAAAAGCCGATTTGTATGGTGAGTCGTGCATAAGATCGACGGCTTGGTGAAATTTGGGCCATAATGGCGATTTGGTGAGATGGGCGACACAGTTGTGTCGAGGTTTCAGTTGCATGTTCGCCATTAATGGTGTATGGGAAGTTCAGAGGTTTTGAAAGGTTAGGTCAAGTGAGGAGTAAATGCTCTGAACATTGGGTATTTATAGGGTAGGGCAAAGGCTGAAAGAAAACTACTGAAGGTTTGGTGTTAGTTATCAGTTGTTGTAACGACTGATGACGTGGTCTTAACCTTCAGTGGTTGTAACATCTGAGGACTGGTGTTAGTCTTCAGTAGTTAAAACTACTGAAACCTTGGTTTTGTCCTTCAGATGTTGTAAACGGCTGAAGAGTTATGTCAGCCTTCAGTAGTTATGAACTACTGAGACCTAAATATTCTTCTTCAGACGTTGTAACAACTGAAGACTTGGTGTTAGCCTTCAGTAGTTGTGAACTACTGATATCAGTAGTTGTGAACTACTGAAGACATGGTATTGCTTCAGTTGTTGTAAACAACTGAGGACTTGGTGTTAGCCATCAGTAGTTGTGAAACTACTGAAGACATGGTTTTGTCCTTCAGTTGTTTGGGTATGAAACAGCAGCAGTTGATATCAGCTGATGAGAAATTACTCATCAGCTGTTTCCGTCAAATCAGTTGTTTCATACTAGCCTCTACACTTACTCATCAGCTCTTTGGCTGACTTTCAGATGTTTCATTGACCCTTCAGCTCTTGTGAATATTTATGCCTTCAGCTCTTGTGATCAGATGTTCACAAGTGCTGATGAAATACTCTTCAGAGCTGGTGAACAAAATTTGTCTTCAGTACTTGTGTAAGATTACACATCAGTACTTGTGAGCAAAATTTGTTCTTCAGTACTTATTTATTTGAAAATCATACATCAGTAGTTGTAATCCACTTCACTACATCAGTTGTTTTCAATAAATAATGTACATCAGTACTTTGAGTCAATTTAGTCTTCAGTAGTTGTGAAAGAGCTGAAGACTGAATTACTCATCAGTACTTGTATGTGACCTAATGCTCATTAGTAGTTATGAATAAGAGCACTAGCATAGGTCAAATCAATCAAGCTGCAGCATACCAAGCCGTAGTACCAAATTTTGGAATGTGGCACTATCTAAAGGCTTAGTGAAGATGTCTGCAAGCTCATCAGCACTAGGCACAAACTTAGGATCAATCAGACCTTTTTCATAGCAATCCCTGATAAAATGATGTCTGATCTCAATATGTTTGGTCCTAGAGTGCTGGACGGATTCTTAACAATACAAAGAGCTGAAGCACTATCCATTAGTAATGGAGTCTTAGTCTAGTAATGCCATAATCCAGGAGTTGGTTCTGAAGCCAGAGTATTTGAGAGGTACAACTTGCAGCAGCAATGTACTCAGCTTCAGCAGTGGATGTAGCAATTGATGTTTGTTTCTTACTCTGCCAAGAAACTAAACAATTGCCTATGAATTGGCAACCACCAGAAGTGGATTTTCTGGTGACTTTGCATCCTGCATAGTCACTATCAGAGAAAGCAACTAATTTGCAAGAATGCCCAGTTGAATACCAAAGACCTAGTGATTGGGTACCTTGCAGATATCTAAAGATCCTTTTGACTGCAATCAAATGGGATTCTTTAGGTGCAGCCTGAAATCTAGCACAAGCACATGTTGCAAACATGATGTCTGGTCTAGAAGCTGTAAGGTACATCAAGGACCCAATCATACATCTGTAAAGGGTTTCATCAACCGCTTTACCTTTCTGATCTACATCTAGTTGTGTGATGCTGCTCATGGGAGTAGAACATGGCTTACAGGTTTGTAAATCAAACTTATTCAACAACTCTTTTGAATATTTGGATGATGGATAAAGATTCCATCATCCTGTTGTTTGATTTGCAGACCTAGAAAGAACTGTAATTCTCCATAGCACTCATTTCAAACCTTAGCTTCATGAGCTTTGTAAATTCATCACACAACTTTGGATCAGAGGATGCAAAGATGATGTCATCTACATAGATTTGAACAAGGAGCTTATGTTGTCCCACAGTCCTGATGAATAAGGTTTTATCAATGGTGCCTCTAGTGAACTTATTTTCTAAAAGAAAAGTTGATAGTGTCTCATACCAAGCTCTAGGAGCTTGCTTCAGCCCATAAAGAGCCTTATCAAGCTTGTACACCCAATCAGGATGTTTATTGTCCTCAAAGCCTGGTGGTTGACACACATAAACTTCTTCTTTTATTTTTCCATATAAGAAGGCACTTTTGACATCCATTTGATAAACCTTAAGACTGTGAAAGGCAGCATAAGCTAAGAATAGTCTGATTGCTTCCAGTCTGGCCACAGGAGCAAAGGTCTCATCATAATCGATGCCTTCCTCTTGTGCAAACCCTTGAACAACCAGTCTTGCCTTGTTCTTGACAATTTGGCCCTTCTCATCTGTTTTGTTCCTAAATACCCACTTGGTGCCTATAGCACACTTACCTTTGGGTAATGGAACAAGCTCCCACACTTGCTGTTTCTTAAACTGAAGAAGCTCAAGCTGCATAGCTTCCACCCATCCATTGTCTCTTAAAGCAATATGATAGTTCTTTGGCTCTTGCTGACTGATGAAGAGAGCATAGAAGCAGAAGTTGGACAATTGATTCCTGGTTGAAACTCCAGCATGAATATCACCAATGATTTGAGATGTGGGGTGATTCTTGAGCTCTTGATAGACTATGATATCTGTGCAAGTGTTTGTAGACCCATCAGCAGCAACAGATGGTGATGGAGATTCCTGAAACCATGTAGAGGATGGCAGCTCAAACGAAGTAGAGCAAGCAGAAATCTCATCAGCATTTGTGGTGGATGGAGTTGCTGAGGCTACAGGAGCATCAGGTTCAGTGGACTCAGGCAGGTTGTCACTAAACCTGAAGAGGTGAGTACTGACTACATCATCATCAGTACCACCAGGTGAAGATCTGTTGACAGGCTCAACAGATGGAGGTTGATAAGGAACATATTGCAGTATGTCCAGATCAAACAACTCCACAGGGTTTTGTGGAATCTTGTCCTTTGGAGATTCATTGAACTTAACATGCAGAGTTTCTTCAACCCCCTTTGTTCTACAGTTGAAGACTCTGTATGCCTTGCAAGTTGATGAATAACCAACAAAATACCTCGCATCCACCTTACTAGCAAATTTCTGGAGTGGGTTGCTAGTGTTGAGAATGAAACATGGACACCCAAATGCTCTAAAGAATGAAATCAGAGGGGCCAAATGATGAAGAGCTTCATAAGGAGTCTTCATCAACCTCTTATTCACTAAAGCTCTATTCTGTACATAGCAAGCTGTATTGACAGCTTCAGCCCAAAAGGTCAGTGGCAACCCTGAGTCAGCCAACATTGACCTTGCTGCTTCAATGAGGGTCCTGTTCTTTCTCTCCACCACTCCATTCTGCTCAGGAGTTCTAGGAATGCTAAACTGCCTTCTAATTCCCTTGGACAGGTAGAAGTCATCAAGTGTGTGGTTTCTAAACTCTGTTCCATTGTCACTCCTCACACACTTGACCTGTAGGGAATACTGCTTTTCTACAAGTAACACAAAGTTCATTATTGTCTTTGCTCTTCATCCTTGGAGTGCAAGAAGAAAGTCCATACAAACCTGGAATAATCATCCACAATTACCAGGCAGTATTTTTCTTTGCCATGCTTATCACTCTGACAGGACCAAAGAGATCCATGTGCAGAAGCTGTAAGCAGGCAGTGGACTTTGGTTCTTCTATTGAAGGGAATGAAACTTTGTGTTGTTTTCCTTTCAAGCAAGCAGTGCAGTCATCTTCACATTTGAACTCCTTCAGAGGCAATCCTCTTACTAAACCATGGCTTATAAGCTGATTCATGTTCTTGAAATTAACATGACCCAGCCTTCTATGCCATAGTGTAGACTCTTGAGGAGATGCCTTGGAGAATAGGCAAGGATGGCCTTTTAGATCCATCTTTTTGGAAAGATCTAAGGCATACACTCTTCCTGTCCTGTTGGCCTTCAGGAGAGTGTGTTCATCCAATGCCTTGTCAATCAAACTCAGAACTTTGGATGACAGAATCCGACAGTTCTGGCTTGTGAAAAGGGCAACATGGCCTTTGTCACACATTTGACTGACACTCAAGAGGTTGTACTTGAGATTCTCACATGGTTAACATCATCAAACCTTATTTCCCCATTGGAAACAAAGCCTTTTCCGATGATGTAACCCTTTGCATCATTGCCAAAGGAAACAAATCCCTTCTTTCCTTGAGAGTAGTCATTAAGAAGGGAGCTGCTTCCTGTCATGTGCATGGATCCTCCACTGTCTACATACCAGATGCTTCTATGGCATGTTGAAGAACCCTGCAAACACAACCATGTGTTAGTTGGTCTTGGAGACCCAAACCTGCTTGGTTTTGGGTCTGTTCTCAGCTACAGGTGCAGCACTAACAGTTGTGTTAAGTATGACAGCCTGAGGTGAAGAAGATGGTGCAGAAGAGGAACCCTTTGGCTTGGGCTTCCTTTTCTGTGGTTTCAACACAGGAGCATCTAAGTGGTTGAATCTTCCCACTAGTTGCTGAACCATCATCACCAGCTGTGTCTGATTTTGTGATAAAGCCTTCAGCTCTTAGACACACTGGAGTTTGCTGATGATGGATTCCTATGTTGTACCATCTTTTTCTGAGCAACCTCAGCTGTTGCCTGAGTAACCCTACCTTCTTTTTAGATTTAGCTTTGGGCTTAGGGATTTCAGGCTTGGATGTTGCTAGTACAAACTTGGTTTCAAACTCATTCTTCATTTTATTGATGTCCTCATTGATTTTCTCCTTCTGTTTGAGTTTGGAACCCCTTTTGTACCAGCAATCATCAGTAAGATGATTGAACAGGCCACATATCTCACATGGCTTCTTCTTCATCTTATGCTGATCATCAGCTGAAGAGGATTTAACTGCTGAAGACTAGACTTGTTCTTCAGCTGTTTGCCATCAGTACCAACAGTTTTCTTCCTAGTGCCTGCTTTCCTGGTATCCTCTTTAGCTGTCTTCAAACCTTTCCTACTGTTAGTTTTCTTCTCTTTAGTGCAACAGTATTTGAGGTTTGAACTTCAGATGTTGTCACTTGCTCTCCAGTACCTTCAGTACTCTAGTGACAACACCTGAGTTGATCAGCCTTTTGGTCATGTGACAGTCAGCATTTGAACCATCAGCTGTTGTAGCATCAGCTGATTGGTTTTGGCAGGAGTTAATGCTGACTTCTATCTCTGATGATGCTGATTCAGAAGATAGTAGGTCACATGATGAGAAGGATTGGTTATTGCTCTCCCCATCAGATTCAACTTCTGCTCTTGAAGTGAAATCTGTAGGAGGAGCAGTGTGATTATAACCAATGCCAAACTTCACATTGGAAGCTGATTGCTTGCGCAGAAGCATTTCAAAACCCTTGCATGATTGCACCCATCGATCACACTCAACTTGGGTGGTTGCAAGAGTTTCCTTGAGGTCTCTGTACTTCTCTAGGAGTACATCTTCCCTAGCTTAATCATCTTTGATTGGCATTTAAGCTTGTAAATCTCATATTTTTATCTTTTAGTGCAGCCTCAAAATCAGCTTTTCTTTTGGAAATAGTGTGCTCAAGCTCAAGATTTTTATCTATTAAAGCTACATTTGCTTCTCTAATAGAAGCAAATGCTGCTATGCATGATTCTGAACAAAGCTTGGCTTTTGCCTCAGTGGATACCTTAGAAGAGGCATTCGATGATGACCCCTCAGCAGAATCAAGGGCCATCAGAGCAAGATTTCCAAAAGGTTGGTCACCACCATGTTGACCAGCACCTTGGAGTAGTTGTTCCTGACCAGATAGCTCTTCTGGTAGACTACTCCAGTCAACAACACTTGGGGTGAAAAAGCTATGTTGTTGAGGTTGTGTGTGATGATGAGATTGGGAAGATTGAGGCTCAGGAAGAGCATGAGGTGGTTGAGCCGAGGGTGCTTGAGCTTGACTAGGCTGAGGCATGTAGTAACAGGGGTAAGGATATGGCATATGACCCTGTGGCACAAAATAAGCAGGTGGTGCCTGTGCTTGTGATGGATGGCCTGAGCTGGAGGAAGGTTGCCCTCTGTACTGTGAGCTATTGCTGGGAAAAGTCACAAAGGGTGCAGAGGAGTTAGATCCAGACGATCTACACTCTCTTGCAAAGTGTCCAAGCCTTGGCACTTGTGACACCTCAACTTGCTCTTGTCAAAACCAACTTTGGTTTTGCCAGAGAGTCCAGGGAATTTCCTACCAGTTCTCTTGTAGAACTTTTGAGAGCGGATATTATCATTGCCATTTGGTTCAAAATATCCATCTCTTCCAGATCATCATCTGGAATGCCCTTCAAGTCCTCCATCAAAAAGCACAAGTTGTCACCACCACCTCCTGAACTACTAACACCAACAAAAGCTTGTTCTGAGTTGGTAGAGAAATCAATATGCTCATCATAAGAACTTTCTGATGAAGCATATTCTGACTCATGACTTACCAAGGCAGTATTACCTTGGACAAAGTCATCAACGAGCTTTCCAGAAGAGGACAACTTTCTCTTTTGCTCTATCTCTCTCTCAAAAGTGAGCAGTTTCCCATGAAGTTGGGTGAGAGATAGAGTTTCCAGATCAGCACTGGAGCGTAGGACAATGGTGTATGTGTCCCATCTCTCAGGCAGTGACCTGAGGAACCTGTTGTTCATCTGGCTGTTGGTGTACTCTTGTTTGACCATCTTCAGCTCAGAGATCAAACAAGAGAACCGCTCAAACTGCTGGGTCAGAGTCTCACCCTTTCTATATGAGAATGTCTCATATTGTTGGGCGAGGATTTCCCTATTGTTTGCTAAGACCGAATCAGTTCCTCCAAATTGTTCCTTTAGAGCAACCCATAGGTCATGAGCAGACTCATGATGCAAGAGCCCTGAATAAATCTCATTAGGAATAGCCATGGCTAAAATTCCATGGGCTCTAGCATCAATTTCAAACAGCTTTAGATCTTCGTCCGAATATTGTTCAGGTTTCTTCGCAACCTGTTTATTAGATTCAGGGACGCTCACCATAGGCTTGTACGGTCCATGTACCACTGACTTCCAACAACTAGCACTGTTGACAGCCAAGTGGTGAAGCATACGTCTTTGCCATATGTTATACTCGTTCCTAACAAGCATCGGAGGCTTGGTTGAGGAACCAGTACTGTGAGGATCATTAGTTGGTGTCGTCATCTCAGGTTTTAGTCAAAAAAAGTTTAAACAAGACAAACATAACTCAAAACCACCAGAGAACCTCAAGATTTTGGCCGGAAACAGCAGAAACTCACTCTCTATGGCTAGTTCTTGCAAATTGCTAATTCGATCAAACAGAGAGATCAAAAGAGCAGTTTCAAATGATCAATAGTGAAATTGATCAATGATTAACCTGCTCTGATACCATTTGACAGGATCTCAGCCTCTCGTTTGATCAATCAGATTGGTTTGCAGCGGATTTAGCACGTTAATTAGCAATTAAAGTAAGAACATAAAGATATTGCAATTAAAAGCACGAATATAGAGAGAGAAAAGAGTTCTGCGAAAAATTAATTGTTCTATTGCTCAACACGTTTCGGTAATTAAAACAGCATGGTTCACCATCCTTTTATAGGCGGCAAAAGGATGGTGGTGATGTCTTTCTCTGACATCAACCGATTATTAAAATTACAACTGACGGAACATAAAACTACTGAAGATGTCAACAGCTGACATCTTCTTACAAAAATGTTCCTATCTTTTACACGTACTGAAAAAAGTAAACTACTGAAATCCTACAACGACTGAAGAACAAACTCTTCAGTCGTTTATAACTACTGATACTATAACAGCTGAAGAACAAGCTCTTCAGCTGTTGTACAACTACTGAAACAAGATAAACTACTGAAAGGGAAAAACCATCACAACAACTGAAGAAGATTTCTTCAGCTGTTGTGACAAACTCTGAGTCGTCAGCACTTGTTCTTCAGACTTGGCTTCAGATGATGTAACAGCTGACGACTTCAGCAGATGTCATCAGCTGTTGTCTTCAGTCTTTGTCTTCAGACTTTGTGCTTCAGTAGAAGGTCTTCAGTTCTTCAGTTCTTCAGCTTTTGATTCTTCAGCACTTGTCTTCAGTACTTGAAGTCTTTAGTACATGTATGATCAGTACTTCAGACTTCAGTACTTGTTTTCAGTACTTTAGAGTCTTCAGCTGTTGTTCTTCAGTTCTTTGATCTTCATACTTTGATCTTCAGACATTGTCAGAACAGCTGATGGGAGTCTTCAGCAGTTGTTACAGTGGCATGTGGGACTTAGAGGTTTTCCTGATCTTGGCTCATTGGTTTTTTGGTCCAACATGGGTTAATATATATAATATTGTTTAAGTCTTCCGCTGTAAGTAGAAATCTCTGATTTGTGTTTAAAATATTAATCCAACTGCGTGACGTGCCTCCGGTGCCCTGCCGGGTTTAGGGCGTCACAGGTTGGTATCAGAGCAGTAGTTAAAGGGATCTAGTGTCATAATAACTAGACTTTAACTAGAAAATAGATATGCCAGCAGGGATAGCTAGATAGAATAGTTTATTTAAGCAAGAAAAGGTGATGGGACTATCATGAGAAGGAATAACGAGAATAGTAAAAGTAAAGCAAACAATTAATAGTACTTGGCCAACATTATTAATAATTAACTTTACTTATAGTATTCTGTTATATACTTACATGCGAGTACCAAATAATCCTGATCTCGTTTTAATAGGTTATGGCTGAGAGGGAAAGTGAAAGAATGCAAGGTGGAACCTCGGAAGGAAATGTTGATGAGAGCACAGAGGTGCTCAGTATGACGAGACAACAATTCCGTGATGCAATTGCTGGGGATGTTCGTAAAGCCTTGAATGTAGGTAGACCTGATGAAAGTAGGAATGTTGATAAAGCTGAGGGGTCTAGCGAGAAAAGGGGAGTTACATATAGTCAGTTTAAAGAGTGTAACCCTCCACGATTTTCTGGGGCTATGGATGTGGTAGCCACTTATAAATGGCTTCGTGAAATGGAAGCCGTGATTAAGTTGAGTGAGTGTAGGGAGGATCAGAAAGTAAAGTTTGCAGCCCACTCGTTTATAGGTGAGGCTTTGTATTGGTGGGATACGATTATCCAGACGTTAGGTGAGGAGGATACTAACAAAATGTTATGGCCTGAATTTAGAATGTTAGTATCGGATAAGTTTTGTCCGAAAGGCGAGATGGATCGAATAGAAATGAGTTTCCTGCAGTTTCAGGCAGGTAATATGTCCCGCAGGGAGTACACGTCTAAGTTTGAGGAGATGGCGCGATTGGTGCCTCATCTGGTAGTTCCTGAAGAGAAGAAAATTTTGACGTATACACAGGGGTACCTCAGGAGGTTAGAAAGTTGGTTAGATCATCTGCTCCAAGTAGTTATCAGTTGAAGATAAACTTAGCAGCAGATATGTATCAAGAAGTTTATGGTAGTAATGTTGCTCCTGATGGGAGTAAAAGGAGGCGTGAAGAACCTGTAGTGCAAAGAACATTTGAGAATCCAAGTCTTCAGAAGAAGGGTAAGTTTAGAAGTGGCCAATTCCAAAGGAATGTTAGAAATGAGCTACCATGTTGCGGGAAATATGGCAAGCTACATCAGGGTGAATGTATGATTGGTAGTAGGACTTGTTTTAGATGCGAGAAGTTGGGGCATTATGCAAATGAATGTATTGAAAGTCCTCGTAAATGTTATGAGTGTAGAGAAACGGGACATATTCGTAGTGAATGTCCAAGATTAACGTTAGAAAGCCTGAACTGGTTAGATCGATGAAAGGGTCAGGAGAGGGGTCAAGTGTGGCGAAGGGGCGAGCCTATTCTATGTCAGCTAGTGAGGCTAAAGCTCTACCAGATGTAGTCTCAGGTACGTTTCTAGTTAATGGGATTCCAGCTAACGTGTTATTTGATTCTGGTGCAAGTGGAAGTTTCGTATCTGTTGATTTTTGTCCTATGCTTGCGTGTGAAATTTGACCATTAGAGGTAGCCTTTATAGTTGAAACTGGTAATGATAAATCTGTGATAATTAGTAGTATGATTGATGGTTGTTATATTGAATTAGAAGGATATAGATTGCCTGTTAAACTATATCCTATGGTGTTAGGAGGGGTTGATGTAGTTTTGGGTATGGATTGGTTGGCAAACCATGAAGCCCATATTGTATGTAATAAGACGTTAATTCAGTTAAGAGCACCGGATGGGAAAATGATTAATGTATATGGCGATAGAGAGGAGTCAACTGTGAAATAATATCTATGATGAAAGCTGATAAGTTAATGAGCCGCGGGTGTGCATCTTATTTAATATATGTAATTGATTCTCAAAAGCCTGTAAGAAAGATAGAGGACATTCCTGTGGTTAGAGATTTTGTAGATATGTTTCCAGAGGAATTACCAGGTATTCCTCCAGATCATGAAGTTGAGTTTAGAATTGATTTGGTTCGGGTGCTGAGCCAGTTGCCAAGTCACCTTATAGACTAGCTCCATCGAAATTGAAGGAATTAATGAAGCAGATTGAAGATTTGCTAGAAAGAGGTTTCATTAGACCCAGCTCTTCCCCGTGGGGTGCTCCAGTATTGTTTGTGAAGAAGAAAGATGGGAGTATGCGTAAGTGTATCGATTACAGAGAGTTGAATAAGTTGACGATAAAGAATAAGTATCCACTTCCACGAATAGAAGATTTATTTGATCAGCTACAGGGAGCTAGTTGGTTTTCTAAAATAGACTTCGTTCGGGGTATCATCAGCTGAAAGTTAAGGAGGAAGATATACCTAAAACGGCGTTTCGTACACGTTACGGTCACTATGATTTTTAGTTATGTCCTTTGGGTTAACAAATGCACCTACTGCTTTCATGGATTTGATGAATAGGGTGTGTAAGCCAATGTTGGATCGATCAGTAATTGTGTTTATAGATGATATACTGATCTATTCAAAGAATGAGGGAGATCATGCCTGCCATCTTCATGAAGTGTTGGAAAGGTTGAGAAAAGAAAGGCTTTATGCAAAGTTTTCTAAGTGTGAGTTTTGGTTGCGGGAAGTACAGTTTTTAGGACATGTAATCAATGCAGAAGGCATTTTAGTAGACCCTACTAAGATTGAAACAGTAGTGACGTGGAGTCCTCTGAAGACGCCATCTGAAGTTCGCAGTTTCTTGGGTCTGGCTGGTTATTATAGAAGGTTTATTCAGGATTTTGCCAAAATCGCATCCCCGTTAACGAAACTGACGAAGAAGAATGAAGAATACGTTTAGGGACCAGAACAAGAAAATGCATTTCAAGAACTGAAACAGAAATTAACCCAATCACCAGTGCTGTCGTTGCCAGATGGAAATGAAGATTTGGTGATTTATTTGGATGCTTCGTATCAAGGCTTAGGTTGTGTATTGATGCAGAGGGGACAAGTGATTGCTTATGCTTCCAGACAGTTGAAAGAACATAAAAAGAATTATCCAACACATGATCTAGAACTGGCAGCAGTGGTATTTGCCTTGAAGATATGGAGGCATTAGTTATATGGGACGAAATGTACGATTACACGGATCATAAGAGTTTGAAATATTTCTTTGATCAGAAGGAATTGAACATACGCCAGCGGAGATGGTTAGAGTTGGTGAAAGATTATGACTGTGAAATACTTTACCATCCGGGTAAAGCAAATGTGGTTGCTGACGCATTAAGTAGAAAGAATGAACACCCTTCGATCTGAGTTAAGTCATATAAGTAAGTAATAACCCCAGATTTTATGCACCAGTTACGAGAAACTCAATTAGAAGCATTGAGAGAAGAGAACATGAAGCAAGAACGAATGAAGGGTCAAACAAAGGATCTGGAAGAAAATAGTTTTGGGGTTAAGACAAAATGTGGTCGTATGTGGGTTCCGATTAAGATGAGAGAGTTAGTGCTAGATGAAGTTCAAAATCCAGATACTCTATACACCTGGTGCTACAAAGATGTATAAGGATTGAGACAAGAATATTGGTGGCCCGGTATGAAGTTTAATGTGATGCGGTATGTGAATAGGTGTTTGACGTGTCTTCAGGTCAAAGCTGAGCATCAAAAGCCATATGGTAAGCTTCAACCCTTAGAGATCCTGAAATGGAAGTGGGAAGAGTTGACAATGGATTTCATAACTAAGCTTCCGCGTACAGCTAAAGGTTATGATACCATTTGGGTCATAGTGTTTAGATTGACACGTAGTGGACATTTCTTACCAATCAAGGAGACGTATAACTCCGAGAAGTTAGCAGAACTGTTTATTCGAGAGGTTATTGCTCGACACGGGGTACCATTATCTATTGTGTCGGATAGAGATACACGTTTTACTTTGAGATTTTGGAGAAAGTTTCATGAAGATTTGGGTACTCGTCTGTTACACAGCACGTCTTTCCACCCAGAAACTGATGGGTTGACTAAAAGGACTATCCAAACAGTTGAAGACATGTTACGAGCTTGTGTTATAGATTTTGGTGGTAGCTGGGATAGTCATCTGCCATTAGTTGAATTCTCCTACAATAACAGTTATTATTCTACCATTGGGAGAGCCCTTATGAGATGTTATATGGCAGAAAGTGCAGGAGTCCGATACGCTGGGGAGAAGTTGGGCAGAAAGAGTTGGGCAGTTTAGAAATTGTACAGGCTACGAATGAGAAACTGGATCAGATCAAAGCTCGGTTTAAAGCGGCTCAGGATCGACAAAAGTCTTATGAAGATAAAAGGCGAAGGCATATAGAGTTTGAAGTAGGAGATAGAGTTATGTTGAAAGTATCTCCTTGGAAGGGAATTATCAGATTCAGAAAGAGGGGAAAGTTAAGTCCTCGTTTTGTAGGACCGTTTAGAATTATAGAACGGATTAGGGAAGTGGCTTATAAACTAGAATTACCTGATCAATTGCAAGGAATCGACCCAACCTTTCACATGTCACAGTTGCGCAAGTGTTTGGCCGATGAGAATGCTTATGTACCTTTAGATGATATAGAGGTGGATGATAAGTTGAACTATGTTGAGAAACCTACTGCTATAGTAGACAGAAAGGTGAAAAGGCTGAGGAATAAAACTATTGAGTTAGTTAAAGTGCAGTGGTCGAATAGAAAGGGATCTGATTTCACTTGGGAGTCAGAAGATGAGATGAAGAGAGATTATCCCCAGTTGTTTGAATAGTTGGTTTCGGGGATGAAACCTATTTAAGAGGGGGAGAGTTGTAACATCCGGTTTCTAAATCCGGACTTGTAAATTATATTATAGTTATGATTAATTAATTAAGTTGAGTTGTTTGAGTGTTTAAGTGTTCAGTCGCATAAGTCATATGCGAATGAACTTCAGTCGCACCCCTTACGTGCGATTGAGACTCAGTCGTATGAATAAGTAGGCGCATGAGCTTCAGTCGCACGATTCAGCCGTGCGAATGGTTCAGTCATGCGACTGGGTGTAAGGCGGTTATGTTGCACATGTGAATAAGTAAGGCGGGTGAAAAGAGATGAAAAGCAGATTTCTATCTGCATCTACTTCATTCCCCTGTTCTCTTTACACCCAAACACCCCTGTTCTTGCCAATCGACTAGGTTAAACTCCGTTTTGGTAAGTTTGAACATCACGGATCAATCCGGAGATGTTATAAGCTGTGTAAATGGTTGAATTTGATCCAACAACGTGTTTTAAATCATTGAATTGGTCTGGTTCATTCTAAATTAAAATCCGGGAATTCGGATCCAAGTTTTTGTGAAGTTTTGATGAAATAATGGTCCGAAACCATTGTAAACGATGTGTATATGATCTGTTTTGAATATGACATGATTTTGATGGTTAAAACTCAAATTTTGAGTGAGTTTGGATCAAAAATGTCAAGAACACTGCTGCGATCCGTTTCAGACGAATGGGCTTAATCGCATGCCTCAGTCGTACGAATGAGAGTCTAGTCGTGCGACTGAGTGCGAATGGAGGTTCAATCGTGCGATTGGAACTCAGTCGCCTGGTTAGAAGGCCGAATGAAGACGAATGAACACTGTGTATGAATGAGAACTCAGTCGTGCGAATGAGTGGCTAGTCGTGCGAATGAGTGGCTAGTCGTCCGGCTGAAGGTTCAGTCGCATAGTTCATCCGCATAGGTCCAGTCGCATGAGTGCTCATTCGCATAAGTGTTCAATCGCATAAGGGCCCTGTTTGAGAATAAGTTTACTGAATCAAGGTTTATTGCTTTAGATATACCTTGATTAGAGGAAGGACTAGTTACCTTGTGTACGTGGATTGTGTAGACTGTATGAGGAAGTTGATAAGGTGAGTTCTAAGCCCTTTTTAAATGTTTGGTTTTAACATTCGGGCTAGCACACATACAATGATAAATGAATTGAATGTTTTAGTACCAGAATTGTGATAGTGATGTTGATATGTTTCTAACAGTTTGTAAAGTTGTTAGGGGGAAAGTGGGGTAATAAATGATTACCTGAACATTGTTAATCATTACGTGATGGTAATGATTTCAGTGGGTCGGGTAGAGTGTAAAAGATGGTCATCTAAACATTGTTAATCATTACGTGATGGTAATGATTCCAATGGGTCAGATGGGGTGTAATGATTAATGAAAATATTATAAAACTGGTGCTAAAAGAAAGAATGGGTGGGGTGTAAATGAATGTGATAATATTGGCAATAAGTAAAAGAAATGTTTTTGAAATGGTAATGTGATGTAAATCTCAACAGGCCAGTTAGGGTAAGATGCCTGGGTGTGAAACTGTACAGTTTGCTAGGAGTGATGACGATCACTCAGCTTTGTGAACTTCTTGTTGTGACGACCCTAGATGATTAATTGGCATCCTACTAGATGAGAGATAGTAACTGGTAGTTGCTGGATGTGGGCAACCGACGTTACTGGGTATGGGAAACTGGTAGTTGCTGGATGTGGGCAACCGACGTTTCTGGGTATAGTAACTGGTAGTTGCGAGATGTGGACAACCGACGTTACTAGCTATGGGAACTGGTAGTTGCTAGATGTGGGCAACCGACATTCGGTGGGACAGGTCCAGTGGGACAAAGTAATGATAACAGTTGAATTTATAATATTGCCAATATAAATATAACTTTTGTGTATGTAAAGATGTTGTTAATGTTTTAATGAAAATTAAAACTCACCAGTTTATCTGATGTTTTGAGTATATTGTGTGTGCTAGGTAAGGAGGGATCCTCTGTTAATATAAGAAAGCAAGTATGAGCTGAACGAGGACGCTATCCCGGAGTAGTTGCTGGCATAGGATATAGGGCCTGTTAATACTGTAAATAGGGAAATGTATAATTAAATACAATTATATGTAAAATGTTTTAAAAAGTTGGGTTAATATATATAATGTTGTTTAAGTCTTCCGCTGTAAGTAGAAAGCTCTGATTTGTGTTTAAAATATTAATCCAACTGCGTGACGTGCCTCCGGTGCCCTGCCGGGTTTAGGGCATCACAGAATTCCACTTAACTCGTCATGTGTTTCCAACCTATAGGCCACCTCCCCTACTCGAGCAATAATTTGGAAACGTCCTATATACCTCGGGCTCAACTTTCCCTGCTTTCTAAACCGAATGATGCCCTTCCAAGGTGAGACTTTCAACATGACCCTATCACCCACCTGGAACTCAATCGGTCTACGTCTCTTATCAGCATACGACTTCTGCCTATCTTTAACTGCCTTTACAAAGGCTTTGATCTTTTCGAGCTTCTCAGCCATAGCCTCAATCACTTTGACACTTCCCAACTCTTTCTGACCAATGCCACCCCAACAAACGGGTGTCCTACATCTCCTATCATATAGCATCTTGTATGGTGGCATGCCAATGCTGGCATGATAATTGTTGTTGTACGAGAATTCTGCTAACGGAAAATGGTCGTCCCAACTTCCTCCAAAATCGATCACGCACACTCGAAGCATGTCCTCGAGTGTCTGGATCGTCCTCTTAGACTGACCATCCATCTGAGGATGATAAGCCATGATAAAGTGTAGCCTCGTCCCCATCCCATCATGGAATTTCTTCCAAAATTTAGATGTAAACCAAGTGTCACGATCAGACATGATAGACACCGGTACACCATAACGAGCTACAATCTCCCTGATAAATAGATCCGTGAGTCTCTCAGAAGAATACATCTCTCAGATCCGTAGGAAGTGAGCACTCTCCGTCAAACGATCGACTATCACCCATATAGCATCATACCCTCTTGGGTTACGTGGTAACTTCATAATAAAGTCCATGGTGATATGCTCCCACTTTCACTCGGGTATATCCAAAGGTTGGATTTTCCCGTACGGCTTCTGGTGTTCTGCCTTCACTGGTACACAAGACACTTAGTCACATACTCCGCTACGTCGCGCTTCGTACCAGGCCACCAATAATCCTTCTTCATGTCATGATACATATTGGTAGCACCGGGATGACTGGAATATCGAGTCTTATGAGCCTCGTCCATGATCTTTCCACATAAGTCCCCGTAACGAGGAATCCAGATCCGTCCAGATCGGGTCCTAACACCCAGAATGTTTTCACCCAACTCTATGACTAGGCCTCTCATCCTTTCAGAGTTAAGATGATCTTCTTTCAAATCCTCGTCTTGAAACTCTTTGAGCTGTGTCATCACACCAGAGGTCATAATCAACTGATAAGCTCTCACCCGAATTGGCTCGGGTCTCTCCTTTCGACTAAGGGCATCTGCCACCCCGTTGGCCTTGCCCGGATGGTAATGGATCTCGTAATCGTAATCCTTTATGAGCTCCAACCATCGCCTTTGCCTCATGTTTAAATCTTTTTCTTGAAGAAGTACTTCAAGCTCTTATGGTCAGCGAAGATTGTGCACTTCATCCCGTACAAGTAGTGCCACCAAATCTTTAAGGCAAAAACCACAACAACTAACTCCAAATCGTGTGTAGGGTAGTTGACTTCATGGGTCTTCAGCTGTCAGGATACGTAGGCTATCACCCTTTCACATTGCATCAACACGCAACCTAGCCCGGAATAAGAAGCATCTAAATATACCACTAAGTCTTCACTACCTTCGGGTAATGTCAAGACAGGAGCTTGTGTTAATCTCACCTTTAACTCCTCGAAAGCATCCTCCTGTTCTCGACCCCACACAAACTTTACATCCTTGTGAGTCAGTTTAGTCAAAGGTAAGGCTACCTTGGAAAAGTCTTGGATGAATCTTTGATAATATCCCGCCAATCCTAAGAAGCTACGGATCTCAGATGGAGTCTTTGGAGACTTCCAGTGCATTACCGCGTCCACCTTTGCCGGGTCTACCGTAATCCCCTTGGGATTTACACGTGACACAAGAACTGAACTTCGTGCAACTAGAACGCGCACTTAGAGAACTAAGCATATAACTTCTCCCTTCTCAATGTCTCCAACACTTTTCGAATATGACCCGCATGCTCTTCTTCACTCCTTGAATAAATCAGGATATCATCAATAAGTACAATTACTGATTTATCTATCATCGGCCAACGCACTCGATTCATCAAGTCCATAAAAGCAGCAGGCGCATTGGTTAAACAAAAGACATAACGAGAAACTCGTAGTGTCCATAACGCATGCGAAAACCTGTTTATGAAAATCTTGCTCCTTCACCCTCAACTGATGGTTGCCAGATCGAAGATCTATCCTCGAGAACCAACTGGCACCTTGGAGTTGATCAAACAAGTCATCAATCCTCGGTAATGGATACCGATTTTTCACCGTCAACTTATTCAACTCACGGTAGTCGATACACATCCTCATACTACCACCCTTATTCTTCACAAATAAGACCGGAGCACCCCAACGAGAGATACTTGGTCTAATAAACCCCTTATCGAGCAACTCCCGTAGTTGCTGCATCAATTCCTTCATCTCTGAAGGAGCCAAACGATATGGTGCCTTAGTGACAGGCTGAGCACTGGGTATCAAATAAATTTGAAATTCAATTTCACGATCCGGTGGCACACTTGATAAGTCCTCTGGAAACACATCGGGAAAGTCAAACACCACCGGAACATTGAACAATTGTGGTGTTGATGTGTCCTCATCATTCACGTAGGCCAAATAAGCACTACATCCACGCCTCATGCACTTCCCCGCCACCGCCATTGAAATCACTTTCGGAATCATTGTAATTCGATCACCGTAAATCGTCACCGAACTCCCGTCAGGCGCTGTCAGTCTAATCACCTTCTTACGACGCACGATGTTTACTTCATAGGTTGTTAACCAATCCATCCCAAGTACTACATCAAATCCACCCAGGGGCATCACATATAACTTAGCAGCAAACCTATGATCCTCTAATTCTATGGCACAGTCCTCTATCACATCAGTAATTCTAGTGGACTTACCAATAGCAGTTTATACATCGAAGGGTTCATCAATACGTCTACTACTATCAGGCAACTTAGCATAGAAAGCAGGAGAAATAAAACTCCTACTAGCACCAGAATCAAATAACATAAAAGAAAGAGTTTGATTTACTAGAAACGTACCTGACACAACATCGGTGTCTGTCCTAGCCTCCTCCCTGGTCATCGTGAATGCTCTGGAACTTGCCCTTTTCTCCTCAGTTCCGGCCTTCTTCCCTGCTCCGGAACTCTCTGCCCTCGGCTTCTTGCATTCCCTGCTTAGGTGTCCTACATCACCGCAGTTAAAGCACCTCGCTACTCTGCAATCTCTAGAGATGTGGTCGGGCTTCGCGTACTAGAAACAGACATTATGCCCCAGCCTGCACTCACCAGCGTGCTCCTTTCCACACTTCCCGCATCTCTTCACTCCCTAGCCTACGGCAATCACCCGTCGATCATCCACCCTAACTTTCTTGTTGTTTGGGGTGAAGCCACCACGCCCAAACCATTTCCGGTTTCGGTCATCACCACCTGTCTTCTTCCCCTCGACCACCATCACCTCTCTATCATCATACAACCTCCTAGCCAAATCAACTACCGACCTAAACGTACTCGGTCAGGCGGCACTCATGTGCCTATGGATATCCACCGGCAAGCCCTGGATGTATCTTTTGATCTTTCGTGATAGGGGCATCCCCTGATCCGGCACCAGTTGTGCCATCTCGTTGAACTTGGTGGTGTATTGTTGATGTGTCATGGCTCCAAAATCTAGCTATAGGAACTCTCTCTCTACCTTGTCCAACTCCTGATGAGGACATAATTCCTTAACTACCAACTTCTTCAACTCTGGCCACCTCATTCTACTGATCGCCCTACTACCCTCGGATTGGATGATGTTGTCCCACCAATATAGAGCCGAATCCACAAATGAATGAGTGGAAAACTTCACCTTCTGGTCCTCCCAGCACTCGCTGATTTCAAGGACAGCCTCCATCTCCCTCACCCATCGGTGAGCAGCAGCAGTAGTGCCATTACCATCAAAGTTAGGGGCTTGCATCCTTGAAATACCCCATAGTTACAGCCTCATGCTGCCTTCGGCATAGGATCTTCTTCCTCCTCTTCCTCATCAGTAGGGATAACTGTCTCGGTCTCCGGTTGTTTTCTCCCTCCCGAGGACCTGTTCCTATCCCTCCTCTCTCCTTCTCTAACAGCCTTAATTACTTCAGTCACTACAGACGGCAAGATCGTCTGCATGACTTGATGAATCTCCTCCATCACAGCCTCCTTCACCGAGGCTCTCAGGTTAGCACTCTCATCACCCCCCCTCCGGATGAGGGGTCTCAGGCTCCTCATGGGTCACCTTCTCAACCCTGGGCCTTCCTCTTGTGGCCCATGGTTCAGCACCACATTCACCATGTACTCCGCCTTGTGAAGCCTTACAAGATCTACCTCCAACCATTCTCTAACACGCTATAAGATTCAAACACTAACACGGTCATTCAACGTAATAGCTTAGTTTATGTCAAGTATAGTAAGTCTCTAATTACAGTGTGTTGGTACACATGTCCCCAGTTCTAGTCTAGTTATTTCAAATGTAATTGACTTCTATCTTGTAACACGTATGTAAGGATTAATCATTGTAAGGAAAACTTTAGTGAATGTTTGCTTGATTACTTAATGTCATATCTATTATTATTGTTCGTTGTTACATGCATATATGAAGAAGCTATATAGGTTATAGACTTGTTAGACATGTTCTGAATCAGTTAAGGTTCAAGAGTGTGTGTAACTAAGTAATCTGATTCAGTCGCACGACTGGACCATGCGAATGGGCCAATCGGACGACTGAACCAAGAGATTGAGTCAATCGCACTACTGAGTCATGAGACTGACTCAGTCGTACGAATGAATCAATCGTATGACTCAGTCGCACGACTGAGCCAGTCGCTTGGCTCAGCCGTACGAATGAAAGTTGTAACCTATAAATACCACTTAATTCGTGGAAAAACGGAACACTTCGAATATTCATAACCCTAGTCGACCCAGAGCGCCCTGTTCGTCAATTCCAACTTCATAGAACGTCTGAGATCATTCCTATTCAATTCTTAACGTTTTCTAATCGTTAGGATTGATCTTGATTTCGTTCTCCCTGATTGGATCGCCAATCAAATAGGATTCCGCACTATTTGATCTAGTACAACGAAGAATCAGTTAGTACTCCGTACGTACACGGTCCTAACAAGTGGTATCAGAGCAAAGGCTCTTGATTCTTCGTTGATTCAATAGTTTTTGTGAAAAAGTCTACGTTTTTACGCGAAAAGATCCAATCTTTCTGCTAAAAATCGAGTCTTTGTGTGTGCATGTTCTGAAAAATCATTATTTTTCGAGTTTTAGCCGTCTAGGGTGCAAAAACTTGCGTTTTAGGTCAAAGTGTGTGAAAAATCTCGTTTTCAGCCGACCTAGTCGCACGATTATATCAATCGTACGACTGAATCCCAGTCGCTCTGTTCAATCGTCCGATTGATTCATTCGTTTGTTCAATCGTCCGGTTGAGTCATTCGCCAGTTTAATCGCCCGATTGAGTCAGTCGTATAGCCAGTCGCCCGATTGAGTCAATCGTCAACTCCAGTCGCCCAGCTGAGTCGTTTGGTCTGTTCAGTCGCCTAAGTCTCTCAGTCGCCTGTTCAATCGTACGTTTGAGTCCAATCGCATATAGTTAATGTCAGTGACATCCCAGTCGTACTCCCCAATCGTATTAGCAGTTTAATTCACAAGTTAAATTAATAAAAGAATGGACTCAGAAAATTATGCCATGTCAGCTGGAAAGGACTCAAGGATCCAAAATCTACTGCTTCTGGAGAATGAGATTGGTAATCACAATAAGCCGCCTAAGCTTCTATCCATTGATGAGTTCCCGCAGTGGAAGCAAAGGTTTGAGATTCATCTCAATGGCGTGGATGCTAATCTATGGAATTCTATTGAGACTGGTTACACCATGCCAGTTGGTGCTGATGGTTTGCCATTAACGTTGAGTGGAATGACGGATGCTCAAAAGACTGCCTATAATGCTGAAAAGAAGGCTTATGCTATGCTCACTCAGTCGATTCCGAAAGAGATCTTCCATCAGTATTCGGATCAGAAACAGAGTAAAAAGTTCTAGAAAGCTCTCGAGAAAAGGTATGAAGGGAGCTCAACTCTAAAATCCTTGAAGGCCAAAGCTCTCAAAAAGGAGTTGATAATTTCTCTGCTATTGGGAACGAGAGCTTAGACGACATCATCGACCGCTTCTATCATTTAATGAGTGAACTTCACACTCATGGGGTTACAACGTCTAAAGAAGAAAAGGTCGCCAGTTTAGCTGAAGGTCTTCCAGAAAAATAGGATTCATTTATTTCCGCCTTGAGACACAATTCAGTTCTCGAGACTTTGGATATAAATGACTTCATTATGAAACTGCGAGAGGAAGAGGTCAGACATAAGTATAAGGCGAAGAAGGGTGCATATGCTCAGGATCCTACTCTTTACAGTGTGACTCCAACTCCAATTGCAAAGTCTTCCAATGCTCCTCTGCAGACTGCATTTGTTTCTAATACATCTGGTCAAAGCTCATCGTTTGGGGGTGAGTCATCTGTTTCATCAGTGGTTCAACACAGTATTACTAAAGCTCACTCGACAAAGTTAATAACTGAGAACCTGGGTAAAGTCACTGTGGAAGTTGCCAAGGAACACATGGACCTACTTGCTGCAGTGGTTCAATCCTATGATGGTTTGATTGCAGGGAAGATAGGAAACTGCCACTTGGCTGATGAAGACTATGAGCAGGTGGATGAAAATGAGTTGGAGAGGATGGACATTATGTGGGCTCTCGCAAGTGTTGTGCGACGAGCAAAGAAGTTTGTGAAGAAGACAGGGCAGAATCTCGTGGCTACAAAAGATACTACTTTTGGGTTTGACAAGTCCAAAGTCACATGTTTCAACTGCGGTGAGAAAGGACATTTCAAGAGGGAATGTGTGAAGCCTAAAAAGACTGGGAACGGAAATCCATTCTCCTCATTCAACAGGCAAGATAAAGATAAGAAGCCAGTTCCAGCAGGAAGTGATTCCAAGGCTTTGGTGGCACAAGGTGATGAAGGACAGGACTGGTCCTTCCGGTTCTTATCTGATGGTGAAGCCAACATAGCTTCTGTTGAGGATCTAAATGAAGACTCAGCAAGTGAGGGCACTACTAGAAAAAACGCAAAAGATGACGCGCATTGTGCGTCATCTTGGGGGTCAGATGACGCTCAAATGCGTGTCAAGGAAGGGGTAGTCATAAATGATAGATGACGCGCATCCGCGCGTCATCTTTTTATGACGCGCAAACGATGACGCGCATTTTATGACGTGCAAACGATGACGGGCAATGCGTGTCAAGGAAGGGGTAGTCATAAATGAATAGATGACGCACATGCGCTTGTCATCTATGAAATTTTTATGACGTGCAAAAGATGACGCGCAATGCACGTCATAAAATTAGCTGCATTTTTAATTTTTTTTATTTTTAATAAATTTACCTGTTGTTTTCTAAAACAAATTGTAGAATAACGTTAAAAGCGAAATCCATTAAATACCAACAAAGTTTACAAGTCCATTAAAAGCGAAATCCATTATAAAAGTTGGTAATTAACAACTACAAAGCATAAAGAAGTCCAAATTCAATACAAGTCAAATACCAATAACAACACAAGTCCAAATATATCCTTTCAGGCCTACATATAAATGAAATTCGATACGTAGCGCGCCCAGTCTTCACGAACATCATCCAAATCACCATCTGTGTATTCTTCTTTGCCTTCTCCAACCTAAGACAAAACCAATTTCATCAAATTAAACTTGTAAGTTTTGACCCAAGTGATACACAATTTAAATAAGTGATATATAAATACCTTGTGATTTGTTGCACCTAAGAATTGGGGCAATAAGTGATGATATTGAATCAATTATTATCAATCGTAGTTTGCATCCTGGCTGCATTAGGATACAGTTTGTCACAAAAGGGCATCAGTTATTATCAATTGTAGTTTGTAATCGCGTCTATACAACCCTGAACGAATCGACTATTTTCTTCAGGTCCTGATTATGCCTCTTCCACTGCAAACCTGCAAAAATCCAACAAAACTCATGTTATAGTTCATATAATCTTCCCTTGTGTTACTACCCATACATGTAGATCATGAACATCATGTACTCCTTTAATGCTAGTTAGATCAGTTTTCAAGCCAACAATATCAACTTCACTTGGTGTGCTCTCCATTAGTATAGAAAATATACTTTTGAGCATCGGTAAGGTTGTACACAGAACCAAAACAGAGAAGATCAGAGTACAAACAAGATCAACCATCAACCATTCGGGTCTTGCCCATATCACCAATCCAGCAATCATCACCCCTAATGACTGAATCATATCCGCCATTACATGCAAGTAAGCCCCTTTAATGTTTATGTTCATTGTGCCATTCTTATGTTTAGAAGTTGGCACCACCAAATTTGCACCCTCTTCTTCAGTTATATGATGATGATGATGATGATCTTTCTCAATGCAAGTATCATGAGAATGACCATGACCATGACCATGGCCATGATCATGACCATGACCGAGCCACATGACCATCATGAAGTTGATAACAAAACCAAAAGCTGCAATGCGAAACATTAGTGCACCATTTACCTCTGCTTGTTTATGAAGCATTCTTTCAATCGCTTCAAATATTAAGTACCCAGAAACAATCCATATCAGCTGTACAGATAAAAGAGCCCCCAAAACTTCTATTCGACTGAATCCAAACGATTGATGTGGGGTCGTGTTCCAGCCAGAAACCCATACACTGAACAAAGAGATTGAGAATCCACCAATGTCAGTAAATAAATAGGCTGCGTCCGTAAGAACTACTAGACTATTGGCTTTCAAACCTCCAACAATCTCCACTGCCATAACGATTAGGTAAAAGGAAACGAGTCCCCAAAGCTTGGTGGTAGATTTAGACCGTTGTTCCGAATCACAAACATCATGTTCATGTTTGGAAAAATAGCAACAACGTTCACAAGAGGATTTTGACAGCTTAGATGCAACATCCGCTCCTTCATAAGCTTTTGGCATCTCCACTTCTACTAGATGGTGCTCTGTTCTGAAAATCAAAACTTCATGATCATAATAATGATCATGATGTTGCTGCTGATGACGATGATGATGTTCCATCTGCATCAGAAAACTATGATGGTTAGATCAGTTTATTTCAATCTTAAAGTTTCCAACTACAACAAAAGGTATTCTTATCGCGGTGAAAGATGAAACATCCAACTATGATCCACTTTAGGAATCAGTTATAGAAACTTTCAACCAGCATTGGAACTAGTTCATATTTATACAACACTTCAAATCATGCATATTCAGTTGCCTTGAAACCTTGAATCAAACGTATGTTATGCGTATAAAAACACTCTTCTACCACAACAACTGAAACAAAGGTGTTTGGAATTCTATATTCAAAGTGTTTATTTGCGTCTTCAGAATCTGCATGCTACGTACTAACCTGATGTGTTTTCTAACTTTTGTTGAAATAGGTAATTGTGTTAAGTGACTCATTTGAACTTGAACCCCTTGCACCTGATGTTTCCTGCAAGTAAAAGAATAGGTCCAACTTTAGTCATTAATATGTCAACTACGGGTTATATGATAAAATAATAGTTCATACTGTGAGAAACAAAAGGTAAAATATGTATAACTATAAGGTTAATCCATATCAGTTGCAGTATACCAATAGAGAACATAAAAATCTATCTTACTGTTCCTTGTTTTTAATATTTCCCCTTTTTCCTCTGACCCCCAAAATAGACTGATATGATACCTTCTCTGCGCCAGTAGCATAAAAATAAATGTGACATAAAAATAAATGTGACATTTTGATTGAGTGAATACCTTCTCTGTGCCAGTAGCATCATCAATAACACAATTTTCTCTTAAGCAAACGCACATAGCATCCAGGTCATCAACGTTCAGCAAAAGATCAGATTGCTTCTGCATCAACAGACCACAACTTTAAGCATATATATAGACCTTAACAAGATATCACATATAATTAGGTCACATACTCGCATTAGGTTTGTATATGAGTATAGGTTTGAAAGAAGGAAATCAGACAAACTCACAAAAGGTATGATTGTTTAAAAAACCACCATTCTAGATGGGTTTCATCAATCCCACTCAATTAAAACAAATAGCATCAGTGACTTTCATATCCATTACATATTCAATAAGAAAGAAAACAATAATCATCAAAACGTTCTTATAGAAACTTGGGATTGTGCCAGCTTCAACACTCTTTTGTTGCTTTTCTTTAAAAATATCAAGCAAATTTCTTTTTGTTTCAAGATCTGCAAAACAAGGTAGGTGCACTCCAGTTAAATAGCAATTAGCTACCGGCCAACTATGAGAGAAAGTGAATGAGCAATTAGAACATGAAAATGCGTATAGAAGATTTGGACTCCATGTGGAAGGAGGGAGTGAATACAACTATTAACTAAAATATATAGTAACAAAACAACCAAGCCACTAAAATGATGCTAACCAGAGTCAACAGCTTTTATTTCCCTAGTAGTTGCATCACATGACATCAGTGGTTTGATAAAGAACTGTGCGAATCTATACAAGAAATTAACGAAAGCCATGTTAAATTAACACAGGCCAACAGATTACCTAATTTGATCATAACAAAACTGGAACTGCCACAAAGTAATTATAGAATTGCCAAAAAAGAATAACATGTACCTATCCAAAGCCTCTTCAAAACAGTCAGCGTTAACATCAAAGAAATAGTTGGTGTGCTCAGAAGATGTATAGGCGTTGGTACGACCTCCGTGCTAATAACAAGTATGAGATCATACACACATGACATTTAGTTCTAAAACATCTACTTAACATATGAACATGTGTGAAGAAGATGTTCCCATCGAACAACATATGTTTTCAAATAGGAGAAAGGTATAAAGCACCTCTGATATGTATGTAGAGTAACTATCCTCCAAAGGATACTTCTCACTTGCATAGAACAACATGTGTTCTGCAATTAAATATTAAATGAAACAAAAGTTAGCTTAAAATCATCTTTAAATGACCCCTGGACTTACTACTCTGATATACCCTGTGAACTCCAAAACCAAGTATATGGACAATTCTGCATAAACTATAGATAACAAGTATCAATACATATTTTGATTGAAACTATGTACTTAAACTTATACTGAAATGCCATATTTCAAGTCAATGTTTATATATTTTGTTAACAACTTCAAAAACTTTAGCTTCAAAGTAACATATCGATCGATTTCAATTTGACCTAAACCTACAACTGTTTAAAGTAAATTCCGTTTTAAATCGCATACACGCATCATCCTCATCCACAACAATAGTAAAAACCAACAGAATCAACAGTTAATTAGAATGGATAGAAGAAGAAGAAGAAGAATCCTTACCAAGGAAATGAGCAAGGCCTTCGAGACCTTCAGGATCGCTAAACGAACCAACACCGACATTCATCGACGCCGCAGACTGACAAACGCACAAAACACAAAACAAATTCACAATCTCATTAACATAAACCGTTGATCAAAACAAGTAAACGCCCGATCAGCACGTCAATAGAAAGCCCTAAAACTGAAAAATCAAAGTGAATGGATGGAAGATAGAGGTTAATAATACATACCCTATCTGTATCCAGATTCACTTGTTACCCAAATATCGAAATCATACAGACACAACACATATCATATTATCATCTACAACAATCGTAATGATTAATATCACAAAATCTATTCAATCGTACATTAAATTCTGCTTTAGATCAGATGAATGGTTAGGGTTACGGGTTGATTCAGGCTGCAGGTCGAAGGGTCGATGGTGGTGGTGGGGGGTTGCGGCCGGCTGTGGAAGGTCGGTGGTGGCAATGTGGTGGTCGCGACCGGCGGTGGAAGGTCGGCGGTGGCAGGCGTGTTTGGCGGGGGAAGATCGGCAGGGAATATCGGCGAGGGAATGAAGCGGGAGAGCTGAGGTTTAGGGCTTTAGTTCAAGCAGGAGAAGTTTTGGAATGAAGAGCTGATGATAAGGACCCGGTATTATAAAAATTTTAAAAAATGACATATTAAGATGACACGCAAAAATGCGTGCCACCCTTTCTAAGAAAATTTTAAAAAATGACAAATAATTTATGATACGCGTAAATGCGCGTCATCTTTTTTCGCGCGTCATCTTTTGCGCGTCATCTATTAACAGTTTTCTAGTAGTGGGGGGAGAACTCAGCTGAGCTTGACAATGCTGAATTGGATGATGACATAGCTGATGTTGATCAGCTTGTGGAGAATGAACTGAATGCTGCGTCTGAAGCACAATCTGAACCCCAAAATGCTTTCATGGCTGGCACATCTACATCGGCACAGGTAGAATCAAAGGATGATTATTTACTAAACATGCTTGTGTTGACTGTGGAAAATTTAGGGAAAGCATTGACCTGAAATTTGCTAGGTTATTAGATCATAATGATAACTTAGTAAATGATTTAAAACTGTGCACTGAAGCAAACAGAATCTTAAAACAGAATGAAAACAGTTATAAAGAAAAGATTGATGCTTTAAAGAAACAGTTAAAAGAAACTGAAGTTGTTGCCTTTAACCAAGAAAATGATATCAAGTTTTATTTAAAGACAATAGAGGAAACTAAGAAGGAACGAGCGGTTTTACAAGTTGAAAAGGAGTCTTTGAAACAAAAACTACACAGTCTAGCTAGTTCCTCACATATTTTGAAAAACTTGGTTAAAGAACGCAACAACGGGGAGGGGTTGGGTTATAAAGTTGTGCCACCACCACATGAGTCCTTTTTAAACATAAAACAACGTCCAATAAATGATAACCCCATCAAGGATCATGTGGTGACAACTCCTCTAGTCAATGATCCGGATACAGCAGTTACCACTGCCTCTTCGGTTCCTGACCAAACAGATTCTGGATCAAGCACTACAGGCACACAAATCACTGGCAAACGAGTGGAAGAGAATGTTCAAGAATCTCTTGGGTTGGGTAAAAAGTCAACTTCCACACAACCTAAGATTTCCAAAATCACTCAAGCTAAACCAGTGAAACAAGATAATCACCAATTACCAAGACAAAACATAAATCATGTTAAACAAGTTAAATTTGTCAAAGGAGGTGAAAATCTTAAAAGTGAAAATAAAAAGAAAGAATCTGAGGTTTATTCACCGCCCCACAAGAGATCTCCTAGCCCTGATGAATGGAGATCCTGCTATACTTGTGGTCAGCGTGGTCATATTTCGACTAATTGCCCTCGCTATCAGACACCGAGAATTAAGGTTGAGCTACACGACAAAGTCAAAGTAGATTCAAAACAGCATTCTAAGACTCCAGTTAGATCGAAAACACCTATTAGGTTGAAAACACCTTCTAGGTCTTTTTCATCTTCACCTCGCCAAAGGCAAAACAGACAAGTCCACGACAAGTCCGTGATGCCAGAGGTAAAACCTGTTTCTGAATCTAAACCATATGCTCAAATCGTAAATCAGTCTAAGGTTTACCACAAACAATCCTTTCACAGGGATGGTTTATGGAAAGCCAAGACAACTGATGTGTCTGAAAGCAAGGGCAATCTGAAAGTTGAGATTCCGTCCACTGATAAAGGACAGTGGGTTGAATTCATGATGGTTGATTCCTCTGGGAAACCCAAGCCAGTCAAGGCTTGGGTCCCCCTCCTTAACTGATGATTTTCTCATATGTGCAGGTTGTCCGCTATAGTGCGTCTACAAATACATGGATCGTAGATAGCGGAGCTTCCAGGCACATGACGAGAAACAAGTCTCTCCTTTTCAATGTCAAACAAATTAAAGGGGGACACGTTTCATTTGCTGGTAATAAAGGAGGATACATTACCGCTCAGGACGAAGTAGGTAATGACAAGGTAAGGTTCGATAAAGTGAACTTTGTTCAGCAGTTAGAAAACAATCTGCTTTCTGTGTCTCAGATTTGCGACAAGGGATTCAAAGTCATGTTTGATAATCGCAAATGCTACATTCTGAAGAAAGAAATGGATATTCCAGAGGAGCAGGTATTAATATCAGCATCTAGATATAATGACTTGTATGTTCTAGATATGTCTAATGCTTCTACTAGTTCTTCTACTGTTCAATGTTTCTTATCTAAAGCAACAGAGAAGGACTCCATTTCGTGGCACAGAAGAATGGGACAAATTAATCATCGGAAGATGAATCACCTGATTCATAACAACCTAGTTGATGGAGTTCCTGTCAAGAACTTCAAGCTTCCTGATCTTTGTGTCTCATGCAAGAAAGGAAAGCAAACCAGGAAATCTCACAAGACCAAGAATGTCCATTCGATCGAGATGCCCCTGGAGCTACTGCACATGGATCTTTTCGGTCCAGTTAGCACGAAGAGTATCGCTGGAGACTGGTACTGCTTCGTAGTCACCGATGACTACTCACGATTCTCGTGGGTGATGTTTCTGAAAACTAAGTCAGAAAAGTTTGAGTCATTCAAAGTGCTGGTCACCACTCTGGAGTCACTTTACAAGCTTAAAGTGAGAAAGATTCGCTCAGATAATGGAACCGAGTTCAAGAATCAGTGGATGGATGCATTCTGCAAAGAAAAGGGAATTGTTCACCTCTGCATACACTCCACAGATGAATGGAGTTGCTGAGTGAAAGAACAGGAGTCTGATCGAGACAGCCAGCACTATGTTGGCAGACTCAAAACTGCCAATACAGTTCTGGAACGAAGCTGTAGCCAACGCCTGCTACACACTTAATCGTGTGTCAGTAGTGAAGAGGCACGGGAAGACTTGCTATGAGTTGCTACAGAAGCGTAAGCCAAACCTGGAGTATCTGGAACCTTTCGGTGCTTCCTGTACTCTTCTGAAGAAAACCCAAGAAGGCAAGTTCAATGAAAAGGCAGATCAGGGGATCTTTCTGGGATACAGTATACCGACAAACGAGTTTACAACAACTCTACTGGTCAGGTAGAAGTATGGTGCAACGTTGATGTTCAACGTTTCACTATCCCCCTGCTGGAAAAGGTCCATCGTCATTCTTCGACTACGATGGCTTTTTCAAATCATTCAATCTTCCTCAGACAGTTTCAGATGATGATATTGCTACTCAGATGACGCACGATGTTCTCAACTCACCAAATCTGAACACTAGCAATACCACTGCTGCAAATGGGTCATCGGGATCTGCCTCAGCCGATCAGACCGATAGTGAAGACTCCTCAGAGGATGAAGCAGCAACTGAACCAGCTCAGTCACCTAATGTTGATCAAGAAGGGAGCTCTTCAGCTGTTTCACCTGCATCTGGAACCACAGACACTGAACCTCCAGTCACGACTATGGACTCAGAAGTTGTCGTTCCTACAACTCCTTTGCTAGGATCAGTACTGTAGGATTCTATGTGCCCAAGACACTTAGAATATTGATGTGGTTAGTACGTCATGATCCAAGTCGGGTTATACCCAATAACAAGCTTAGCAAACACCAATTAATATTTAATTGATGATATGATCATGCAATTAAATATTTACACCAATTTAGAAAATGGGTTTTCTAAATAAGTTGCATATGAGATGGAACAATTTATGAGGATATTTTGTTCAATAATATTATTTGAAGTATTATACAAATTAGTTGTATAACATCAAATAATAATGAGAGTATACTACTTATACAATTAAATGGTTAATTGTATAAACTAGTTAAAAGAGTAGACAATATATGTGTGTGTTAGTATTTGGCTTTTATAAAATATGATCACCTATTTATAAAAACTCAAATATTGATTAAAAGAAAAGGGAAACCACCAAATTTTAGCCCTTGAGGCCGTTCAAAGTAGCATGCATGTGCATGTTAGTGCATTGCTTGTTGTCTTGAGAAAAACACTCATGCATGCATGCCTTTCATGTTTTCCACCAACATATTCTCTTGAAGGCTCAACACACATGCCCTCTTGTCTCCTCCACTAACTAGATTATATCATCTCTCCTTTCATTTCATTCTTGATCATGACAACAACACATGCAAGACACACAAGACAAAACAACACTCTCCCTCTCTAAAAAACCTCACGGTTTTTTCAGCAACATATGCAGGATTTGGAGCTGATTATGTGTTCTTCTTGATGTGTTCTTGTGTTGTTCTTGAAGTGTTCTAATGACAAAAAAGGTTCTTGCATTCCAAGATCATGATTCTCATCATATGCAAGAAGCAAAAACTCAGCTCATTCTCTCTTTCTTCCTACGGTTTTGACAGCAAGAAAAGAGGGTTTTCTAGCTGATTTTTGAGCTGAATTTTGGTGTTTTCTACCTAACAAGAAGAGGTGTTTGCATAGAGCTTGGGGTATACTAGCTTGAGGACTTCTATCCTTGAAGTCTTGGCTATATTTTGGGCATCTCCATCTTCATCAAACATCTTATTTTGATTGAATTTTGCTGCTGCAGTAAGGTATTTCACATCTCACTGAAGCTGTGATTATATGTGTATTTACATATGTTCATAGCTTGTTAATTCACATAAATGATCCTTTGATTTATGGGTTTGTTTTATACATTTTAATGGTCACTTAAAGAACATAATTTTCAGCTTATAAACATGGTTTTAAAGCTATACTTCCGCTACGTTTTCAGAAAGTTTAAATGGTTAAACTATGATTTTATGTTCTAACAAACCCATTAATGGCATCAAGAGCCGGTTATGTGGATAGCTTGCTTGTTCTTGTCCTTTAAAAATTAGTTTTAGAGGATGATTTTAAACTCATAATAGGCTGATTATGGGCTGCTACATTTCTGTTTTGATGAATCCCCAACTTTCAAGATTATATCATACATGCTTGTGATGAAATCTTGAAAGAAATACATGTTGATAAAATGTTGATTGTTTGGACAATATTTAAAACCAAAAATTTCAGTTTATGTTGGCTGAAATTTGGTGGTTTTAAGTGGGGTTTCATTATATGAATAAATGATATGATCATTGGTTGTTAAAGTGCATAACCTAGCTTAAGGCCTTGTGTGATTTGGGTGGTTTTAATGGTTGTTTTAATTCATTCAATTGGGTTGTAATATTTGTGTTTATTATTTGGGTTGTAATTATTTATTCATTTGGTTATGTAATAAATAGATTAGGTGCATTTCTTTTATTAGAAAAATGTATTAGGATATAATTTTTGTAAAAGGAAGATGCACAAATGAAGACCCAAAGATGGACATCAAAGACACAAAAAAGGGACTTGAAGCATATGGATGCAAGTTCAAGTGGGAGTCTAAGGAGACCTCTATTTTGTGTTGTATTCAACCCTTAGGAAAGACCAAATGACCACACTTGTGATGGCAAACAAGTGTGGTCACAATAGTAGCTATGGTTATGCACATTGTGGTTGTTTATATTATGCTTGTTTGGTTGTTTGTTGTATGATTGTTGTTTGATATTTGGATATGCATAACAAACTCATTAGCAAACTTAACAAGCTGGAAATTTATGGTTTCTAATCATTAAGTGGTTAATAAGAGGTTATTAAAAGGATTAATGATTTAATAAAAGAGGTTTTATTAAAAATAAACCATAAGATACCTTGCATCTATGGTTCTTAATCATTAAGTGATTAATAAGAGGTTATTAAAAGGATTGATGATTTAATAAAAGAGGTTTTATTAAAAATGAATCATAGGATACCTTGTATTTGAAAGCATGCAAATACAAGGTACATAGAGTTTTCAAAACTAGAATTAATGAAAACTAAAAATCCCTTTTCAAACAAGTTTAACACCGTCCTTTTGCACAACACTTAAGTCATTTGGAAACTCTTAATGGGATAAAGGTCACCTAACCATTTTGAGGGAACTTATGACTTAAGGTGGGAATACCACATTGGTGGGATAAAGGTCACCTAACCACTTGTGTTGGTAAACTCACATGTGTGTGCAAGTAGGGTGACTTGATTTGCAAACCATGTTGAATGGATCACCTAAGATATGGTTTCCAAATGGTGTTGATGGGATTAACATGCCAACTTTACATATGATGTTTAAAGTCGATCCCATACCGCTAGAAGTTGCAAAAGGTTGCAATTGTCAAAAGTTGACTACCTTGTTAATTTGAATAATGGGATAAAGGTCACCTAACCATTATTTGAATGTAACGTTGGATTCTAGATTTTAATTATTAATTGTCTATGAGACATAAAGGGTATTAATAATTAAAATGAAATTTTAAGAAATACTAAAAAGAACTTTGTAAAATTTATAGAATGGCCGCAAACAATAATGCTACCACCCCGACCATCCATACCCTATCGCTGAGAACTATTTTAGAGAGGGATCGTCTGTACCATAATAACCTTATGGACTGGTCTCGAAACTTGAGAATTGTTCTCAAGCAAAGGCAAAGGAAATGTCCTTGACGATCCTATTCCTAACCAACCCGACCCCGACGATGTTGAGGCCGCCTCGAGAGGCTTAGCTGTCCTGTCTCAATTGAGTTGGCCAAGGATTTGATCCTTAATGGCCTAACTAAAAGTTTGAGACATTCATAATGAATTACAATATGAATGGATAGGACAAGAGCATTGGTGAGTTTCGCGCAATGCTCATAACAGCTAAGGCAGGGATGGATAGAAAGGTTCTACCTATTCTCTAGATCAATAAGGGAGGCAATGGAAATGCCATTCCCGATCCCAAGGAAAATGTTGCCAAAGGAGAGGGGCACATCAAAGGCAAAGGGGAAGGGAAGATCAAAGCGGAACCTCCAAAACCTAAGCTTATGAAGCCTAAGGTAACCGAAAACGATTCATGCTTTGAGTATGGTGAGATAGGTCATTTGAAAGGGAATCGTCCAACCTATCTCAATGAGTTGAGAAATAAGAGAGATGCTGGGCAAACCTCAAGCACAACTTTCATAATCCATATTGACTTAAATGTTATTTCCTCAAAGCACATGGGTAATTGGATACCACATGTGGAACTCACTATTGCAATCTGTTGCAAGGGTTCAAAAGAAATAAGCACTTTAAGAAAGGAGACTATGTTTTGAAACTTTCAAAAGGTTTGGAAGTTGTTCTTCAAAACATGTTATATGCCCCTAGTTTGACTAGGAACATGATTTAAGTTTCCCTTTTAAAACGATATGGTTATGTTTTAAAGTTTGTAAATGATGGTATTTATGTTTATATGGATGATGTATATTACTTCAAGGCTATGCCTTCTAATGATGTTGATGAATTGGTTCATAATGATTCATCCTATAATAACGCATTATACCTATCATGCACCAAGAGACATAAAATGGTTTAAGTGACTCTTATTCTTGTCATTGTCATCTTGGTTACATAAACAAGAATCGGATTTAAACACTTTAAAAGAATGGTCTTTTGAAAACAAATGAAAATTGTTCATTTGATAAGTGTGAATCTTGTTTACAAGGTAAGATGACCAACAAGCCCTTTAGTGGTACTAATGAGAGGGCAAAAGACTTATTAGGAATTATACATTTGGATGTATGTGGTCCTTTTAAGACAATGACAAGGTATGGTGAAACTTACTTCATTACCTTAACCGACGATTATAGTCGCTATGGTTATGTGTACTTGATGGCACATAAACATGAAGAATTTGAAATGTTCAAAAACTTCAAGAATGAAGTAGAAAATCAACTCGATAGAACTACCAAAGTTCTCCGTTTAGATAGAGAAGGTGAATACCTAAGTGAGACTTTTAGGGATCATCTAGGAAGTTGTAAGATTGTCTCACAACTTACTCCTCACAGAACACCATAACATAATGATGTGTCTGAAAGGAGATCGAACCCTATTGGATATGGTTCGACCTATGATGGCTATAAGCTCACTACCTCTAATCATTTTGGGGTTTCGCACTACTCTCCGAGGCTCGTATTTTGAATATGGCCCAAAGAAGAAAGTGGATTCGACGCCTTTTGAAATATGAAATGGAATAGTTCCATCGCCATCATATTTAAAAGTATGGGTTATGAAGCTTATGTTAAGCTTAACACCCAAACCAACTGAAAGTCGATTCACTAAGTGTATATTTGTTGGATATCCAAAAGGACTGTATAGGATACTACTTTTTTGATCCAACAAAGCAAAAGGTATTTATTGCTCAAAAGGCATAGTTCTTGGAAGCCAAGTTCCTTATGGAAGGAATGACGCATAGAACAGTGGAATTTGATGAGGATCAAGATCCACAAGCCGATACACGTTTGGTTGACACTAGCTATCAACAAGAGGTTGTTGATAATGATCAAGAGGTTGATCGATACACACAAAACGTTCATAGATCTGGTAAAGTTAGCATTCCACCTGAAATATATGGATCTTTCATGGATGGATGCTATGAGATTGACTCCGATGAGCTAAGTACATACCATAATGCTATGTCCAATTAGGATTGTGATAAATGGCTGGAAGCCATGAACGTAGAGATGCAATCCATGTATGACAACCAATTTTAGGAATTGGTTGACCCTCCACTTAACTCCAAACCGGTTGGATGCAAGTGGGTTTTCGAGAAGAAAACAAATATGCATGGAATCTTGGACACTGACAAGGCTTGTGTGTATAAAAAGGCTAGTGGGAGTGTAATCATATTCCTAGTATTGTATGTTAATGACATAATACTATATGGAAAGGACATTCCAACCATGGAAGGTGTTAAAACCTGGCTTGGAAATTGTTTTTCCATAAAAGATCTCGGTGAAGCCGCCTATATTTTGGGAATAAAGATCTATAGGGATAGATCGAGGCGGTTGATAGGTCTAAACCAAAGTGCATACATTGATGAAATCTTGAAAAAGGTTAAAGATGGTAAACTCTAAGAAATGTATAGTACCTATTCAAAGAGGGACAATATTGAGTGCATCTCAATGTCCAAGCTCAAAGGATGAGCAAGATTGCATGAAGGACATCCCATATGCGTCTGCTATAGGATCCATCATGAATGTGATGATATGCATTAGACTGGACATGTCATGCACGTTAAGCATGACAAGTAGATATCAGCAGAATCCATGTAACACCCATTGGATGGCTGTTGAAAGTATATTGGAATACCTTAGGAGGACTAAGGATATGTTTCTAATATACGGATCTGATGAACAGGAACTAGTTGTAATGGGTTACACGAATGCTAGTTTCCAAACTGATCGAGATGATCCTCGATCACAATCGGGGTACGTCTCCATTATGAATAGGGTAGCATTGTCCACTACAGAATTTGAATACATAGCCGCCTCATTAGTAGCTTGGGGAGCTGCTTGGATAAAAGGTTTATCACCAATCTAAGGATGGTCTCTACCATTCAAGACCCCTTAGAAATCTTTGTGATGACGAGGGTGCGATTGTTCAGATCAAGGAACCCCGTGCACATCAAAAGATTAGGCACAATGAGCGGAGATTCAACTACATAAGGAATGAAGTTGAAAAAGGAAAGATATGTATTCGCAAAGTTCACTTTGATCAAAACATTGCGGATCCACTCATGAAGCTCCTTGAAAGGGCAAAGCATGAAAGTCATACCTATGCCTTAGGACTTCGACATTCTAGTGATTGGACTTGATCAAATTTTGTATTTGAATATGTGGAACTCTTTATTATTTGAGTAAAATTATTTGGTTATAATGTCTCAATTAATGTTCCGATTTAGCATGTTTAATCCATGAGTAAATTATTTACTCTAAATGTCCGTAGTCGTTCATACTTGTGGGAACAAGTGTGAGGGTAAGAGTATTATGAACTTGGATTGATTGATATTCATAAGGATGAATATAGAGCAATAGGTTGCTACCAAGGTTCATAGATATTTGTGGGATACAAATATTGGACTAACCCGCATCTCAAATCTTACTACATGGAATCTTATTGATTGATCATAAGTAAATTTGAGTAAAGGCGAATATCATTTGGTATCCTTCGACCTGAGATACATATTGGGTTTTGATATTCACCAAGTGTTACACCTTGAACTAGTTCTTCACTGATATGAAATAATTGTCAGTACATAAGGCTATGTTCAGGTATGACATAAGGTGATTGTGAGAAACGTATGTAGTCAAGATAGGATTTGTTCCTCTTATTCGTTGAGAGTTAGATGTCTAAGGCCTGATTAAGTTAAATCAACAAGGGATGATCATTCTGTGTCCTTGGATTTAACATGACATCTGTAACAAAAGGATAGATGATTGATTCACCTAAATCATTTCAAGTAGGGTACTTGAATGGGATGATGTTATTGAATGGCCATAAGTCATGCGTATTAAGGGTAGTAAACCGTTGTTAGGCGTCATTTACTGCTTGCATCAATTTCTATGAATCTTGGGCAAGTGGAAGATTGTAGGATTCTATGTGCCCAAGACACTTAGAATATTGATGTGGTTAGTACGTCATGATCCAAGTCGGGTTATACCCAAAAACAAGCTTAGCAAACACCAATTAATATTTAATTGATGATATGATCATGCAATTAAATATTTACACCAATTTAGAAAATGGGTTTTCTAAATAAGTTGCATATGAGATGGAACAATTTATGAGGATATTTTGTTCAATAATATTATTTGAAGTATTATACAAATTAGTTGTATAACATCAAATAATAATGAGAGTATACTACTTATACAATTAAATGGTTAATTGTATAAACTAGTTAAAAGAGTAGACAATATATGTGTGTGTTAGTATTTGGGCTTTTATAAAATATGATCACCTATTTATAAAAACTCAAATATTGATTAAAAGAAAAGGGAAACCACCAAATTTTAGCCCTTGAGGCCGTTCAAAGTAGCATGCATGTGCATGTTAGTGCATTGCTTGTTGTCTTGAGAAAAACACTCATGCATGCATGCCTTTCATGTTTTCCACCAACATATTCTCTTGAAGACTCAACACACATGCCCTCTTGTCTCCTCCACTAACTAGATTATATCAGCTCTCCTTTCATTTTCATTCTTGATCATGACAACAACACATGCAAGACACACAAGACAAAACAACACTCTCCTCTCTAAAAAACCTCACGGTTTTTTTCAGCAACATATGCAGGATTTGGAGCTGATTATGTGTTCTTCTTGATGTGTTCTTGTGTTGTTCTTGAAGTGTTCTAATGACAAGAAAGGTTCTTGCATTCCAAGATCATGATTCTCATCATATGCAAGAAGCAAAAACTCAGCTCATTCTCTCTTTCTTCCTACGGTTTTGACAGCAAGAAAAGAGGGTTTTTTAGCTGATTTTTGAGCTGAATTTTGGTGTTTTCTACCTAACAAGAAGAGGTGTTTGCATAGAGCTTGGGGTATACTAGCTTGAGGACTTCTATCCTTGAAGTCTTGGCTATATTTTGGGCATCTCCATCTTCATCAAACATCTTATTTTGATTGAATTTTGCTGCTGCAGTAAGGTATTTCACAGCTCACTGAAGCTGTGATTATATGTGTATTTACATATGTTCATAGCTTGTTAATTCACATAAATGATCCTTTGATTTATGGGTTTGTTTTATACACTTGAATGGTCACTTAAAGAACATAATTTTCTGCTTATAAACATGGTTTTAAAGCTATACTTCCGCTGCGTTTTCAGAAAGTTTAAATGGTTAAACTATGATTTTATGTTCTAACAAACCATCAAGTACAAGTCATCCGCCAGATGCTATCATTGGTGATCTCCACTCCGGCGTGCAGACTAGAAGGCGATTGTACACTGCTGATTACGCTGAAGTAATGGAAAAGGGCTAATGATGGAGCTTACAGATGTTTTGTCTCTCAAATTGAACCCAAACACGTAAGTGATGCCCTTAAGGATGAAGCATGGGTCAATGCTATGTAAGAAGAGTTGCTACAGTTCAAGAAACTTGGAGTGTGGACTCTTGTTGACCGACCCAAAGGAGTCAAGGTAATTGGTACCAAATGGGTACTAAAGTGCAAGAAGGATGACCAGGGTGTTGTTATCAGAAACAAAGCACGGTTGGTTGTTCAAGGTTTCAGACAAGTCGAAGGAATCGACTACAATGAAGTCTTCGCTCCCGTAGCTAGAATGGAAGCAATTCGTATCTTTCTAGCCTACGCCTCTTACATGAAGATCAAAGTTTATCAACTAGATGTTAAGAGTGCATTCTTGCATGGAGAAATCCGTGAAGAAGTATATGAAAGTCAACCCGAAGGATTCAAAGATCCTTATCATCGGGACAGAGTCGACAAGTTAGACAAGGCTCTGTATGGGCTACATCAGGCTCCTCGAGCTTGGTATGAAAAGCTCTCCACCCATCTGTTGAAACATGGCTTTCGCAGGGGTGTGATTGACTGTACATTATTCATCAAAGAGAAGGATGGTGATCTGCTTTTGGTACAGATTTATGTGGATGACATAATCTTCTGCTCATGAAACGAAGGGTTATGTAAAGAGTTTGAATCTGTGATGAAGGCTGAGTTTGAGATGAGTGCCATGGGAGAAATGAAGTTCTTCCTAGGATTACAGGTGGACCAAACACCTACCGGCATCTTTTTGCATCAAACTAAGTATGTTGGTGACATTCTTAGTCAATTTGATATGGAAAATGTCACTGCATCCGGTACCCCTCTCGCCACAAATCACGATGTGGCTCCTGATGAGAATGGGGATTTGGTGGATGCCACCATGTATCGTGGGATGATTTGATCTCTCATATACCTCACTGCCTCTCGTCCAGATATCATGTATGCAACATGTTTATGTTCCCGATATCAGGCAAAACCTAAAGTTAATCATCTGATTGGAGTCAAGAGGATTTTTCGTTATCTGAAGGGTACTCCAACACTAGGGTTGTGGTATCCTCATGATGATGACTTTGAGCTAACGGCGTATAGTGACTCGGATTACGGATGCTGCAAAATGAATTACAAGTCTACGTCAGCAGGATGTCAATTTTTCGGGAGAAGACTGGTAACTTGGCAGTGCAAGAAGCAGACATCAGTTGCTCTGTCTACCTGTGAAGCTGAATACGTTGCCGCCACCAGCTGCTGCTCTCAAATCATTTGGATTCAACAGCAAATGCAGGATTATGGTTTGCATTTCACTTCTACTCCTATCTATGTTGATAATTCTGCTGCAATTGCAGTAACTAAAAATCCGGTTCAACATCCTAAGACCAAACACATAGGCATAAAGTATCATTTCATATGCGATTGCTATGAAAAACACTTAATTGATGTGGTCAAAATTAACACGGATTTTCAACGCGCTGATCTCTACACCAAACCTTTTGATAAACCAAATTTTCTATCTGCTAGAGGTCAACGGGGTTAAAAAGAAAAGTGATGTTATATTAGAAGAAACCGATACATAGTCCGACACCGTCTTTCTTTATTTTTTTGTTTTTATTTTATTTTATTTTTAATTTCTTGTTGTTATAAAAATCCAAAAACACAAAAAGATTTTCTGTTTTAGAATTTTAGGGGGGGGGGTTAGGTTTAATTCAGTATTTATTTACTTAAAAAAAAGGAGGGGTAGGTGAGTAAAGCTGAAAAGGCAAAGACAACAAAACAGGAAATGTGACTCGACAAAAATTGGAAGATGATAGTACACAGGTATCGAGTTATTTGGAACAAGAAAATGATGTTGAGATCAAAAAATGTTAATTAACTTACTGAAAATGTAAAAATCAGAGAAGTCTAAGTCTAACAAAATGGGAAAATGATAGTAAGTTTGATTGTTACTGTAATTACACGGAGAAAGTTGATCTAGGGAGGTGCTAGTTCATTATATGATGTGTCAGTAGATTCAACACAATAGACAAGTAGATGTCATTAGGGAACTTAATCTAAACTAAATGATTCAATCAACTGTGGGTTCCCATCTTATCACTGGTTAACACAATCAGCTCTTCGGATAAGGGTTAACGAGCAAATAAATGCCACCAAAGGTGTGCAAATGACCACAAAAAGAGCAAAGCACGAAAAAAAAATTGAATACTAGCGTAATCAAGCTGATAGCTTATGTTGTTGGTGCGCTATGTGCAAAAGAAAATAAGAAATGCTCTACAAGGAGATAGGTTGTGTGCCTCTCTGCTGTGCGATGGCACTGACCGGAGGATAAGCATAACCTATATATTCTAGACTTCATTGTTGTTTGCCGCCTCTCTGCTGTGCGATGGCACTGACGTGAGGATTGGCTTCTCTTTGAAAGATCTAAGAATAGTCTCTTCTTGCAAAAAAAAATACCTCAAGACCGCTCGAAAGTCCTTTAAGGAGTGCTGATTACCATATAAGTGTGGGATACACAAATGTTGTTTGAAATAATATAACATAATTCATTACCAATGTATGTCAAAAGTCTGTGTATGAATTTAAGTGGACAAGTATACTGACAATCGTCTTGACTACACCGACTGAAGTTGATGATCAAAGTGTGTTACGTATCATATCAAACATGATTCCCAGTTAGTACTTAGAAGTCTTAGATCAGAACAAACTGTGATATGTCATCATGAAAAATGAAATCAACTCAAAATGTTCCAAGTAATGGTGTATATGCCTGTCTGATTCCAAATGAGTCTGTTCCTGATATAATGTCAATGCTGATAGGCTACACAAACCTGCCCTAACAAAAATCACAAAAAGATGTTCATTTTGTTCGTAGTTTAAATTCTATTTATTGGTTAGTATTAGTGTGTCAATGTCGGACTGTGTGTGTACGGTTATCTGTTAACGTCACTAAACGAGCTAAATGTTATTTAAAATTGTTTCTGAAAGGATAAAAATATCACGTCTGAGGTGATAAGTTGGTTAAATGGATCACGTCTAAGGTGATCGGGTGGTTAAATGGATCACGTCTGAGGTGATCGGGTGGTTAAATGGATCACGTCTGAGGTGATCGGGTGGATAAATGGATAATGTCTGAGATGATCAACGGCACATAATGTTTTATCAATTGGTTAAGAAATCTAAGGGTCGGTAAATATAGTTGACTAAAATGGCACAAGTATAGCCCAATCGCACGACTGAATCTGATCTGACTCAGTCGTACGAATGGGGTATACAATTGAACACAATCGTACGATTGGGCCATACGAATGAGCCCAATCAGACGATTGAAAGTGACTGACTATGGTAGACATCCGAATGAAGATCAATCGTAAGACTGAAAATGGACGATTAGGTGAACTGTACGACTGACACTCAGTCGTACGACTCAACAATACGACTAGGCTCAGTCGCACGACTAAGTCATCCGACTAAGCACAGTCATACGACTGAAGGTTTCCCTAGTATAAATACCAGGGAAATCACCCTCAGTCGCTCACTTGCCCTAATCGCCCACTTCACTCGTACGACATAGCGAAACTCTGCCAAAATTTCCAAAAACATCTTAAATCTCGATTACATTGTTTCTGACACTTGCACTCGCTCATACAGGTACTAAACAAGAGGAATCATCGCACAAACTGGGTCGAATCATCCAAAATAGCACAAATTATGACCGAACAGTACTCGTAATCTTAATAGGCTTAATAGACCTTAAAACCTGAACTTAACGATCAAATTAAGGTTACAATAGGCTTAATCGGCTAATTCTGAGTGCAATGAGCATAATTTTGATGTTTAACACTTAGTATCGCTCAAAACAGGAATTTGAATGAACAAATAGTCAAATGAACGACTGGTCGTGCTGATGAACTTCAATCGTACGACTGAGCTGTCCGATTGGCTCAATCGTACGACTGAGTTGGACGAATGATTCATTCGTACAACTGAACCTTGCGAATGAGTTCAGGCGCACGTCTGAGATACACATATGAGAAGACATGCGACTAAGTCCAATCGCAAGACTCAGTCGTACGTATGAACTCAATCGTACGACTAAATCTCAGTCACACAGTTCAATCGCACGACTGGAATTCAGTCGTTTGTTCAGTCGCCCGATTAAATAAAAGTTTAATGTTCATAGACTGAAATTAGCTATCTTCCACATGATCTAACGTCTTCTTGGTTTGTGTCACAGATGGCGAGCAGATGGCCTATGAGCACTAAGCATAATATATGTGCCCATCTAGACTTGACATCCCGCAACGCGGCAGACTTTACTGGGATTATTACTTTTCTGCGCCCTTCGAGGATCTCCAGAGCGATATCTGCTCAGTGTACACCATATAGATCATACAGCAGGCGTTCTGGGAGAACGCAGTGGTGGATAGGTCGACTGATCCCTATTCCATCAGGAGTTCTATTTTTGGAGAGCCGATACAAATTTCTAAGAAGAACATACAGACGGTCCTTGAATTTGGGGATGATGCTGACTGCCCAACACGACTACACCCCTGACCGTCCGTGGCTGCTTTATGAGGGCCAAATATTCGGGGGACATTAACACAAGCATGCTCAATAAGAGCAACTTGTGCCCCAGTTTAAGTATCTGGCTCATGTACTTCTAAGATGCATAGCATCCAGAAAGGGTGGATTCGATGAGCTTTCAGACCAGATGCAAAACGCATACGTCGCTCTGGTGCTGAACCACCTATTTGGTTTCTCCAGGATGATATTCACATATATGGTGGAGAATATAGAGGCCAAAGGGAAAGAGGGATTCTGCATGTACCCTCGATTTCTGCAGATGATCATCGACCAGAAACTTCCACAGCTACCCAAAGCCCAAGACGATGCAGTTGTTCTAGAGATCATGGATGATACTACGTTGGGCAGGATGAAGGTCTACCGAGGGAAGCAAGTGAAACCCCCGGTGAGGAGTTTGTTTGGGCACCTTGCCCGGGAAGACTATGTGGCGCCAGCTCGAAGAAAGTGGCATCACGATAACAGTGATTCTGATGTCGAGCCGATCGCTTTTCCCTCCGATGACTCCGACGACGACGATGATGGTACTGATCAAGGGGGAGTTGGTCAGGAAGGACCAGAACCCCCCAATTCATCCGGATTTTGATGTGCAAGAAGAGGATGATTCTGATGATGTGCCACTTACTCGCACTGTGAGCAGTCGGGTAGTGGCCACTGAGGAGGGATTACGGGCGGTTAGTGGATGCTCAGGAGAGTCTGGAAGCTCCGTAGCTGATCCATCATACACCCCAGCCTCTCCCAGCAGCCAAGGGGGAGCCTCCGCGTCAAGGGGGACTCGGAGGAAACATATGGCTCGTCCTCATGGGATGAAGCCCAAACGCAGGAGGATCACGCTTATCACTACCTCCTCTACACCTACCACTTCCACCACCCCTACCCAAACCACCCAAACCACTCAAACCACCCAATCCACCATATCCCAAACACCTCAAACCACCACCACCACCGTACCACCTACTACTTCATTCCCACCGCCTCCCATATTCACCACAGCCACCACAACCACCACCACTCACCAAACCCAACCCTCATCTAAACCCTCGAGCTCAGTTTTACCACCGGTCTCTGTGGCTGAGCAACTTGCTGCGCTGAACAGCATGGTGCTCCAGCTGCTAGCCTCTGATAAGGCTAAGACAGCTCAGATTCTCCAGCTGCAAGAGCAAAGTTCTACACAAGCAGCTGAGATTGAGAGACTGAGGGAGTGACATCTTCGCAAGCTCAGCTGATCGTGGTACAGACAGATCAGATCACTGGTCTATTAGAGAAAGAGATTGAGACGGATAGGAAGTTGGAGAAGTTAAAGGCTGCAAACAAGTCTATCCTGCTCAAGCTCAAAGGGACTCAAAGTGAAACTCTAAAGATTGGAGAAGGTGATGGTGATGTAGGTGATGATGATGATGATGAGGATGATGATGACGAGGATGATGATGAAGAACTGATGATGAAGGTGACGAAGATTCACAGGACAAAGACGATGATGCCAATGAAGGAGACGCTGCTACATCTCCCTCTGATCCTGAACAAGAACAAAGATCAAAAGAAAACAAGATCAGAGGGCCTCTTCTTCTGCTCCGTCTACCTCTCACTCTACAGAAGAACCAGCTCAGATTCAAGGCAAAGTTCAAGATTAGATGTTTATTTATTATTTAAACTTTGTACTTGAAATCTTGTATCAACTTCTGTTCTATGTATATAAAATTAAAGGTTAAATCAACATCTGTTATATGCTTAATGTAATACTTACTTGTACTGTATTTGGTTGTTGAACAGGTTCAGCTAAACAAGTTGATGAGCACGATGTTATGCCCCTTCATCACATCGATTCAAAATTGATGATGATCCTCGATCTACAAGGGATTGTACAACGATCTGTCAGTTACACTACTGAAGAGGGGGAGATAATACATGATTTAACAGATGAACAGATTGCTGAACTGTTTAGTCTGAATCCTGACGAGCTGGTGAAAGACGCTCCAGAGGTCGACATAGTCAGTGATGATGAATTACAAGACGTCGATGAACTGGAGATTGAGGACATCACTGCTGATGAGTATCCTCAATATAGTAACGCCGAAGGCGAAGTTCTCCCAGATCTGGGGAAACTTTTGACAGCAGTATCTTCAACAAGGTTGAAAAGATGACAGCTACTAAAGCTGCTACAGCCTCAGCTCCTCAGGCAAATGATGCCGATATGGCAGTCAAAAAGGATGAATGGATTGCCTGCTTTGAGGAAATGAAGAAACAGCGTGTGCCAAACAAGTCAAGTGCCTACACCAAGCTCTATAAGGTCAAGAAACATCAGAAGGTATCAGGCAAGACCATCAGCGGGCATAATTTAAGGATCTCAAGGTATATGCCGTGAAGAGAGAAAAGGGAATAGAGTATTTCAGATTTCCACATGATCTGAAAACTCTTCCTGGTTTCGAGCTAAATCGTCTAGCTAACTTGAACCTCCTATATGCTATCCCCGGGAAGATATCTGGATGGTTTGAGAAGGCACTGAAGAAAGAGTACCATACAAGGTGGGTCAACTTTAAACCTCAACAGCCCAGAAGGTTATTTCATAGGACTGAGGTTGACCCCACCTCAGGAAGACCAATGGTGGTCTTGCGTTGGCATCCTCCACGCACTATGTCGCGTATTCCATTGTGGGAGATGCCTCAGGATTTTGCACCCCATTTCAAATGGTGGTATTATGACTGGCGAACTGGTGAAGCCGTTATAGTTTTGGAGAAAGAAGGAAAGGTCGAGACAATAAGGGTGTTTGATCCGATGTGGCTAACCAACTTGTCTGAGTCTGATGTCTATATCTTATTCAAGTGGCCACTGTTCTTTGACACACAGGATATTGTGCAAGCACTGCATTTCCAACATGTTATACGTATCTGCTTTGCACTGAATATTCATTCTGGGGTCTCGAGAGAAGAAAGGGTGAAAAGATATGAAGAGTTCAAGAAAGAAGTTAAATCTTAGATAGAACTAGGTCCAAGGGGGAGTTTGTTGGTACACATATCCCCAGTTCTAGTCTAGTGATTTCAAATGTAATTGACTTCTATCTTGTAACACGTATGTAAGGTTTAATCATTGTAAGGAAAACTCTTCAGTGAATGTTTGCTTGATTACATAATGTCATATCTATTATTATTTTTCGTTGTTACACGCATATATGAATAAGTTATATAGGTTATAGACTTGTTAGACATGTTCTGAATCAGTTAAGGTTCAAGAGTGTGTGTAACTAAGTAATCTGATTCAGTCGCACTACTGGACCATGCGAATGGGCCAATCGGACGACTGAACCAGGAGATTGAGTCAATCGCACTACTGAGTCATGAGACTGACTCAGTCGTACGAATGAATCAACCGTATGACTCAGTCGCACGACTGAGCCAGTCGCACGACTGAGCCAGTCGCTTGGCTCAGTCGTATGAATGAAAGCTGTAACCTATAAATACCACTTAATTCGTGGAAAAACGGAACACTTCGAATATTCAAAACCCTAGTCGACCCAGAGCGCCCTGTTCGTCAATTCCAACTTCATAGAACGTCTGAGATCATTCCTATTCAATTCTTAACGTTTTCTAATCGTTAGGATTGATCTTGATTTTGTTCTCCCTGATTGGATCGCCAATCAAATAGGATTCCACACTATTTGATCTGGTACAACGAAGAATCAGTTAGTACTCCGTACGTACACGGTCCTAACACAGTGGCTAGTTCTGCTTAGCCACTTACTTTACTCTTCATACCCCAAGCACTTCCTATCCTGACTACATCAGTATCTAAATCTACCAAGGGCAAACAGATCAAATAACATGCACACATAATACTGGTTAACATTAAGGAAAATACCTAATGGCACGTAGCTACTCGGACTGGCATCCCTTCCCTTTGTCCCATTCTCAGTTTAAGTTTAGGTTTCTTTTGAAAATGTTTACACATTTCACTTAAACTTTGGCTCTGATACTAACTTGTAACGCCCCATTCCCGGGCATCTCACAGTTGGTCACTCATCGCACATAAAACATACATTTATTTAAAAAACTTCGCAACAGAAATTAATTAAAACCATTTCATATAATTAAATAAAAACTTTTTCAATGTAATACAATACAGTTAACTATTACAAAACAATATAATTGCATTACATAACAAAAATGTCATTGTTATAATAATGGACGCCTTCCTATAAATGCCAAGTAGGCACCCCTTCCCATCCTCAGCAACTCTTACCTATCAACTGGAAAATACATAAAAGTCAGCGTTGCTGAGTGAGTTCTAGTTTTAAAAATAAAATACTTTACTTTAGATATAAACTTTCTTTACTTTCATATACGGTCATGCATCATACGTACAGATAGAGAATATTACTTTTAACTTTCATTGTCGTTCATTTTCCACCATCATAGTCATAGCATGATTTCATTTCATGCTTTTTGTTAACATTCTCTTACTTTCGTTCTCATTCTTTCGTAACGCACTTATTATCATTCTTTTGCTTTCGTACTTGTTTACTTTCTTTCTTTCTTTCGTACGTTACGTCATTCTTTTACGTTCATATGGATTGATAAACAATACCCCGAACATTGTGCACGAAGCTGATGCTGAACCTGTGGTAATTAAACCACAAACATTGTGCCCAAAGCTGATCCAGTCACCTAGGACAAGTCATCTCTCCTATTCATGCAACCAATTGGTATATCCTGAACATTGTGCACGAAGTTGATGCTGGACCTGTGGTAATTAAACCATGAACATTATGCCCGAAGCTGATCCAGTCACCTAGGGCATACCCAAGGGCCTTGTTAATCTCAATGATTGACCATGTGTGCATCCTTTGGGGTAGCTAACCCGCATCACAGTTGAGCTAACGACAACATGGTCGTGCACCTCCTTTCATTTGCTTGCAAGCCATTCTTTCTTTCATTACGTTTTACTTTTCATCTTTATTATCTTTCACTTCGTTACGTTATTCTTTACATTCTTTCATTCATTCGTCATACTACGTAAAGTAATAACATAATATTTAACGTATTTTATAATATAAAATAAATACGTTTACATACCATTAAAGATAACACATTATACATACCATACATCATTCGTACATTCCATAACCCTAAAACATCCATTAATCATGCTTAAAATGGGTAATCATTGCCCGTAAGTCAAATCAGGTCAAACCCTAAACTTTCTGTTTTTCCTGAAATTTCAAAAAATATTGTAAGTGTCTAGGCGCATGGACACTATTTGGGCGTTTCTGCTCTGTTCAGGCGTTTTGCTACTATGCAGACGTCTGGACTTACACTTGGTCATTTTTCACTTAGATGCAAGGGCCTATTTAGGCGCATGGGCACTATTCAGGCTTTAGGCCTAACACTTGGTCATTCAGGGGCATTTTCCAGACGCTTAGGTACTATTCATGCGCATGGGCCTGACTTAGGTGCATAGGCACTTAGGTTGTTGGGTACTGTTTAGGCGGTTGGGGTTCTGGGCGGTTGGGAACAATTAGAAGATCTGACCGTTGGGCGCATGGGCCACTGTTTAGCCGCATGGGCCACTGTTTAGACGCATGGGCAACTAACTTTCACTTAATCAACAGAAATCAGTCCCAACTCAACTTATATCATGATCTAAGCTTAGTTGCACCATTCTAAGCTTCATCAAATATACATTTACACATATAGATCCCAAATTTACACCCACCAACATAAACATTCACACACACACATACGGGTAAACACCCATTTTCATAAAAACAGGTTCACAATCATTTTCCAGCCCCAATGTTCATTAAAAACATGTTAAAAAGGGGGTTCTAGAACTCACCTTAGCTGCTTTCATGTATGACTTCCTCAAACCCGAATGTAATGAGTTCAAACACCTAAAAATACACCAAAACACATACACAAACGTACATAACACATATAAGCATATAACTGAGGCTAAGGGCAGTTAAGAACATCACAAAACCAAGAATTCCTACCTTGAATTCAATTTCTTTTTCTTGTTCTTCAAAAATCCGAGAGCTTCTGCTCTTTCTCTCTCTAAAAACTCGAATGACAAGGTGTAAGCACGCAACATGGGCGGCCATGTTGCTTTATCCACCAACTTTTTAGAGTTTTATCCTTTTGGACACTTTTAAGCCTTCTACTTGGGTTAAATTACATTTCTCCTCTTTATTCGTGCTTATTCTTTCTTTCTTTCTCGTCTATAAAATATCCGGGTGTTACGGGGTATGAATGAAGCTCAGAAAGTTCTACATAACACTAAAAAAAAGCATATGCACTGTTGACTCAATCGATACCTAAAGACATATTCCATCAATTCTCTTAAAACAAGCAGTCGAAGAAGCTGTGGAAGGCGTTAGAAAAGAGATATGATGGTAATGCAACCCTGAATGCGCTAAAGGCTAAAGCTCTCAAAAAGGAGTTTGATAATTTATCACCAATACGAAATGAGAGCTTAGATGATATCATTGATCGGTTCTATCATTTGATGAGTGAACTGCATACTCATGGTGTGACCAGCTCTATGGAAGACAATATTTCTAGTTTTGCTGATGGTCTGCCAGACAAATGGGATCCGTTTGTGTCTAATCTGAGATAAAATGACACTCTTGGTACATTAGACATAAATGACTTCATCTTGAAGTTATAGGAGGAAGAACTATGGCTGAAATACAAGTCTAAGAAAGGATCCTATACTCAGAACCCTTCAATGTACTACTCTGTACCTACTCCAGCTTCATCAGGGGCACCGCTTTAAATGGTGTTTGTCTAATTCATCTATTCCTTCCAAAAGCAGTTCCTTAGGAAGCAAAGCATCAGGTTCATCTGTAACCCAATACATAGTCCCTGATTCCAACCCTACCAACCGAAAGACCGAGAACCTCGAAAATGTCACTGTGGAAGTTGCCAAGGAGCACATGGATCTTCTATCCACAGTGGTGCATTCTTATGATGGGTTAGTTACAGGGAAGATTGGAAATTGTCATCTTGCTGATGAGGATTATGAGCAGGTAGATGAAACTGAGTTGGAGCGCATGGATATCATGGGGGCCTTAGCCAGTGCTATTAGAAGGGCTAAGAAGTTTGTAAAGAAGACGGGGAAGTACTTGGTTGCTACTAAAGATACTACTTTTGGGTTTTATTAAACTAAGATCACTTGCTTCAACTTGGTGAAAGGGGGCATTTTAAACGTGAATGTGTAAAGTCGAAGAAGACAGGTAATGGAAACCCTTTTCCTTCATTCAACCGTCAGGATAAAGAGAAGATTGGGGCATCATCAAGCAATCCGATTCGTATCTGAGGGAGAGTCAAATGTAGCACAGGTTGATGATGTGGATGATGGATCTGCAAGAGAGGGAGACATCATAGCTAAGCATGCATGTTCAGATATTGAAGAAGCTATGGATGTTGTAGATCATCTTGTGGAAGAAGAGTTGAATGCTGCAAACTCAGAATCTCCAGTTATTAAAGATTCTGACTCTACTTTTATGGTCTATTTGTCCAATTCCGCACAGGTATACTCTAAAGATGAATTATTTGATAAACATGCTTGTGCTGAATGTGATGAATTTAAAGAAAGCATTAACTTAAAATTTGATAGGTTATTAGAACACAATGATAATCTAGTAAATAATTTAAAACTGTGCACTGAAGCAAACCGTGTTTTAAAATAAAATGAGTGTAGTTTCAAAGAAAAGATTAAACTGCTAGGGAAACAACTAAGGGAAACTGAGGTTGTTACCCTAAATCAATCAAATGATATTAAGTTCTATCTAACTACTTTAGAGGAAATGAAAAAGGAAAAAGCAGTCTTGCAAGTTGAAGTTGAATCATTAAAACAAAAACTGCACAGTATAGCAAGTTCCTCTCACATAGTTCAGAACTTAGTGAAAGAACGTAACGGTGGGGAAGGTCTGGGATATAAAGTTGTACCACAACCACATGCAATCCTTTTGAATACTAAATGCAAACCAATAAATAATAACCCGGTTAAGGATCATATGGTGACTACTCCTCTGGTCAGTGATCCAGAGTCCACAGGTAAAACTGTGCAGTCTGTCACTGAACAAAAGGCTACTACTTTGGGATTGAAAGATAAGATGCTTAAAGATGATTTGTGTGATAAAGTTGAAAAGGATGGCGTTGAGTCGGGTTCACAAACATCTACGTCAGAACCTAAAAATGCTAAACCAACAAACCCTAAACATGTAAATTATCAAAATCCTAATAGAAAGAAATAAAAATGCGTTCAAAATGTCAAAACAACTGAATTTGTTAAAGAAGGTGAAGCATCTATGAGGGATGTGAAACAGACCAGCTCCCGACCAGACTCAACCCCTCATAGAAGATCTCCCCCACCTGTCGAAGGGAGATCCTGCTATAACTGTGGAAAACAAGGACATATTTCTCCAAATTGTCCTCATTATAAGACACCTAAATGAAAAATTGAGCTTTTTGATGAAAAATGAAGTTTTTCAAAAATAGATCTAATACTCCTCCAAGATACCAAAGTCAACACAGACAAGCTCAAAGTAAAGTTGTGTTGCCTAAGGCTAAACCTTGGACTATTAGTGAACCAAAAGTTCATACCATAAGCCAGTTGTCTGTTTACCACAAACAGGCCTTACATAAAACTGGTTTATGGAAAGAAAAATCAAGTAACGTGTCTAACAGTGAGGACAAGAAGAAGAAAGATGTGTCCTCGTCCTCTGAAGGTCAGTGGGTTGAGTTCACGATGTGTGATATCTCTGGGAAACCCAATCCAGTAAAGGCGTGGTCCCCAACTTGAACTAATAATTTCCATTTCTTGTGCAGGTTGTCCGCTACAGTGCTATCACTAATACCTGGATTATTGATAGTGGGGCTTCCAGGCATATGACCGAGAATTCATCTCTCCTTTTCGATGTCAAGCAAATTAAAGTAGGACATGTATCGTTCGCAGGCAACAAAGGAGGTTATATCACTGCTCAAGGCGAAGTGGGAAACGAGAAGGTAAAGTTCGACAAGGTAAACTACGTTCAGTAATTGCAAAACAACTTCCTTTCTGTCTCCCAAATTTGTGATAAGGGATTTAAGGTTGTGTTTGACAATAAGAAGTGTTACATACTTAAGAAAGAGTATGTTATCCCGGAGGAGTAAGTTCTAATGTCGGCTTCAAGATATAACGATCTGTATGTCTTGGACCTTTCAAAAGTCTCCACAACTGACTCTACTGCTTAGTGTTTCTTGTCAAAAGCAACTGAAAGGGATTCAGTTTCCTGGGATAGGAGAATGGGACACATCAATCCTAGGAAGATGAACCATCTGGTTTAGAATGATCTAGTGGACAGAGTTACTGTCAAGAACTTCCAGCTTCCAGATTTCTGCATAGCATGCAAGAAAGGGAAACATACAAAGAAGTCTCACAAGTCAAAGAAAGTGCATTCTATCGAGATTCCTCTTGAGCTTCTACATATGGATCTGTTTGGCCCTGTCAGCACAAAGAGCATAGTTGGTGATTGGTATTGATTTATGGTGACGGATGATTACTCAAGATTCTCTTGGGTGATGTTTCTGAAAGCGAAGTCAGAGACATTTGAATCATTCAAATATCTTGTTACCTGATAGTATCAAATGTATAGATCTGTGACGATATTAGCTAACAATTCAATGAAAACACAAGCAATGTAATCAAATCATAGCACAATATCAACAAAGTTCAAAAAGTTTATTGATACTAGCAAAGACAATTACAATGTGTGTAAGTAGTAGATTCGTTTTCCTAACCTAGACATGTCTAAGCTACATATACTACCAATAAACAAAAAAGGAACTAACTAACTAATTACAAGACTAGTCCCTATACTATTACAAAACGTTAAAAAGACACATAAAAACAAAATGTTAATCTTTAAATAAGTACTAACAATATTCCCCTTAAGAATGACATTGTCTTCGGTCTTCAAAATCTTCAGTCTTCAGGCTTTTTCATCTTTTATCTTCTTATCTTCATCTGATCTTCAGTCTTTATCTGCTCCATTCTTCTAATCTTCATTCTTCTATCTTCTCTTGTCCTGCACCTTCATCTTTAATCTTCAAAGAAGTCTTCTGGTTCTTCTTTGACTTTGAACATCGGCTTCTTTTTGAATAAATCTTGTTCCTTTAAAGCATTTGCAATTGCTAACTTGAATTTACCTGCAAGAATTCCCTGTTCAGGTCGTGAATCATTAGTCTTTATCTCCATTTGGCTCATTCTTTCCAAAGTCTCTTTTGATAGTCCAGTGATGTCGATATTGGCGTATAACTAGATAGGTTTTTAGCTTTCCTTCGAGTATACTTCCAATACACCTTTTCTCGAGATACGCATGAACTCTATATCCTTTATGTCTTTCTTCACAATGTTGGCATACGCAAGGGCTTTTCACAGTGACATTCTTTCCATAGCAGCATTCATCACGTTGATGATGGAAAGAAAATATTTCTTATCTTGATCAGTGATATCTGGAGTCACCTTCTCAAATTTTTGTACTGATAGAAACGAAATATAACTTGGATTAAGTAATTTGAGCTCAAAAGCACCAAACAATGTAATCATGTCCTTATCCCAGTGTTCAAGATTACAGACTAGTTTAAGCTCAAAAGTCTCTGTGTTATAGAACCATCTAAGAATTGGTTTGGACTTTTGGGTGCCATCTATCACTTTTAAGCCTGGGGTTGTAACATTTTCAAAATATTGGTCATAAAATTCAACCATAAAATTTCTTCTTCAGACTGTAACCCCCTTATATTTTTATTCTTCTTTAGCATAGAAAAGTATACCTTATCTTCCTGATCACATCGAGTTTGAAGGAAATTATTTGTTCTAGCTAATCCTCTCCTCAAAAGTTCTATAAACATATCTCCTCATTTGGATCCAGACGGATTAATCAGAGGTAGTTTGTTTAATTCTTTCAAATCCAGCACCAGAAGTTTAATGATGCTAGAGTAAAAATGATACACATCACAAACAGCATTTACTCTTTTAATTAAAAATGCATCAAAAATCTCATCATACTTCCATGAAATGATCTTGACTTGGTTTATAAAATTAGGAGCAATCATTGCATTCAACAATTCAGCAACTGATTGTCCTTTTTGTAAGACATTTCTTACCAAGTCACCTGTAGATCTAGCACTATGAAAAATTTGTTTCTGTTCTGTGGAAGCTTTATAAACTTGCTTTTCTGAACTAGAGAACATCTTAATCAGCTCTTGTCTACTCTCATGAACACTAGACTTGTGTGCCATTAAAATTCTTGTCCTCTTTGTGATATCCAAATACTGAGGATTATCAGTATCTAGAATAATCATTTTGTTAGATTGCTTCTCAGTTTGCTGGAAGCTTTTGACAAGATTTCTCAATGAAACAGATTGAAGCCTTTTTAATCTCTTCCATGGATAATTTTGAGCCTGCAGCCAATACCTTAAAGCTGGAATACTCATTTCATCTAGGTCTGGATGGTGCAGCTCTCATCTGGGTATTTCTTCAATATTTATGCTCTCCTGAGCTCGACTCCATTCTCCATGTTCCATGACAATCTCATTTGCATCGATTGGGGCAACTGACTCAGCAGCTATACACTTCTCATATTCATCATTGATTTGAGAAACTGTCAGCCCATCCAGAATACCCTATTGTATTTCATCCTCATAAGATAATCATATATCTTCAAGATCTTGAGGAATTTCACAATGTTCTTGAACTAGCTCAAATGGAGAGAGAGTTGTTTCAAATTGAGCTTCATCTATGTCTTTATCATCTAGTACCTTGTCATACCAGTCATCACCATATTCTTCTTCAATGTCTTCTAAAGCACCAATTTTCTCTTGAATAAATTGCTCTTGTTCTCCTTGCATCTCTTCCTCACCAACCTTTTTAATCCTTTGCAATTTAGTAGAAGACTCAGGTAGAACTATATCTTCTATGTCATCTATTTTGCTCTTACATTTCTCCATCTCAGAAATCTTTTCAACATCAATTGGAATCATTTCAGAAACAACCATGATTTTTGGAGAGTTTGGTTTTTGAGATTCCTTTGACTTACTTAACTCTTCTTTCAATCTTTTATTCTCTTCAAATAATTTCTTATATTTCTCTTCAAGAAAATCATAATCTCTTATCATCGCTTCAAAATTCTTGATGACATCTTCTTTATCTTTAGCAAAAACCACAAGCTTTTCATCCTTGTTTTGATTTTCTTCCTTTAACTTTTCACTTTCTTCTTTCAACTTATTCATTTCATTTCAAAAGATATGTTCATCTCTTTCAACTTTTCATTTCTAGCTTTCAAATCATTAATTATTCTCTCTTAAGCAAGATTTTCATCTTTTAGTTTTTCAATCTCATCCACATCCAAGATGTCTTTAGTTTGTATAGACACGTTTTATGCTGTTATAACTGGTATATCTTCAATTTCTTCTTGAGCTGTACATTGATAAACAGGCTCTGAAAGCATTGCTTCCATAAAATCAAAGTCAAATGTTTAATTTGAGAATCTTCATCATGCACAATAGTTTCAGCATGCATATTTACATCTACTTCTTCATCTTATGCCTCATTCATAGTTTCCTCATGCATGACACCAGCAGATGTTCCTTCACCCAAGTCATGGGTCTTAGAAACATGATCAGAAGCAGTTCTCTCACTGCTAACTGAGTGATGTGCTTCAGTAGCACCATCATCACCATCATCATCATCACTATCATAATCTTCTTCTGATGAGCTCTCAGTAGCATCATCATCCTCATTCTCATTATCTTCATTATCAGTATCATCAACCATCTCATACACAATATCTTTAATTAGATCATTTGGATAAATAGGCTCATCTTTAGTCAAGTGAAAGTATTGTTGATTGATGTCCATATTATCCATTGCAACATTCCTTATATAGCCAAAAAGTGGAATGTTTGGGGCACCTGTGATAACTGCAAGTCTTTTGTAAACTACTTCAGACATGTGCTCCAATTGCAATTTATCACCTTCCACACCATCAACATATAGATCAGGATTATCTTCATTAATCAGCAGTTGAAGGAATATCGGATACATCAAGTACTTATGCCTCCTTCCTCTTTATAATTTAAAGATGAATCCATTCATGATCCATTTAGCCATATTAAATCTCCTGTTGGTGGATAAAGTAATAAGGGGTGATGCAATGTCCATAAGGAATGAATCCCAACTAGCACTCCTCTTGGACATGCACTGTTGAAATATATAGCATAGTAATTTCCAGTGGTTATACACCCTGGCCCTATAGAATTGCTTCTTTGGGAAATAATCAGGGTGACCCATCTGTAAGAATACATCCCTACATTCGTTGAATGTATACTCAGCTAAATCTTCAGCTTCATTCTCTCCAAGTCTAAGAGCTATCCTTATGGCTTGCTCTGAGACATCAAGCATTCTATCATGAGTGATTAATGCTCTCACCACTTTATTCCCAGCCTCATCTATTTCAACTTCAGCTGTTCTCCAGAATCTTTTAATTAGTCTTGCATGAATCAGAGGCCTTGCATACATTGCATAGACGTATTTAGTTCTCAACAAGAATCTAATCATTTCTTCATATCTAGTGGCTTCTCTACTATCTTCATCTAAGAATGCAGCCACGTTATGCTTTGGCTCAAACTTTAGTTCTGCCATCTGCATAAACAAACACACACATTTAGTTATGATGATGAATTTGAAATGATTTGATTATGTTAAACTTTGAATTGATATACAAGAATTATTATGTTTTAAAACACTTAGGTTTTATTTAACATCAAGTGTAAGTAATCATTTTATAGAATTTTAGTTAAACTTCTGTCAAATTCATATTAATTAAATTTTGTTGTATTTTTGTTTTAAAACATATTAATTCACTTAACATTGATCAAAGTTAATTTTCAATTAAGTTCTTATGAATTAATTATTCAAAATTTTTATTAAAAAAAATATTTTCAATTTTGAAACTATTCATCTTCTTCATTTGAACGAAGCTGAACACCCTGAACTCGATGTTCATGAAAACACCAGTTCAATATGTCAAACTGTTCGAAATTCAGCGTACGTCAATAATATGTGATCAATTTCAGTTCTTTTATTCAGTTTGATTCATCATTTTTGAAACTTTTCAAATTTTAGGGTTCACACGTCTGAACAGACTAGAGCCGTCTGACCTAATTCAAACCTAAACATGAAATTTAATGATTTATTCGCAGAACTTACATTCGCATATAACTGATATACACTTTCGAATAAGAATGTTTCAAGAACAATTGATGATTTTGAGTAAAATGGGTGAAAATGAATCAACAGAGTTTAAGTGTTTGAGGCTGTGGGTTATGAATGAAGGGAAAAATGAGAAGTGTTCTTTATATACTAAGTGTAAAATTTAAGACGGATGAGCACTGTTTAGACGTTTGGGTTTAGACGCATGACAACTGTTCAGCCGCTTGGGAACTGTTCAGATGGTTTTGAATTATTCAGCCGGATAAGAACTATTCAGCTGGTTGAGCACTGTTCAGCCGCATGTATCTATAGAAACGTACAACACTTGGTCATTTGACACAAACCTTCTGGTACTGTGTAGATGCATGGGAATGATGAGCCGTCTAACAAGCAATTTCTGATTTCTCGGATGGTTGACAACTGTTCAGACGTATGGTTTTATGAGAACCGTCTAACACTTGTACAAATTTACCTAAGTTCTTAAACGATTGACAACTGTTCAGACGCATGGGTTTATGAGAACCGTCTAAACACTTGTACGAATTCTGAAAACTCTTCATACACCTAAAAAGGACTTATGGTTACTGTTTAGACGCATAATGTTCAAAACGCTTGCATTTTTCACATCTTTCATCCGAACATTGTTTAGACTTATTAGCACTATTCACATACTAATATTCAAACAATTTTAAGGATTTTGAATTTTTCCCACAAAAATTACATTTTTAACCCTCAATTTTCACTCTTAACATTTTAACACCTTTTATTTTAATTTAAATTTTCAAAATTAACTTTCCCTTCATTTAGTCTCAAAATTAACAAATATTCATGTTTTCTACTTTTGTAAGAAGCTTTTCCACTTGCAAATTTATAGGTTCATATTATCATTATGAAAATTTTACATTATCAAACACGCCCTACTTTGAACATATAGCATCATCCTTTCAATTCAACATTTTGATTTTGATTTTCTGAGAAAAACTCTTACATTTATTACTCCCCCTAAACTTATAAGTTTTAAAAACTTAGAAGTTTCCCAAGGTAACACAATAAGATCACACATATCATTGTTAAATTGCCTGCACATAGAAAACATGCATAAAATCAAAATTAAAGCAGAATCAAAATCTAACGTTTACAATAGAATCATTGTCTACAATGAGATCATATGAGTAAAGATCAGCACATTAAATAAAATAAAATGTTAATAGTCATAGACAATGAATAAATCCAGATCAAGTGTGTTCCATGTTAGTGATATCACAGCAGAGAATACACAAGATCTAAGGACAGAAAATGAGTGTTTTTGACAAAAAGATCAGCTCACTTACTTTTTCAATTCTTAGATTGATTAGGGTAGAGTTAGATATGACATGATGTACTCATACAAAGACTTAGAGAGATCAACTATCATCAAGACATGCAGGTAAGCACACATTCTCAACTTATTACCTGACAAATATGCATAACCAGAGCTCATGTTACTTAATGTAATAGAGAATGATAATGGATAACCATTTGATCAACTCTAACCATCTATTTGAATGGGTTGTGCATATTGGCATCTTTTGCATCAAATAAGAATATCCAGGTCTGTAATGACTTACAACAGAGGATATCTTAGCACTTCAGGTCTATGATGACTCATAACAAAGAAGTGGGATGATGCTTGTAACAGATCTCATGATTAATCACATCACCATTAGGTGTGAGTGTTGTACCTTAACAAACAATCAATCTGATAAGCTAATACAACTCAAAAGTACTCAGATGAATACACATACAAGCATAGAGATTTAGTTTAATCACAAGAATTTACTTTTTTAGTATATTACCATGATATTGTCTACACATCATACCTGAACATGTCAGACTTTATTAGCGAGTGATGTATGCAACTGATCTCACTAATGTACTATCATTTCTCACATGTTACAAAAATAGATTCATTCCTAAAAATGAAATACCAAATGAAGAAAGACTATTTTTGGAGTTTTTGTGTTATATTGTTTTATCTATACTTTTTGAGTATTCTACTTTTGTATTTTGTTTTTCTATATAATAGAACACACACATACAAAGTACAATCAGGCAAATAACTTTGAAAGGTTCACTTATGAAGACCTTTTGATTTAGGGAGGTTCTAATCATTATAAGATTCAAAGAACTAAATTAAGAACCTAGAAACCAGGTTTACACATGGTTAATAAGGCCAATTGACTCCACTAAGTACTCAAACCGTTCTGGTAGGAAGGCTTTAGTAAATAGATCTGCCAACTGTTTTTCAATTGCAATTTGAATCAAAATGATTAAACCTTTTTCAGAGTTATCTCTGAGAAAATGATATCGAATTTTGATATGTTTTCTTTTAGAATGTTGAACTGGATTAGCTGTAATGAACATAGCAGCAGTGTTATCAATGTAAATGGATGTTTTAAGAAAATTGAACCCACAATCCAGCAGTTGGTTTTGCAACCAAAGGATTTGAGAACATCCTGCTAATGCAGCTATGTACTCAGCTACTGCAGTTGAAACAGAGACATTCATTTGTTTCTTGCATTACCACGAGACTAATCGGGTACCAAGAAACTAACAACCACCCGTTGTAGATTTTTTATCTTGACAGCATCCACCATAATCACTATCTGTATATCCATGTAGCTCAAAGTTACCCTTGTAAGGATACCAAAGCCCTAAAGCTGGTTTACCTTTGAGATACCGGAATATCCTCTTGACAGCAACTAAATAGGATTCTTTCGGGTCGAATTGATACCTGGCACAGACACAAACAACATACATTATGTCTGGTCTTGATACAGTAAGATACATCAAAGAACCAATCATATATTTGTATAAAGTTTGGTCTACTGATTTTCTTTTTGGACCAGGCTCAATCTTGGTGTTAATGTCAGCTGGAGTTCTTATGGACTGACAATCTTGCATTTTAAATTTCTTCAGGAGTTTGTCAACAAACTTCTCTTGATTAATGAATATACCATCTGTAGATTATTTAACTTCCCGTCCAAGGAAGAAATAGATATCTCCCATAGAACTCATCTAGAAACAAGACTTCATAATTTCTTTAAATTCATTGCGTAGTTTTGGACTAGTAGAACCAAATATGATATCATCAAGATACACTTGCACACATAAGAGATCATCATTATCCTTCTTTATGAATAAAGTTGGATCGATTTTCCCTCTTGTGTATCCATGTTGGATCAAGTGTTGTAACAATGTTTCATACCAGATTCTAGGTGCTTGATGAAGTCCATACAAAGCTTTGCTAAGCTTGTACACTCGATGTGGAAATTCTGCATCTTCAAAGCCCGGAGGTTGCTTCACATACATATCATTAGTGATTGGACCGTACAAGAATGCACCTTTGACATCTATTTGATACACCTTGAATTGCATGAATGATCTATAAGCCAGGAAAACATGAATAGATTCGAGTCTTGCAACTGGAGCAAATACTTCATCATAGTCAATTCCTTCTTCTTGTGTGTATCCTTGTGCAACTAGTCTCGCCTTATTTCTTATAATTATCCCTCTATCATCAGTTTTATTTCTAAACAACCATTTAGTTCCTATTACATTCTCTCCTTCAGGTAATTCCATTAAATTCCACACTTCTTGTTAGCGGAATTAAAGTAATTCTTCTTGCATTGCTTCAATCCAACCATTGTCCTTTAACGATTCGGTAACGTTTTTAGGAACAATTTGAGAAAGAAAACAAGAGTATAAGCACAGGTTTGCTTGTTCTGATTTACTCCTTGTTGTTCTCTTATTCAATGGACCAATAATCTGTGATGTTGGATGGTTCTTGTGAATACGAGATGTTGGAATCTCATCACTTTGAACATTAACATCCAGATTTGTTAATTTCATGTTGGAGAGCTAATGCAGTAGGTTAGAAAAATGTGGATTGAAATTTGGAACTTGAGTCGGTGAGTTGATAAAGTAATCGAAGTTACTAATATCAACTACATTACCAGAGATAGATGATGTCCCTGACTCAGGTTGCACAAACTCATTACCATCATTAGGAAGATGTTGAGAATCAACAGAGTTTTCAGGAACTTGTTGTTGCTCAGACATATGGTGATCATTATTCTCTGAATTTAAGTTAGGATCTCCCATAAATGAGAAAAATGGATAGTTTGGGCTTGAATCATCCATATCATCAGAGTCTGAATCATCACTAAAGGATCCAAGATCTCCTACCTGTTTCCTATTGACAGAAGAAAATACAAACAAATTAGAATTGAATGAGTTTGACAATGAGTCTAAATAAAAAAGCCATGCTAGACCATTGGCAACTGATGGAAAAGAATTTTCAAGGAATTTAACATTGAACGTTTCAATAATAACATTCATCTTAGAGTTATAAACTCTATAAGCTTTAGAAGCTGACGAATATCCAAGAAAAAATCCATCATCAGATTTTGTATCAAATTTGCCTAGCTGATCATTTAAATTTAGAATCAAAACAGGACAACCAAACGATTTGAGAAAATTTATGTTTGGTTTCCTGTCAAACATCAACTCATAAGGAGTTTTCTGTTTGTCTTTCACCAATAGAGTACGATTCTGAATGAAACATGCAGTAGATATGGCTTCATCCCAGAATGTGATTGGAATCATAGCATCTGCTAACATTATACGGGCTGCTTCAATCAATGTTTGATTTGTCCTTTCTGTAACTCCGTTTTGTTGTGGAGTTCTAGGAGCGCTGAATTGATGAGATATCACTTTTTCTTCACAAAATAATTCAACATTAGCATTTTTGAACTCTGTTCTATTATCACTTCTTGTTATTTTGACTTTTAGATCAATTTGATTTTCTACTTTAGTGATAAACTCTTTTACAAGTTCAGCCATTTCAGATTTTTCACACAAAAAGAAAACCTAAGAAAATCTTGTATAGTCATCTATGATGACTAAACAATATGATTTCTTTCCAATGCTCTGCACGTTTACAGGACTGAATAAATCCATGTGTAACTTCTGTAAAGGCTTTGAAGTAGAGTTTATCTGTTTGGACTTATAAGACGCTCTATGTTGTTTTCCTTTCAAACATGCTTTGCAGAGATCTGATATAGCAAATTTCTTTGTTGGAATTCCTACAACATGACTTCCTGCTGCAAGTTTGGTCATGTAATTGAAGTTGGAATAACCGAGATGTCTATGACAAAGCTGGCTTTCATCATTTGACGCGTGAGCAATGAGACAGGTTGTTTCTGTTGAAGGGTCAACATGAGACATATCTAACTTGTAGACATCTCTATCTCAAATAGCTTTAACAGCAACCCACCCCTTGCTGATCTGAAATCCTGGTTTTAAAATGTAACAATGAGTGTCATCAAATAAAGTAGAATAAGATTTATCGTATATTTGAGAAACACTCAAAAGATTAAAGTTAACTGTTCACAGAAGTTGACTTTATCAAAACTTATTACTCCATTTGATACCGTTCCTTCACTGGTTATCTTTCCACCCTGCGTCTCCACCAAAAGCCACATGAGTACCATCTTTTGTCTTAAAGTCATGAAGCAATGCTTGATTGCCTGTCATATGCCGGCTACACCCACTGTCAACATACCATGTGTTTACTGTCTCCGCGGGCGTACCTGCATTCAAAGACATTTAAGATGAGTTAGTAACCCAAGCTGATATGGTCTTGGGCTTTCCAAATTTGTCTAAAATGGTAAACTGCTTAAAATGGACTTTGTTTACATCAGGTTTGTTTTGATATTTTGGATTTTCAAAATCCTTTATGAAAGACATTTGAAACATTTAAATGGTTTTTCTTGTTAAATGTTTCATTTTTCAGTCTCAAAGAACATGGAATAAATTTTCTTTGATTGTATTGTTGTGATTTGACATTATCCTGATTATCATAATCAGAATTGATTCTTTTGAATGATCTCAAACCCAACAAAGGTCGTTTTTATAGATATTGAAAACTAATATTATGATTTCTTTGAAATTGTGGATTAACATATCCTTGCTTATCAAAATCCTTCCTTGATGAGTTCTTTCTAAAGTAGCAATCCTCAGTATTATGATTTCTTTCATCACACAATGCATAATATTTGTTAAAGTAACAATCAGTAGTTGTGTGATTTGTCATATCACATATGTGACAATACTTGTTAAAGTAACATTCAGATATGTCATGATTGTACATATCACATATATCACAATACTTTTGTGGTGAATTAAACAACCGCTTGTTAACTTTTGATGTTGACGCTTTATTTGATTCATTTTTATATTTTGGCGTCAAAAAGTTAAACTGTTGTTTTTGATTTGTCAATTTTTGCTTTTGTGACAAATGATTTTTCATCTTTTGTTCATGAACTTTCTTCTTTAATTCCTTAGGAACAAATCTTTTTGTAATACCGGAAGTCTTAGAATCTGAACCCTTTTTCAAATCAGAGTGCAATTTGTTCATAGGACTTATCTTGTTTTGATGAAGAGAGTTCATATTTAACAAACCAGCTGACACAAATTTTATCGGTTTAAGTATTGTTGCCTGATTTGTTGGTTTTATCAGATTTTCTGAACTTTTGTTTTGTTCAGTTTTGGTTTTTGATGATTTCTTTCTTCTTCTTTGATTCTTTGTTTTTAATGAACTTGGTTTATTTTCAGATTGAACATCTTCAGATGAAGATTCTTTTTCATTTTCTTTTTGTTTTAGATTAACAGAGTTTGAATCTTTTGATGTTCCTTCTTGAAGTTTAACTTTATCTTTGCTTTGAACTTTCACTTCTTCTAATATATAATGAATTTGATCAGAAATGTTCTGTTTTGTCTATTTTGGTTTATAAGATTTTATCTTGATTAGATGACCATTTTGATCTTTCCTTGATCATTTTCAACAAAACGTTTACATTATCTTTTTCTTTTTCAGAATTCTTGTTTTTGTTTTGAAAGGCTTTGAGTTTAGCCTTATTATCAGGAGAATGGTCATATGTATTAAAGTTCTCTGGTAAGTGTTTGTTATTGATTCAGGCATAGGTTCATGAGTGAATCCTAAACCTACTTTCTGTTTATCTTTTCTCTCACTCACCAGTTTCTCAACTATCATTTTTGAACTTTTCACTTTAGCAAGATCCATTTGAGTAGCAGCATGTGCTATCTTCTCCTGTTCAAGGTTTTTGGTCATCTCTTCCGATTGTTTAGACACAATTTCTAATTCTTTTATTGTTTTGTTCCATGATGTTTGAAGAGAGATGATCTTTTGATCTGCTATTTTATGGTCAGATTTTAATTTGTTGTGCATTGCCTCTTCGTGTTTCAATTTCTCACAAATTTTATATGAATAGCTTCGATAGTATTCAACAAGTTTGAAGCATTATTTAGTGCATAGTTTTTCTCTCACTTCAGATGGTATTTCAGGAAATTTGGGAGATGAGGTTTTAGATTTTAAGGATGAAGTGTCAACCTTGGGTTGATCAAATTATGCCATTAGAGCTACTTCATCTGTATCCTCCTTAGGATCAAATTTGTCACTCCAATCATAGTCATCTTCTTCATTCTCACCTTCCACCTTTGGATCACTATTCTCTGACCAGTCCTCCCCCTGAATTTTTGCAACAAGAGACAAACTTGAGGTTAATTCATTAGTGAACTGTTCACCATATGCACTCCAATCATAACCATCTTTAATGCTGACTACAAGAGCTTTCTTGGGCTCATCAGCTGATTTTGATTCCTTTTTAAGCTCAGGCATAGGAAGACTTTGATAAGGCTTTTGGAAAGTCTTCTGAGCTTGTTGAAACCTTTGATTGCCAGAACTTGATTAGGCATTTCCTCCATTATTCCTTGGAGCTTTGCATTCTCTGGAAAAATGTCCATAACTGATGTAGTTAAAACACCTTGACTTTGACTTGTTAAAACCAACAGTCTAGTTAGCACTAGGCTTGTACTTCCTGTTGACAATGAGTGTTTTTGTGTTCTGTAAGCAATCATCACCATCTACCAATTTAAGTCCATCTCTTCAACATCTTCAAGATCCATCTCGAACAAATCCTGCAAAACAAGATCTAACTAAGTTAAATGGCTACCTTGATATGTGTGAAAAGTAGCCATGAAAGAAGTGAAAGCAGTTTTAGACTCTTCATCCTCTAATAGGATGTTTATAACATCTTTAACTTTGCTAGATTTATCAGAGTTAGTTGATGGAGTCTCTGTTTGAACATTTGAACTCTGAGATTTAGGAGGAGATTAAGGATGAGACTGTGTGGTGTAAGTAGGAGCACAAGTAAATGATGAGTCAGTGAAGAATCCTGCTCTAACAAATAAGTCTCCCTCTTCTTCTGGAACATTCTCACTCTTGGCCATGATTTCAATTTCAACAAAGTTGGTAGGAGATGCAACAAACTGATACTGTGACATTGATGCTGCTTTATCATTGTTCCTCGAGCTTTCATCAATTTCAACAGACTCTATCTTGGTAATAAGTAGATCTACATCCATGGGAAACTTTTCAGTATGCTTTAGCAAAGTTACTGTTTGTTTCCATGATGAGGGTAAAGCATTAAGTAATCTGAGATTTAGGTCTTCAGGATCAGGCTTTATGCCAGCTGTTGATATCTCAGTTGTAAGCTGAACAAATCTATTCATCATCTGGTTTACTGTTTCACCAGACAAATGTTGAAACAGTTCTAACTGCCTTTTCAGCTTTTGTTTCTTGAGGTTTTGGATCTCTTTTCCACCTTCACGGATGGTCTTTAAGGCTTTATACATGGTATATCCAGTCTGATATCCATCTAGCCTTGTAAGAACTTCCAAAGGTAGTCCTTTACACATCAAGGAGTAAGCTTTGATATCATTCTTGACCTTTTTCAAATCATCTCCTTGTAAACCATCTTTAGTGTAGGGTTCTTGAGAATCTTTGGAATATACAAAACCCCTGTTAGGCCCATTAGTGGTTATTGGAATGTATGGTCCTTTTACAATAGATTTCCAAATATCAGTGTCAATGGAATTCAAATAATGTTTTAATCTAAGTGATGAATTTTTTAAATCAGCTTTGTTTTTAAGTTTAGGAACTCTATTTTCTGAGTCTTCTGATTTCACCATTCTTATATTTTTGTTGATTTTTAAATTTTCTGATTTTTAAATTTTCTGATTTAAAAAAATTTCTAAGTGTTAAGTGAAGATGTGCCTGAACAGTATATAAACATCTCAACAGTTAAGAAACTTCTGAAGTTGAACAAGAACCGTCTAAGGGAGTGCCTTAGAAAAATTTCCAAAACCGCCTAAAGTAGAAATGCCCGAACAGTTGCAATACGTCTGAACAGTTGTAATACGCCTGAAAAGTTCATCAGACGTCTGGGAGTTATAACCGTCCAAACAGTTCTGATGCGTCTCAACAGTTATGATGCGTCTGGAATTTCTTAAGTTCAAAGAGTAGTAAAACTTCTCAACGGTAGTAAACCGTCTTCTTGAAAACCGCCTACACAGTGGTAAACAGTCTAGTGGTCAAATGTCTAAACACTTGGGCAATTTTCATGGACTTTCAACCCTCATGTGTCACATTCATCATGTTCTTATGAATGTAACGAACTCAATTTTTCTAAAATCAATCAACACTTGATGAACTGGATTTAAATCTTCCAATTAAGTAGGTCTAATGCTGATTAACAATCTTCTTTCTTCAATTTTGTTGATTATCAACAACAAATCAGTGAATCTTCTCAAATTTTAGTTTGACAAAGATGAACACTTTTCAAACCAAATTTCGACTAATTCTCTGAAATTTGATGAATTTTACTGCTAATTGTGGTTCAATTCATGTTTTTGATGATCAAACACAACTGAATTCCATAATATATCAATTGAAATACTAATCAATCATAGAATTAAGTGAAATTTAAGTTTTCAAAGTTCGACAAAACTGAATTCACTCAACCAACAGCCCTGATACCATTTGATAGGATCAAATGTATAGATCTGTGATGATATTAGCTAACAGTTCAATGAAAACACAAGCAAAGTAATCAAATCAAAGCACAATATCAAAAAACTTCAAAGAGTTTATTGATAATAGCAAAGACAATTACATTGTGTGTAAGTAGCATATTTGTTTTTCTAACCTACACATGTCTAAGTTATATATACCAATAATAAACAAAAAAAGGAACTAACTAACTAATTACTAGACTAGTCCCTATACTATTACAAAAAGTTAAAAAGACACATAAAGACAAAATGTTAATCTTTAAAGAAGTACTAACATTACCACATTAGAGTCACTCTACAAGCTGAAAGTACGGAAGATACGTTCAGACAACGGGACAGAATTCAAGAATCAGTGGATGGAGGCGTTCTGTCATGAGAAAAGGATTTTTCTTCATTTCTCTTCTGCCTATACTCCACAAATGAATGGATTGCTGAATGGAAGAATAGGAGCTTGATAGAAACAGAAAGGACAATGTTAGCTGACTCAAATCTACCGGTTCAATTCTAGAATGAGGTAGTGGCTAATGCGTGTTATACTCTAAATCGGGTCCTGGTAGTTAAACGGCATGGAAAAACTTGTTATGAGTTATTCTAGCAACGTAAACCCAACTTGGAGTATCTGGAACCATTTGTTGCACCCTGCATGCTGCTAAAGAAACATCAGACTGGGAAGTTTTGCGAGAAGGCAGAAGAAGGTATCTTCCTTGGATATAGTATACCAGACAAAAGGGTTTACAATAACTCAACTGTCAGGTAGAAGTGTGGTGTAATGTTGATGTACAAAGATACACCACCCCCTTACGGGAAAAGGACCTTCCTTTTTCTTTGACTATGATGGATTTTTTAAATCCTTCAATCTACCTTCTTCCCTTTCTGATGATATGTTGGCCACTCAAATGATGTACGATGTACTGAACACTCCTACTTGAGACTTGACATCATCGACTCCATTAGAAGGGACTACTAGCAATTTAGGAGGAGAACTAGAGCTAAGTGATTCCTCTGATGATAAAGAAGCTGAACCTGAAAATATGAACCAGGAGGAACAGGTTCCCACTGCTGAAAGTACACCTACAGCTGATCATGAAGTAACTTGAACTTCTGAACCCAGTCCTTCAACAGCCATAGAAACTAAACCTGTGATTCCAAACCTGGATGATGAAGTAGCAGTTCCCACAACTCCTGGAACTAGGATTAACGTGAATCATCCCCTTGACAACATCATCGGGGATATTCTCTCGGGAGTTCAGAAAAGAAATCAGCTTTACTTAGCTGACTATGTTGCGGTAATGGAAAAGGCATACATACACGATGGGGAATATCGATGTTTTGTGTCTCAAGTTGAGCCCAAGTATGTAAGTGTGGCCCTAAAGGATGAAGCATGGGTAGCTGCCATGCAAGAAGAGCTCCTACAGTTTATGAAGTTAGGTGTCTGGACACTTGTCGACAGACCAAAAGGTGCAAAGGTAACTGGCACTAAGTGGGTTCTTCGGTGTAAGAAGGATGACCAAGGGGTCATAATCAGAAACAAGGCTAGGCTGGTTGTTCAAGGGTTCAGGCAAGTCGAAGGAGTTGGCTACAATGAAGTGTTTGCACCAGTGGCCAGGATGTAAGCAATTAGAATCTTCCTAGCCTATGCATCCTTTATGCAGATCAAAGTTTACCAATTGGATGTGAAGAGTGCATTCCTTCGTGGTGAGATCTGTGAAACAGTGTACGTCAGTCAACCCGAAGGATTCGAGGATCCTTATCATCGGGATAGAGTTTATAAACTAGACAAGGCTTTGTATGGGCTCCATCAAGCCTCCCGAGCCTGGTATGAGAAACTCTCCACTCATCTGCTGAAACATTGATTTCGCAGAGGTGTAATTGACTGCATGTTGTTCATTAAAGAAAAAGATGGTGATTTACTACTGGTGCAGATCTACGTGGATGACATAATCTTTGGTTCCAAAATGAAGCATTATGTAAAGAATTTGAATCGGTGATGAAAGCTTTTTGATACATATTCATGTACCTAGTTTATGTTCTGAAATGTAAAATCTTTTCATGTCTTACACATGTGTAATCTAATGTAATGAAGTGATTGTTTATATATAAAATGCATTGTGATGGTTATATGTGATTGATCATGTCATGTTATATTTATATTGATTGTAATTCACATATATGAACTAACTATATAGGTTTGATGTTGTTTTACACAGTTCTAAGTCAATAAGAACTTAGAAATATGTTTAATTTAGTCATGTGGACATTCATGCTAATGGACCATACTTATGGCCCATACGCATGAATGAACCATGATTATGAACCAGTCGCACGACTGAACCAGGTGACTGGTTCAGTCGTATGATTGAGACATAAGATTGGTTCAATCACACGACTGAACCTTCAGTCGTGCGTATGAGTCAATCGCATGCTTCAATCGACTAAACCATGCTAATGGTTCAGTCGTACGAATGAACACTGATAACCTATAAATACCACATAATGCATGGAAAAACAAAACACTTCGAATTACTTCATAATACTTCATACCCTAGCCGTCCAGAGAGTGCCAATTCACAAATCCAAGTTCGTAGTTCGTTCTTGATCAATTCCAATCCGTTATTAACTTTTGTTTCATCGTACGATCGATCAGGTTATTCGTTCTCACTGATTGGATTGCCAATCAAATAGAATTCCACGCTATTTGATCTGGTTTCACGCAGAATCCGTTAGTACTCCGTACGTACTTGGTCCTAACAAGTGGTATCAGAGCTTAGGCTCATGATTTTGCGTGGATTAAACTGGTTTTGGTGGCAAAACTAACGTTTTCATCGGCAAGTAAAGATTATAAAGCTTTGGTTGCATAAGGTGATGAAGGAAAAGACTGGTCCTTCCGATTCGTATCTGAGGGTGAATCCAACGTCGCATTTGTTGATACCTTGGATGATGGATCTGAAAGTGAGGGAGACATCATAGCTTATCATGCATGTTCACATATCAAAGAAGCTAGGGATGTCGTTGATCACTTAGTTGAAGAAGAGTTAGTGCTGCAAATTCAGAATCTCAAGTCACTAAAGAATCTGACACTGCACTGATGGCTGATTTGTCTAGTTTTACACAGGTATTTTCTAAGGATGAATTATTTGATAAACATGCTTGTTCGGAATGTGATAAATTGGGAAAGCATTGATTTGAAGTTTGCTAGGTTATTAGAACACAATGATAATCTAGTAAATGATTTACAACTCTGCACTGAAGCAAACCGTGTGTTAAAACAAAATGAGTGCAGCTTCAAAGAAAAATAGAACTATTAGGGAAACAACTAAGGGAAACCGAAGTTGTTTCTTTAAATCAATCTAGTGATATTAAGTTATATTTAAATTCTTTAGAAGAAACTAAGAAGGAGAAAGTAGTTTTGCAAGTAGAAGTTGAATCCTTAAAACAAAAACTGCACAGTTCGGCAAGTTCTTCACATATCGTTCAAAACTTAGTGAAAGAACAAAATGGCGGGAATGTCTGGGATATAAAGTAGTACCGCCACCACATGCTATCCTTTTGAACACTAAATGTAAACCAATGAATAATAACCCGGTAAAAGATCATGTGGTGTCTACTCCTCTGGTCAGTGATCCAGATTCTACGGGTAAAACCGCGAAGTTTGTCACTAAACAGACGAATACTACTTTGAGATCAACAGGTAAGATGCCTGTTGAAGACTTGACTGATAAAATTGATAAAGTTAACTTAGGGTCAGGTTCAAAAACATCTATTTCAAAACCTAAACAGTCTAAGTCAACAAACCCTAAACTTGCAAGTCATCAAAATTTAAATAAAATGAAAGCAAAAGATGTTGCAAATGTCCAAACAATTAATTTTGTTAAAGAAGGCAAAACATCTAAAAGTGAAAAGAAACTACCCATCCCCCGACCAAATTCAGCCCCTCATTAACGCTTTCCTCACACTGTCGAAGGGAGATCTTGCTACAGTTGTGGAAAAAGAGGACACATCTCTTCAAATTGTCCTTATTATCAGACACCTAAAAGGAAAGTAGAACTTTTTGATGATGAAAAACCAAAATTTTCTAAAATCAGATCTAATACTCCTTCAAAACACCAAAGTCAACATAGACAAGCTAAAAGCGAAGCTGTGTTGCCTAAAGCTAAATCAAGGATTATTAGTGAACCTAAAGTTCAAATCATAAGTCAGTCGTTTGTTTACCACAAACAGGCCTTACACAGAACTGGTTTATAGAAAGAAAAATCAAGTCTTGTGTCTGATAGTGATAACAAGGAAAAGAAAGATGTGACCTCAACCTCTAAAGGTCAGTGGGTTGATTTCATAATGTGTGAAACCTCTTGGACACCCAAGCCAGTTAAGGCTTGGGTCCCAAACCTGATCTAATCTTTTCATTGTATGTGCAGCGTGTCCACTACACCGCTATCACTAATACCTGAATTGTTGATAGTGGGGCGTCCAGGCACATGATAGGGAATTCGTCCCTCCTTTTCAACGTCAAGCAAATTAAAGGGGGACACATGTCATTCACTAGGAACAAAGGAGGTTACATCACCGCGCAAGGCGAAGTGGTAAACGAGAAAGTGAAGTTTGACAAGGTCAACTACATTCAGCAACTACAGAACAACTTACTTTCTGTCTCACAAATATACATAAGGGATTGAAGGTTGTATTTGACAACAAGAGGTGCTACATAGTAAAGGAGTATGTCATCTCGGAGGAACAAGTTTTAATGTCGGCTTCAAGATATAACGACCTTTATATCTTGGACCTATCAAAAGCCTCCACAACTGAGTCTACTGCTCAATGCTTCTTATCAAAAGCAATAGAAAGAGATTCGGTCTCCTGGCACAGGAGAATGGGACATATCAATCCCAGGAAGATGAACCATCTAGTTCTGAACGATCTGGTAGATGGTGTTACAGTCAAGAATTTCCAACTTCCAGATTTCTGTGTCGCCTGCAAGAAAGGGAAACAGACCAAGAAGTCTCACAAAGCAAAGAAAGTCAATTCTATCGACATTCCTCTTGAGCTTCTACATATGGATCTGTTTGGACCAGTGAGCACAAAAAGCATAGCAGGAGTTTGGTCCTGCTTTGTGGTGACGGATGATTACTCAAGATTCTCTTGGGTGATGTTTCTGAAAGCTAAATCAGAGACATTTGAATCATTAAAACATCTTGTTACCACATTGGAGTCTATCTACAAGCTGAAAGTAAGAAGGATTCGATCAGAAAACAGGACAGAGTTCAAGAATTAGTGGATGGAGGCCTTCTGTCGAGAGAAGGGAATGTTCATCAGTTTACCTCTGCTTACACTCCACAAATGAATGGTGTTGCTGAAAGGAAAAATCGCAGCTTGATAGAGACAGCAAGGACTATGCTAGCTGACTCCAAACTACCAGTTCAATTCTGGAACGAGGCAGTAGCTAATGCATGTTATACTCTAAATCAGATCTTGGTAGTCAAAAGTCATGGAAAAACTTGTTATGAGTTTCTCCAACAACGAAAACCCAATTTAGAGTAACTGGAATCATTTTGTGCACCTTGCATGCTACTAAAAAAGAATCAGACTGGGAAGTTCTGCAAGAAGGCAGATGAAGGTATCTTCTTGGATACAGCATATTAGATAAACGGGTTTACAATAACTCAACTGGCCAGGTAGAAGTGTGGTACAACGTTGATGTTCAAAGATACACCACCCCCCTTGCAGGAAAAGGGCCTTCCTTTTTCTTCAACTATGATGGATTTTTCAAATCCTTCAATCTTCCTTCCTCCCATTCTGATGATGACTTAGCTACATGAATGATGTACGGGGTTTTGAATTCTCCCACACCTGACTCGACATCATCAGTTCCATTAGATGATACTGTTGGACCTCAACATTGAGACTGAAGCTTACCAAATTGAAGATCACGTTAAGTTGACTTATCGGTACTGATCACGATGAAAGACGTTGATAATAGTAGACTAAGGGGGAATATTGTTGGGTCTGAAGGATAGTCTAATATTATCAACACAGTCAAAGTCAACAAAGTCAACGTCAACAGTCAAAGTCAACGCAAAAGTCAACTCGACGTGTTCGGGACGAAGATTAGAGACAATACGTTGAAGATATATTTGTCTAGGATGTTTATTGTTATTAAATATATTTTATGTCGATAAAATATATTTAATTTTGTTTTTAGACATTTGGGTTTTAATTGTAATTTCTAATTGTCATAGTTTAGGGTCCTAAGTGTCATTAGTAAATTATCATTTACTATATATAGTAAAGTATGGCAATTAGGGTTTGAAGCTTAGAGGAGCTAGTGATTAGGGTTTCCACTTTCAGATTATTTTGTGATCACTTTTTTGGATCAAACAAGGGGTTTTGAGTTGTTCTTGAGACGTTCTTCATTGTTCATCTTATTTTGTGGTGTTTGATCTAGAATCTTCATCAAATTCATGATTCAAGTGTTGCTTGGGATCAACAATATGGTATTAGAGCCATTTGAATCAGTTTTTGTGAAGAATAGTTGCTGATTTTGAAGTTTATTATCAGATTCATAGAGAGAGAAAGTTAGGGTTTCTAGAGAGAGAAAGTAGATTTGAAAATTAAAAGTTTCAAATCCTCATCAAAATCATCAGATCTACAAGGTTTTACAAGTAATTTGAAGATTTACAAGTTAGAAATCATATATACTTCTAAATCTATACAAGATTTAACAAAAATTTTTCAGATCCGGAGATTTTCTCTCACACACAGTGTGTGTGTGTTCTTGGGGTTCTTCAGATCTTCAAATCTTCATTCAGAGAAGTTAGCCAGCGAATTTGCACCATTTTGAACTAAAGTTCACATTTCCGAGCGAACTTACGCATTCCGGCGAAGTTACCGGCGAACTTGCCGGCGAACCTACCGGCGAACTTATCTTTTCCGGCGAAATTTCCGGCGAATCTATCTTATACACAGCCCAGCGAAGTTAAAAGTGTTCCCATCACCATCCAGATCCACTGCTACCTAAGTCAAACCAATAACCACAACTCAAACCAGACCATCAACTGCCTAAGTTAAGTAGTACCAACAACAACCCATCATCATTGCCCATCTACCATTACAGATCTACCACCACCGGAAATCCCAACCCCACCCCGACCTTGGTGACTCCTCTGTTGACCACGGCTCACTGTCCATCGACAACCTCTTGTAACCACTTCAAAATCACCATTGCTGCCCAACCAACACTCAACCAGCTGACCCATCCCTCCCGACAGAACCTAACACCACCATCACAATCGACCCGCAATCTCTTCCACAGCTATCCCCTTACCACCTGCACACTACCGTCAGAAATCATAACCCACACCAGCACCTCTGTTCAACACCACATAGTCACCCGTCCACCGTCACAACCCAGATCTAACACCCAGATTTACCCTCTCCCACACATCCATCACATCCACCTTTAACCCAGCCAAAATCCCTAACCCCATCGAACCTCCACCACCACCGCCCTCCCAAAGCCTCTCCCTCGTCCGAACCCCAAATCCAACCGCCGACACTGCACCACAAATCACCAACCACCGTCAAAATCAAAAAAAACAAAGAAAGGTAGAAGAAGAATCATCACCCTCGACCGCAACCCCAACCCCTCGTGAACATACCACTCAAACCACCTACGACCGCGATCCCCAACATCACCACAGTACCACCATCCCACCTTCACCTTTGTCGGCCATCGGAAGTTTTCGAGGAGAAGAGAACCGAGAGAGAGGCAGAGAGTTCAAGAGCTTTAACGATTTGAAAGGTTGAAGTGAAGTGTGTGTGTTGTGTGTGTGTGTGTGAGTTTGAAGTTAGAGAGAATTTAGAGTGTGTGTTTAGGAGAGTTTCAAAAGTTTAGATCTGCAAGTGAGTTTTGAGTTAACATTTGTTATTGGGCTTTATTTTTCTCATTGGGTTAAGATTTGGGTTTTCTCATTGTTTAATGCGCTAAGTTTCGATCAGAACAATTTAGGCTAGTTATTGATTAAAAAAAAAATTTGGGTTGTCTTTTCTTTAAAAGATAACGTGTGGGCTAATAAAATTATCAAAGAAAAATGACTAGTTGGGATTAATTGAGTTCAAACCGATAAAGAAATATTCAACGATTTTAAAAGATTTAAAAAAAAAACAAGCTGACCTGGCAGCCTGACCCCAGTTGCTAAGATTTTCTAGCGTGACATTTAAGAATATATTTTTCCCGGGGGAGAATTATTTTACAATTTTTGGGAAAAATAATTTTGGGTCGTTCAATTATTCAAAAATATCATCTTCAGAAGACTTTAAATCAGATAATCTCACAATGGCACAAAGTCGGTTTGACTGTTTTGCAGATACCAAGAATGAAACAACACTACTAATCAACTTTGATCGAAGTGCTGAAATCAAGGAATCAGAAGAAGAAATCAATCACGTTTTGGTTGCTGAAGTGGTTGAAATTGATGATAACTTCATTAAAAACTTTGATCCATTCAAAGAATTCTGGTCTGAAGCTCATGGAGAAGCTACCGCTGATAATGTTTGGTCAAGCCCGTTTGAAGTTCAAAAGGTCAAGGATTGTGAGATTGGTGAGAAGCTGGTTGGAAAAACTGTTGTTCAAGAAGGGTTAGTATGTGAAGTTGTGGTTCAGAAGGAAACAGTTGGGCAGGTGCCTAGGGATGTTGTTGAGAAACAGGTTGTCGCTGAGGAAGCTATGTATGCTGCTGAGGGTACAAGAGCTGAGGCTTATGAAGCTGAGAAGACAAAAATGAAGATGGAAGTAGTGATTGAAGAAGCCAAGAAAGCAGCTGTGGAGGAGTACAAAAGGAACACTCCTTATTGCCAATGTGATCGTGCTCTCGCGGCAGAAAAACTGGTAATGGGTCTTCCTTATGATATTGTTGAAGACATGTGTTTCTCCGCATGCAAAATCCGTTTAGTCGGTATATATAAAGCTAACAGTTTACTTATAATGAATGAAAATGAATTAAAGAAAACCAACAAAGAGCTTAAAATGAATGAATCAAAATATTTTATTAAACTGAGAGAAGCTTTGAAAGAAATCGAACATTTGAAGAGAACTCTTTTGGAAAAGAACTGTGAAGTCAATTACTTGACTGAACAAGATACATTTGCTGAGTTTGAAACAAGAAAGCTTAAAAACAAGTTAGAAAAATGGACTCTTTCGGGTATGAAACAGGAGGAATTATGCAAAAGACAAAGGGGGGCTAAAATCAAGACCAGGTTGGGTCATAAGGATAATGCATATGTTTATCCTCCACCTAGTACTTTCTGTTATTCTCCTACACCCACTCCTCATCCTACAAATGAGTTGATTCAAGAGATTATTCAGAAGGATACTAATAGTTTGCATGCAGGATTAGAAGGGGTTAATCTTAAAGAGGTGCGAGATGATTATGATTCTCCTATTGGTATGGGATACAATAAACCGGATGCTGACAGTCAAGCTAATGATTGTTTAGTTCCTGTTGTTTGCAAACCTATAACAATTGTTTCTTCTAACTTCTTTGATAAGTTTAAAGCAGGTGAAATTCCTACTTATGACCCTGTCAGGAGTGTGAAAGAAGAGATTGTTCAGGAATCACCTAATCATCAAGCTACAACAACAGCAACACATTCAAATCCTATTAATCAAGATCCACTGGAAGTAGAGGTGCCTATTAAAGACTGGACAAGTTCAGATGATGAATCAAAGACAAAGGAAAGTCTCAAAAATTCAGAGATCAATATGTCACTTGAAGCTGTCAAGTCTCAAAAGCTTCCAAAAGCTGAATCAAGACCTATCCAGATCTCATCCCCAACTGCTAAACAAATCAGCAGTTCCTCCAAAACTCAGCAGAAGCACTCACCATATTCATCTTCTATCCATCAAGCTTGTAAAAAATCTACCTCCAAGTCTACCAAGTCACCAGTCTTACAAAAGGGTGAAACTCAGCGGAAACTCTCTCTGTCCTCATCTATTACATCAAAAAGTTCTCATAAGAATGTCCAGATCTCATCCTCTGGAACAACATCAGAGCATGCTCCACCCTCTTCTAATGTCCACGGGACTACAAAGAACCAAAAGCCTTTCAAGGCTTGTTTTAGATGTGGAAAAGAAGGTCACGTGCTAAAGAAGTGTCCTCAGGTTCAAAGGAAAGTTCTAAACGATAAAGACAACACGAGTTGCTTTCCTATTTCAAGAGGTAAAAAGCACACATCTTTGCATGGTTGGATGAAAAACCCTCCCTCCAAACCTTTTCATGTGAAGTCGGTTTCACATGATACAAAGATGAAAATGACCAAAGCTTCAACACCAAATTCTTTTCCTTCTAGTCTTAAACAGAAAATGATTTCCAAATTTAATTCATTCAAATCCAAGTTAATTGAACCGAAACAAATTTGGCAAATTAAAAAGAAGGATATAGCAATCCCCGATTGTTTAAACTGTTGTGTGCAGAAGCTTGTTACTTATCTTGATGAAAAAGGAACTTCTAGGAATACGATGGCCAGGATTCCTCTTTCTAACTAATCTGTTTATGAGTGCAGGAACAATTCAGGAGGACTGTTAGTAATCCGGTTTACTGACAGGGATTGTTCCTAATTCAAATTTGAGGCGGAACAAACAGGTTAAGGTCATGGTATTATAACCACAATCTGGATTTTTATCTGCATAATCACAGTTCTCACTTCACAGTCACTGCACATTTCTTAAGAATTCATTTCTTATCTTCATATCAGTGTAGTTTGGAAGACCTTCTTTGGTAAATTTCTATTTTTGTACAGTCTTAAAAATATTTAAAAAAACATAAAAAAAATTAACAAAAAAAAAAAAGGGGTTTGCTAAAATAAAAAAAATTTGGGGGATAGTATATCAAAATTAAATAAAATGAATAGAAATGAAAAGAGAACTGGGAACATGATTCGAGATGATTGAGAAATGATTGTATATCATCTTGAAATACTTGTTCTTGCATGACTTGCATTCTAAAATGAGAAATGATAGTAACTGATCCTGTTATCTGATTCGCATCTTAATTATAATTGCAAATAATAGAAAAACAAACAGATTCTTTAATGATATGCTTGGTAGGTGTCACACCCCGGGCCCAAGGAGGGTGGGACGTCGCAGACTAGCAACAACGTGGCAGCGGAAGCAGACCATCATAAGAGCACACAAGTAGAGAAAAGTCACATGGCATTACAATAGCTAAAGAACAAAATCCGGGACTAAACAGCTTAGCCCGGTTACATCAATTGTTTCATGTCAAAGGTACATAATCATAGTATCATTCCTAACAAATTGTTCAAAAGTTTTACACAAGGTCCATAATGCCATGAAGTCGGGATACTAAGTCGTCCAAGCATCCGCTAAACAAGCTAGGTCTCCATCATATGTTACCTGAAACATGCTCAAAAAGAAGAAGTGTCAACTAAAAAGTTGGTGAGTTCAAGTGGTTTTGTTTCGAGAAATAAAAGAGTCTCATAATGTTCGTATATCAAAGTATTATATTTAGTATAGATGTCGCGGGATCACAACCAACCCTTCACTCAGTCCCGGCTTGCCTCTTCTAAAGTTATGATATACCGGTTAACCCCGCAGGGAGAAGCTGAGCCCCATAGCAGGTGGACCGTACCTGCCAGTAAGGTCCACGTTTGTTTCTTATAAAACCTGTCACATGCCACAACGACCCTTTCGGATCTCCAGTGGGGGTACCTCCCTGTAGCGGGAGCCACTGTGTGTGGGGGATTCCCCAAATAGATCTATCCATATAAACAAGCGGTTCACAAAAGAATTAATGATTGTGATTCATGTATCAGCAGGTATCAACAAGTCCACAACATAGCATTTTATATAATATCACAAAATAATAGTTTCAGCTTTAAAAATAATATAGAGCATGCTTCATCCCCAAAAACTTAAAATAAAAAAAGGGACACGAGAACTCACCTTGATATCAGGCAGGATGCACAAACAGATAGTTTCAAGTCCTAGCACCCTATAATCATAATTCAAGCAATAAGCTATAGATTCCTAGTTATTAGGAACATAATTTGGTGTCAATTATAGTGAGGGCGTTCATGCCTTTGTTTCTTAGAGTTTTGTGTCAAAAGTTTCCTTTTTAGGAAAGTTAAGGTTTTAGCGTGTGTACTTCGGGTTTCATGGTTCTTATAAGTCTATTATCGTATGAATAATCCTAATACCAGTTTCTGGCCGTAAAGTTACTGAAATTCTGCAAAAATGCAGAATTACACTTTTGGCCCCTCAAGTTTCAAAATTGACATTTTCTACCCCATAGTTCGTCTTTTTACCATTTTTAACTCCTAATATTTTCGTAAGCTCTTCAATGCCTATTTGAATCTGTTTTAACCCCAAAATATCAGACCCTATTTGGTGATATTAAAACACAATTTATGGTTTCCGGGTAATTCGACTTTTGTTAATAAATTCATAAAAATTGCATATTAACCTGAAAATTCCCCAGATTCGGTTTCTATTTCTGAAATAATTACTCTAAGTCCTGAAAATTCTTAGAGTCTAAGTTGTTCAAGTTATGGCTCGTTTCTTGGGTTATTTCCATATTTCGGGTCATCCAACTTGTGTATACTAGCTTTGGCATCCTTTACTAAACTTTTCCAAGTTGACTTTCTAAGTATTCTATGCTCTAACTTACTAAAATATGCCCTTAAATCTTGGTTTCGCATGAATACCTACGAAGATCGGGTGTTTTGCCCTATTTACACTATTGTAAATATCGCATTTACCCTCCCAACCACTGTTATATCATTTGTAACCTACATTTCAGAAAGTATAGGCATATATTTGGGTGTTTGTTTCATTGTTTAGGCAGGTTTACAAGGTTTATATATATATAAATATACGGTTAAGTGTGGCTTGAACACATGATATGAGGGTACACAAGGTAGAATCCTTGTATATCAACCTTAGGTTTGTGAGTTCAAGAGAGTGGTACCTCGTTCGAAGTGGAGTCTTAAAGAGAGTGAGGTTCCAGCCGAAAGCTTTCTGTTGGAATAATGAGAGTAGTGTTTATAGTAGAACACAAATGAGTTTACTAGGATTTAGATTATCAGAAGTTTATATTACTTACGTGTGAGGAATTTAGGAGGCTAGAACTAACAAAACCCTTCGATTCTCAGCGGAACAGCCTTGTTTCCTTCGATAGTTGTTGCTAGAAGGTTAGGAAAATGATGTGTGTGTGTGATTTCAGTCGAAAGAAGTAAAGAGAGAGTAGTGTGTAGTGAGAGAGAGGATGTCCGAGAGTTTGGGAGTAAAAATGTTGAGAGAAGGGATATAAAAATTATGCACGGGTTTGCATGTATAGAAAAGTGGGAAAAGTTGAGTGTTTGAATGGGTTTCGCAGATGGTGTTGGATTGGTGGTTCAGTGGGCGGCCATGCAGATTGTTTGTTTTATTCATTTCATTTGTTTTATTTGTATTCTTTTATTAGTATTATTATTTCTGGTTACGTCGCGGGTATATATATATATATATATATAAGGATGAGTTATTTGTCTAAGTATTGGATCATTCTTGTTTCTAATATTCATTCGGATAACAGTTTCTTACACAAGATTTATGTTTCCACATTGTAAAATATCCAAAATGGATGTAAAATTAATGTGGAAAAATAATCAGGAGCAAAGTACATACTCGAAAACATAGAAAATTCTGGCCGTTTAACCCCTGTTTTGGGCGTATAACCACTGTTTTGGGCGTATAACCACTGTTGGGCGTATAACACTGTTGGACGTATAACCACTGTTGGGCGTATAACCACTGTTGGTCGTTTTACCACTGTTGGCCGTATTAGCATTGTTGGTCGTTTTAGGGCCGCTGAAACGACCAGGACTTAGTAGCGGGGGCATTTTTCCAGGCTTATAAGTACTGTTAGGCACATGAGCATTGTTCATGCTTTTGACTTAGAAAAATTTCCATATCTTTTGTAAGGGTCGAGGAGGGGTTGTTACATTCTCCCACCGTTTAGAGAATTTCGCCCCGAAATTTTTGTTTCTGTTGAGTCTCTGAACGGTTGGCTTTTGAAGAGATATGGATGTTGGTTCCTCATCTCATCTTCCCGCTCCCATGTAAACTCAGGTCCTCGTTTAGAGTTCCATCGTACCTTCACCTTAGGTATGCAACTTCGCCTAAGTCTCTGAACCAATCGGTCAGTAATCTCTATGGGTTCCTCGACAAAGTTCAATTTGTCATTTATTTTCGCTTCTTTCAATGGTAACTCCAGGGCTTTGTCAACCAGGCACTTCTTCAAATTTGACACATGGAAAGTGTTATGTATGTAGCTCAGCTCCTCAGGAAGACTGAGTTGGTATGCTACCGGACCAACTCTTGCTAGTATTTCAAATGGTCCAATATACCTTGGGCTTAACTTGCCCTTCTTGCCAAATCTCACAACTCCTTTCCATGGCGCGACTTTCAACATTACTTTATCACCTACTTGAAATTCAAGAGGTTTTCGTCTTCTGTCAGCATATTTCTTTTGACGGTCTCGGGCTGTTTTCAGTCGTTCCTTAATCTTGGCTATCTTCTCAGTAGTCTCCATCACAACACCGGGCCCCATCACTTGACTATCCCCTATCTCATTCCAACTTAGTGGCGACCGACATTTCCTGCCGTACAAGGCTTCATACGGGGCAGCTTTTATGCTAGTGTGGTAACTATTATTATAGGAGAATTCCACTAGTGGAAGGTGGCGATCCCAGCTTCCACCAAAGTCGATTACGCACGCTCTCAGCATATCTTCCAAGGTCTGAATAGTTCTTTCACTCTGCCCGTCGGTTTGAGGGTGATATGCCGTGCTTATGTCAAGACGAGTCCCTAAGGCTTGTTGGAGAGATCTCCAGAATCGTGACGTGAAACGACTATCACGATCAGAGATGATCGAGAGCGGCACTCCATGCCGAGTCACTATTTCATTGATGTATATTCGGGCTAACTTTGACATCTCATAGTCTTCTCGGACTGGTGAGAAATGCGCTGATTTGGTAAGCCTGTCTACAACTACCCAAATTGTATCATGACCGCGAGACGTTCTTGGTAGTTTTGTGACAAAATCCATAGTAATGTTATCCCATTTCCATTCCGGGATTTCGGGCTGCTGTAAGGTTCCCGATGGTTTTTGGTTTTCAGCCTTTACCATTGCGCAGGTTAAACATTTGCTCACATAGGTGGCGATAGATTTCTTTAGTCCAGGCCACCATAAAAGTGCCTTTAAGTCCTGATACATCTTATCACTCCCCGGGTGAATCGAATATCTAGACTTGTGAGCTTCGTCCAAGACTATAGTCCTAACCCCGCCATGATTAGGTATCCACGTCCTTCCTTCGCATATGTATAGCCCATCATTGTCCATTTCCAAACGCTTTTCCATCCCTGTTAACATCTCTCCCATCAGGTTATTCTCATTGAAGGCTTGCCTTTGTGCTTCCCTAATCCTAGCAACGAGGCTAGTGTATACGCTCATCCTTAAAGCACGAACGCGAAGAGGTTTCTCCCGTTCCTTTCTACTCAAGGCATCAGCTACCACATTTGCCTTGCCCGGATGGTAGCGAATCTCGCATTCGTAATCGCTCAGTAACTCTACCCATCTTCTTTGGCGCATGTTCAACATTTTCTGGTTGAGGATATGCTGCAGGCTTTTATGATCGGTATAGATGACACACTTAGTACCATAAAGGTAGTGTCTCCATATTTTGAGTGCAAACACCACGGCACCTAGTTCCAAATCATGTGTCGTATAATTCCTTTCGTGCTCGTTCAGCAATCTGGATGCATACGCGATCACTTTCTCCCGCTGCATTAACACGCAGCCAAACCCTTGGCGCGAGGCGTCGCAATAAACCACGAAGTCATTGGATCCCTCGGGTAGGGAAAGGATAGGCGCGCTACATAGTTTCTCCTTTAGTAAGTTAAAGGCTTCATCTTGTTCCTGTCCCCATTCATAGGTCACATCCTTCTTGGTTAACGTGGTTAGAGGCTGCACTGTTCGAGAGAAATCCTTGATAAACCTCCTATAGTAGCCGGCCAAACCAAGAAATTGTCTGATCTCGATAGGAGTTTCAGGGACTTTCCAGTTCTTAATAGCCTCTATCTTTGATGGGTCCACCTGGATTCCATCCTTGTTCACTATGTGACCGAGAAACTGAATTTCACGCATCCAGAACTCACATTTAGAGAACTTTGCGTATAATTGCTCATTCTTGAGCAGATCAAGAATTATCCGAAGGTGTTTCTCATGTTCCTCCTTGCTTCGAGAGTAGATCAAAATATCGTCGATAAAAACGATCACAAACTTGTCTAAGTACGGACGGCACACACGGTTCATGAGATCCATGAACGCTGCGGGTGCGTTAGTCAACCCAAAAGGCATGACTAGGTATTCGTAGTGACCATATCGGGTTCTGAAAGCTGTTTTCGGAACATCCTCTTCCTTTATTTTTAGTTGGTGATACCCCGATCGCAGATCTATTTTCGAGAAATAGCTTGCTCCCTGCAATTGATCGAATAGGTCGTCAATTCTGGGAAGAGGGTACCGGTTCTTTACGGTAAGCTTGTTCAGTTCCCTATAGTCGATACACATTCGTAGTGTTCCGTCCTTCTTTTTGACAAACAGCACCGGTGCACCCCAGGGCGAGACACTGGGTCGTATGAACCCTTTGTCAAGCAACTCTTGGATTTGCAACATTAGCTCCTTCATTTCGGGTGGAGCAAGTCGGTAAGGAGCTTTGGCCACCGGTGCGGCGCCAGGTAGTAGATCAATCTGGAATTCGACTTGTCGGTTTGGAGGGAGTCCTGGTAAGTCTTCTGGGAATACTTCCGAGTATTCAGACACCACAGGTATGTCTTCAATCTTCTTTTCCTCTTTCACCTTCATCACGTATAATATAAAGGCTTCGTGTCCTTTCATAAGGCTTTGGGTAGCCTTTAGGTGGGATACCATAGGACACAGTGGGTGACTCCTTCTCCATGGACTACTAACATTTCCCCGCTGGCTATGGGTATTTTGAGCAAACGCTCATCACAGATAATTTCAGCCCTATTTTTAGCCAGCCAATCCATTCCTACTACTACATCAAAACCTCCTAATTTAATAGGCATCAGATCTATATCAAAGGAATTACCCTCTAGAATCAACTTGCAATCTTTGATGATTTCGTTAGTTTCAATTATATTACCGTCAGCTAGTTCTACGGTGTATGTTTAGTCAGGGTGCAAGCAGTCAATCCAATCAACGACCTAAAAGTAGTAGAAACAAAACTGGCGGTTGCTCCAGTATCAAATAGCACAGTAGCAGGGTGGTCATTTACAAGAAACGTACCGTTCACCACGTCGGGTTCTTTGCGAGCACCATTTGGATCCATCACAAACGCTCTTCCCGTGGGCTTGTTGGGTCGAGTGTCCTTGTCCTTTGCTAGCTTGGGGCATTTGTTCCTCATATGTCCTGGGTCTCCGCACTCGTAGCATTGCTTCCAGGCTCATAAGCGCAGTCCTTAATCAGGTGACCATATTTCTTGCATCGAAAACAAGGCATGGGTTTACATTCCCCCTGGTGATGAACCTTGCATTTAGTGCAGTAGGGGCTTGTGCCTTGATACAGCCTCCTAGTCTTTCCACCTTGGTCACCTCGCTTAGCCTCTTCTCCAGGTCGCTTGCTCGAACCACTACTGCTGCCGACCATCCTCTTGTTATCGAACCACTTCCTCTTTCCATCCACAGTCTTCCTCTTGTCCTCAGTCCTTTCATGCTCCGTCCACCCGACTCTCACTTGGTCGTCAGTCAGGCTGCTGGCAACATCGACTGCAGCCTGTAGGGTAGTAGGCCTGGAAGACCTAACCATGCCCCTCACCCTTGGGTGTAACCCCCAAATGAAGCGGGCTACGCCCTTGGATTCGGGCATTACCAAGTGTGGTACCAGTCGGGACAACGCAAGGAATCGGTTGATGTACTCAGTGTAGTTCGGGCCTTTCATTCCAGATTTAGAAATTCAGCCTCGAGTCTCTCCACTGGTTAATCGGGCAGTACTTGCCGATAATTAATTCCCTGAATTCCTGCCCAGTTCATTCTGCCAACAGCATCTCGGCCTCGAGGTTGGATGATGGTTCTCCACCACTCGAGTGCCGGTCCTTTGAGAGATTGTGAGGCAAATCTCACCATGTGCTCCAGCTTGCACTCGCTTATGTCCAACACAGCTTCAATCTCATCCAACCACCTATAAGTTTCAATTGCACCCTCGGTGCCATAGAAGTCCTTTGGCTTACACGCCATGAAGGTTTTGTACGAGCACCCATTTCTGATAGCTTCGGCTTCCTCACGGTTGCCTCCATCGTTGTTGGTCTCATTGGTATTTCCCCGATCGGCGTTGATCTGGGCAATAATTGTTGGAATAGCATTGGCAATTTGTTGTGCCACAGGTTGGCGATCCTCTCATCATTTTCCTGGTGGGCATTCCCCATGTGGTGTTCCTGGCGGAGTGGGTGGTTGGTTCCTGCCTCGGGTAGGAACTCTTCTTCCCGTACGAACTCCACGTCGTGGCGGCATTCTGATAGTAACATAGATAAGTCTGTTTAGTATCTCATAAGTTTTTGTTTCTGGTATCACATTGTATCTCATAATTCCTATTACGTTCTACAATCACACTCTCAAGTTTCATTCAAAGCATACAATAATAATTATCATTATAGAGCAACAATCACACAGCATAAAAATTGTCACGTTTTTAAACAACATTACCCTGCAAAAGTTGAATCATTAATCAATTGTTTCATAGACAAATTCAAACACGAGTTAACCATACATAGTAAGTAGTGTCGTTGTTTCACAAATTGGAAGGTGTCATCACCCCCATAAATAGAAATTGTTTCTCAAATAGATAAATAAATTGTTTCTTAGATAGTTTTGGCAGCCTACTGCCATACATCCCAAGTACTAGCCATATCACCCCTGCCATTTCTTCTTCAACCAACTGAACCATCCCGTGCTCTTCTTCCTCTGCTCCTGCTCCAGGCGCTGGACGTTGTGAGTTGCCATCATGGCTTGGAATTGGGCAGATTGAGAGGTCCGCGTGGCTTGCTGTAACGTCAGCTCATGGCGCTGGATGGTCCTCAGTATCTCGCTCAAGGTAGGGTCGGATGGACCAAAGTCACTAGCCCGCCGGCTAGACTGAGAGTGCTGGTCTCCAGCAAGCACGCTAGGGCCATCATAAGGCTATGCCTGGGTGGCATCAATACTCATCACGAGATAGACGTCCAGGTGGCGCGAGCATAGAAGGCGCTGGTGTAGGGGTCCTGGTATGAGGAGGTGGAGGAGGAGGCATCCTGAATGAAACAGAAGGACCTGGCCTAGCACTCTTCCTAGGACGAGTAACTACACGGGTACCCCCGCTCCTAATGGGTGGGATAGGTGAGAGAGCGGGAGCTGCTACATGTGGCGAGTTGGAGCGCGTTCGGCTCCTAGCAGGTGATGTGGGTGATGACTCCTCGGATGGCTCAGTGTCGTCGGAAGTCGCGGATAGCCACCCTGGGTGTCCACACCTCTGTAGGTATGCCTCATACTCAGTTTGGGGCTTCCTCCTTAGTGTCCCAACAGGGGCAGTCTCCTCAACTGGATGCGGGGTGCCTTGCCTCTTTCGGCCATGATGTGATTGTCCTGTAAAAACAGTCATGAGTAATTTTGTTTCTCATAGCTCATGATCATAGTAATAGCAGTTGTTTCTCATAGAGTTTGCATCCACTAGTAATTGCATCAGTAAGCAGTAGTAACCCATAAAAGTTGTATCAATGAAACAGTATCAGTAAGCAGTAATATCGCATAAAGGTTCAATTAAATTCTAACCTTGACTATGTTAAGAGTATTCCTTAAGTCGATCTAATCCAAAGGTCGCACTTAGGCTTTGTACTGGAATTTACGCGTCCGATAAATTCATGATTACGTTGATCAAGTGTAATCATCAATTTATCCAACCCGCTTACCCCAACACTTACCCAAGCAAGGACAGTCCTACAGTCTCAGGGTTGTAGCCTAGGGTCTACTAAGGTATTCCCGATTTCTCTACAACCTGTGGCTCTGATACCAATCTGTCACACCCCGGGCCCAAGGAGGGTGGGACGTCACAGACTAGCAACAACGTGGCAGCGGAAGCAGACCATCATAAGAGCACACAAGTAGAGAAAAGTCACATGGCATTACAATAGCTAAAACAAAATCCGGGACTAAACAGCTTAGCCCGGTTACATCAATTGTTTCATGTCAAAGGTACATAATCATAGTATCATTCCTAACAAATTGTTCAAAAGTTTTACACAAGGTCCATAATTCCATGAAGTCGGGATACTAAGTCGTCCAAGCATCCTCTAAACAAGCTAGGTCTCCATCATATGTTACCTGAAACATGCTCAAAAAGAAGAAGTGTCAACTAAAAAGTTGGTGAGTTCAAGTGGTTTTGTTTCGAGAAATAAAAGAGTCTCATAATGTTCGTATATCAAAGTATTATATTTAGTATAGATGTCGTGGGATCACAACCAACCCTGCACTCAGTCCCGGCTTGCCTCTTCTAAAGTTATGATATACCGGTTAACCCCGCAGGGAGAAGCTGAGCCCCATAGCAGGTGGACCGTACCTGCCAGTAACGTCCACGTTTGTTTCTTATAAAACCTGTCACATGCCACAACGACCCTTTCGGATCTCCAGTGGGGGTACCTCCCTGTAGCGGGAGCCACTGTGTGTGGGGGATTCCCCAAATAGATCTATCCATATAAACAAGCGGTTCACAGAAGAGTTAATGATTGTGATTCATGTATCAGCAGGTATCAACAAGTCCACAACATAGCATTTTATATAATATCACAAAATAATAGTTTCAGCTTTAAAAATAAAAATAGAGCATGCTTCATCCCCAAAAACTTAAAATAAAAAAGGGACACGAGAACTCACCTTGATATCAGGCAGGATGCACAAACAGATAGTTTCAAGTCCTAGCACCCTATAATCATAATTCAAGCAATAAGCTATAGATTCCTAGTTATTAGGAACATAATTTGGTGTTAATTATAGTGAGGGCGTTCATGCCTTTGTTTCTTAGAGTTTTGTGTCAAAAGTTTCCTTTTTAGGAAAGTTAAGGTTTTAGCGTGTGTACTTCGGGTTTCATGGTTCTTATAAGTCTATTATCGTATGAATAATCCTAATACCAGTTTCTGGCCGTAAAGTTACTGAAATTCTGCAAAAATGCAGAATTACACTTTTGGCCCCTCAAGTTTCAAAATTGACATTTTCTACCCCATAGTTCGTCTTTTTACCATTTTTAACTCCTAATATTTTTGTAAGCTCTTTAATGCCTATTTGAATCTGTTTTAACCACAAAATATCAGACCCTATTTGGTGATATTAAAACACAATTTATGGTTTCCGGGTAATTCGACTTTTGTTAATAAATTCATAAAAATTGCATATTAACCTGAAAATTCCCCAGATTCAGTTTCTATTTTTGAAATAATTATTCTAAGTCCTGAAAATTCTTAGAGTCTAAGTTGTTCAAGTTATGGCTCGTTTCTTGGGTTATTTCCATATTTCGGGTCATCCAACTTGTGTATACTAGCTTTGGCATCCTTTACTAAACTTTTCCAAGTTGACTTTCTAAGTAGTCTATGCTCTAACTTACTGAAATATGCCCTTAAATCTTGGTTTCGCATGAATACCTACGAAGATCGGGTGTTTTGCCCTATTTACACTATTGTAAATATCGCATTTACCCTCCCAACCACTTTATATCATTTGTAACCTACATTTCAGAAAGTATAGGCATATATTTGGGTGTTTGTTTCATTGTTTAGGCAGGCTTACAAGGTTTATATATATATAAATATACGGTTAAGTGTGGCTTGAACACATGATATGAGGGTACACAAGGTAGAATCCTTGTATATCAACCTTAGGTTTGTGAGTTCAAGAGAGTGGTACCTCGTTCAAAGTGGAGTCTTAAAGAGAGTGAGGTTCCAGCCGAAAGCTTTCTGTTGGAATAATGAGAGTAGTGTTTATAGTAGAACACAAATGAGTTTACTAGGATTTAGATTATCAGAAGTTTATATTACTTACGTGTGAGGAATTTAGGAGGCTAGAACTAACAAAACCCTTTGATTCTCAGCGGAACAGCCTTGTTTCCTTCGATAGTTGTTGCTAGAAGGTTAGGAAAATGAAGTGTGTGTGTGATTTCAGTCGAAAGAAGTAAAGAGAGAGTAGTGTGTAGTGAGAGAGAGGAAGTCCGAGAGTTTGGGAGTAAAAATGTTGAGAGAAGGGATATAAAAATTATGCACGGGTTTGCATGTATAGAAAAGTGGGAAAAGTTGAGTGTTTGAATGGGTTTCGCAGATGGTGTTGGATTGGTGGTTCAGTGGGCGGCCATGCAGATTGTTTGTTTTATTCATTTCATTTGTTTTATTTGTATTCTTTTATTAGTATTATTATTTCTGGTTAAGTCGCGGGTATATATATATATATATAAGGATGAGTTATTTGTCTATGTATTGGATCATTCTTGTTTCTAATATTCATTCGGATAACAGTTTCTTACACAAGATTTATGTTTCCACATTGTAAAATATCCAAAATGGATGTAAAATTAATGTGGAAAAATAATCAGGAGCAAAGTACATACTCGAAAAACATAGAAAATTCTGGCCGTTTAACCCCTGTTTTGGGCGTATAACCACTGTTTTGGGCGTATAACCACTGTTGGGCGTATAACACTGTTGGACGTATAACCACTGTTGGCGTATAACCACTGTTGGTCGTTTTACCACTGTTGGCCGTATTAGCATTGTTGGTCGTTTTAGGGCCGCTGAAACGACCAGGACTTAGTAGCGGGGGCATTTTTCCAGGCTTATAAGTACTGTTAGACACATGAGCACTGTTCATGCTTTTGACTTAGAAAAATTTCCATATCTTTTGTAAGGGTCAAGGAGGGGTTGTTACAGTAGGCTCAACCTTCTGAATAAAGTACACAGCAGCATGATGATTTAAATTAAATATATGCTTATGGATGTCTGGATTTACGCAATCATTTTGGCCTGCACAAAAACTGAGTCCCGACAAAAATTGGATTGAGAATTGATCTTTCACCCACCATGATGATAAGATATATCTCTATCTTTTTGCCATGTTTGGTGTATTTATGTGTCTTGTGTTTGTGCTAATCTCCTTTGCTGTACGGAAGTACTGACCTAGAGTGATGATCTCCTTTGCTGTACGATAGTACTGACCTGGAGCTCTCATCGGCACATGATTAAATGGTCATCTCCTTTGTTATACGTGAGTATAGACCTGGAGCTCTCATCATTTTAATCTAAGTTGTGTCAAATCATCTAAATGATGAATTCATCACAGAATACAATATTCTATTGATAATCACTTACACACTCATGCACAAGCCTTGTTCTATAAAGATCATAACAAAATTCAAGAAATCCTGAGGTTGGGTGAGGGTTTTTGCCAAATGATTATGGGGTCCTAGCATTCTAAAGTACATAATCGAACCTTAACGAATCATTTGATGCTTGTTGAAAAAGATAGGGCATGGGTTTAATTGGATAAACATATCAGCAATCGCTATTGATCTGTTTGAGAATTTCAAAATCATTCAAAGACTGTGATTGGATTCAGTTATCAGTATGATCTCATTGCTTGTCGATGATTAATTTCATCTTTATGCTAGAGAATATTTTGAGGATGTGATCTCATGATCGATTCAGTTCTTGGTTATAAAAAAAAATTAATAGATATATAAAATTAAAAAAAATTAATTAAAATTAAAATATATATATATATATAATAATAAATATAATAAATTTTCATTTCAAAATTCTTTTAGGTCTTCCATATTATGTTGTTACAATTTTATCATTTTCTTGCATTTCACGGGAAATTGCACACACAAACGAGCACGGGTTCGCTTGTTTTCATAAACAGATAAACACGGGTTTATTTGTTTTATTGAAATGATCTAATTAGAAATGTCGAGAATGTGTTTGTGATTGTCTTGCAGATTTTGCTACAAGTGATGGCCGATCATCACATGAGCAATGAACCAGACCAGGGATCATGTTCCTCAAATTTACAGAAGATACCAAGCTAGGAACCCTCCTCCTACATCTTCTGAACCACTCAGAGATTCAAGAAAGGGTTTCCATTATAATCAAGAGGATGCACACGACAAGGGGGAACATAGAAAAAGGGGGAACTTGTGAGATAAAGATCTTCGGTAATAAAATTTGGGAAGCATCAGTCTAGGGGGAATATTATTGGACCTCAACATTGAGACTGAAGCTTACCAAATTGAAGATCAAGTTAAGTTGACTTATCGGTACTGATCACAATGAAAGACGTTGATAATAGTAGACTAAGGGGGAATATTGTTGGGTCTGAAGGATAGTCTAATATTATCAACACATTCAAAGTCAACAAAGTCAACGTCAACGGTCAAAGTCAACACAAAAGTCAACTCGACACGTTCGGGACGAAGATTAGAGACAAGACGTTGAAGATATATTTGTCTAGGATGTTTATTGTTATTAAATATATTTTGTGTCGATAAAATATATTTAATTTTGTTTTTAGACATTTGGGTTTTAATTGTAATTTCTAATTGTCATAGTTTAGGGTCCTAAGTGTCATTAGTAAATTATCATTTACTATATATAGTAAAGTATGGCAATTAGGGTTTGAAGCTTGGAGGAGCTAGTGATTAGGGTTTCCACTTTCAGATTATTTTGTAATCACATTTTTGGATCAAACAAGGGGTTTTGAGTTGTTCTTGAGATGTTCTTCATTGTTCATCTTATTTTATGGTGTTTGATCTAGAATCTTCATCAAATTCATGATTCAAGTGTTGCTTGGGATCAACAGATACTTCTAGCCCTTGAGGGGGAGAGCTTGAGGTAAGTGATTCTTCTTCTGATGATGAAGCAGTTCAAACCACAAATGTGGAACAGGAAGAACAAGTTCCTACTACTGAAAGTTCGACAGCCTCTGATCATGATGCAGCTGACACTTCTGAGCCGCATACTCCAATGGTTCAGAATCTGGATATTGAAGTCGCAGTACCCACCACTCCAGGAACTCGAGTTAATGTACATCATCCTCTGGACAACATCACAGGAGATATTCTATAGGGAGTTCAAACAAGAAATCAGTTGTACTCAGCTGATTATGCTGCAGTTATAAAAAAGAGATACTTACATGATGGTGCTTATCGATGCTTTGTTTCTAAAATTGAGCCAAAGCATGTAAGCGAGGCTTTAAAAGAGAAGCATGGGCAAGTGCTATACAAGAAGAACTTCTTCAGTTCAAGAAGTTAGGAGTCTGGACACTTGTGGACAGACCAGAAGGTGAAAAGGTGATTGGCACTAAATGGGTTCTTCGATCTAAGAAAGATGACCAAGGGGTGATAATCAGGAATAAGGCTCGGCTTGTTGTTCAAGTGTTTAGACAAGTCGAAGGCATTGACTACAATGAAGTGTTTGCACCTGTGGCAAGGATGGAAGCTATTCGTATACTCTTAGCCTATGCATCCTACATGCAAATCAAAGTCTATCAACTGGATGTGAAAAGTGCATTCCTTCATGGTGAAATCCGGGAAACAGTGTTCGTCAGTCAACTCGAAGGATTTGAGGATCCCTATCATCGGGATAGAGTGTATAAACTGGACAAGGCTTTGTATGGGTTTCATCAAGCCCCTCAAGCCTGGTACGAGAAACTCTCTACTCACTTGCTGAAACATGGTTTTCACAGAGGGGTCATTGACTGCATACTACTCATCAAAGAAAAGGATGGTGACTTACTACTGGTGCAAATATACATGTATGACATAATCTTCGGTTCCAAGAATGAAGCATTATGTAAAGAATTTGAGTTTATGATGAAAGCTGAGTTTGAAATGAGCGCCATGGGAGAAATGAAGTTCTTTCTCGGTTTACAAGTAGATCAGACACCAAATGGTATCTTCCTGCATCAGACCAAATATGTCGGAGATATCCTTAGTCAGTTTGACATAGAGAATGCAACGGCTGCTGGGACTCCTCTTGCCACGAATCATGATGTGGCACTCGACGAAAATGGTGATCTGGTCGACGCCACCATGTATCGAGGAATGATCGGATCTCTCATTTACCTCATAGCTTCTCGTTCTGATATTATGTACGCCACGTGTCTCGGTCCCAGATATCAGGCAAAACCTAAAGTAAATCACCTAATTGAAGTAAAGAGGATTTTTCGTTATCTGAAGGGTACTCCAACAATTGGGTTGTGGTATTCTCATGATGATGACTTTGAACTTACAGCGTATAGTGAATCAGATTATGGTGGTTTCAAGATGAATTACAAGTCAACATCAACGGGATGTCAGTTCTTTAGAAGACGGTTAGTCAACTGGCAGTGTAAGAAGAAGACGTCCGTAGCTCTATTGACATATGAAGCCGAATACGTTGCCGCAGCAAGTTGTTGTTCTCAAAACATCTGGATTCAACAGCAAATGTGAGACTATGGTTTGCATTTTCTAACAACCCTATTTATGTTGATAATTCAGCTGCAATTGCTGTCACTAAAAATCCGGTCCAATGCCCAAAGACTAAACACATCGGTATTAAATATCACTTTATACGTGACTGTTTTGGAAAGCAATTAGTCGATGTTGTTAAAATTAATATTGATTTTCAACGCACCAATCTTTGCACAAAAGTATTTGATAAACCTCGGTTTCTGTATCTCTTAGAGGTCAATGGCGTCAAAAAGAAAAGTGATGTCATTCCAGAGGAATCTAGTACTTAGTCCGTCTTTATGTTTTATTTTTATAAATTTTATTCTTCTTTATGTTATTTTTCTATCTTTATAAATCCAAAAACACAAAAAGATTTTCGATTTTAGAATTTTAGGGGGAGAATAGGTTTAGTTTCAGTAGTTAGTATTTAAATTACTTAATAAAAATGAGGGCGGGTAGAAAAGCTGAAAAGCAAGGACATCAAATCTGTGAGACTGATTCAAAACTATAGAATATGATAGTACGCAGGGAACTAATGGTTTGGGACATCAAAAGGACTTAAAAGTTCAAACGGTTACATTAAAACTACAAGTCTGAGAAGGATAAGCCAAACAAAAGGAAAAATGATAGTAAACTAGCCTGTTACTGAGGCTACATAGAGAAAGTAGGCCTAGAGGTTGCAAGTCCATTATATGATGTGTCGGTAGATTCAACACAATAGACCAGTAGACCTCATTGGTGAAACAAAGTAAAACTAAATAGTTTAACTAGCTGTGGGCTTCCACCTTATCCCTAGTTATTACAATCAACGCATTTCCAAAAAGGGATGACGAGTAATATAAACACCACAAATGTGTGCGGATGACCTTAAAAATGAGCAAATCACATAAAAAATTGATAAACGCAATCAAGCTAATGACTAATGTTGTTGGTGCGTAATGTGTAAAAGAAAAGTGCTCAAACAAGAAGATAGGTTTTGTGCCTCTCTGCTATGCGATGGCACTGACATGAGGATAAGCATAACCTAAATATTCTAGAATTCATTGTTGTTTGTGCCTCTCTGCTGTGTGATGGCACTGACCTGAGGCTTGGCATCTCTTTGAATGTTCTTTGAACAGTTTCTTCTTGTCTAAACTCGTTGACCGCTCAAAAATCTCCTGAGGAATGTTAATTACCATATAAGTGTGGGATCCACAAATGCTTGTTGAAATAATAACTCTAACTAATCACCACTGTGAGTCAAAAGTCTATGTATGGATTTAAGTGGACAAATATACTGACAATCATCATGACAGCAATCATCGACAGTCCAAATCATTATATGCTTCTTACAGTTCTAGTATGATTTCCTATTAGGGCCTTGAACTCTCAGACAAATAAGAATAAGTTAAACAAGCAAATGCTAAAGGGTCCCAAATGATTATGTTTATGCGTGTATGATTCCATAAGAGTCTTTCCAGATAAGATGTAAATACTGGATGTTGTCCTGTTCAGAGGGGAATTCGTTTAAGGAAAATTAAAATGTATTCAACCCACCTTAAACAAAACCACAAAAATACGTTCTGTTTTATTTCAATTTACATTGTTTTCTGTTTTATTTATCGATTAGGTGTCAATTTCGGACTATGTAACTAGATGAACTCTGTGTATCATAAATTAAAAGGGTCACGTCTGAGGTGACCAAACTGGTATGAGTTTAAAAGATCATGTCTGTGATAATCAAGTTTTAAATATTTAAAAGGGTCACGTCTGAGGTGACCAAATGATTTAAATTAAAAGGATCACGTCTAAGGTAATCAATCGGTTTTAATTTAAAAGGATCATGTCTGAGGTGATCAAAGGATTGATGTTAAAAGATCATGTCTGAGATGATCATTGGTCATAACGTTTATTTATCAAAAATTTTAAATTTGAGTGTGTGTGGAAATGGATGAAGTCAAACTCATAAGTATGGACCAATCGCACGACTGGACCATAAGTATGGACCAATCACACGATTGGACCATAAGTATGGACTAGTTGCGCGATTGTACTATAATTATGAGTAAGTCACCCGAATGGACCATGAGTATGGGGGGAACCATGCGATTGGATCATAAGAAGGAACCAATCGTACGACTAAATGGAGGAGTCTGAGTCAGTCGCACGACTGAACTCCAGTCGCATGATTGAGTCGTGAGCATGGGTCCAGTCGTATGATTGAGGCTGCGCATGGTTCCAGTCGCACGACTGAACCCCAAAATAGTATAAATAGAGACTCAGTCGGTCGTAAACCCTACCACTTCCAAAAATCTCAAAAACCGTCCATTACCCAGACACTCTGCCAAAATTTCCAATATTTGTGATTACTCTCCGATTCTGTCTCTGACCATATCTTGTTCATCTACAGGTACTTTACGAATGAAATCGGGACTAATGAACGGTTTAATCGAACCAAAATGATGGAAATTGTTAAAACAAAAACCGGGACTAAAACCCCTAATATAGACCACTTTAATGGACACAAACGTTGATGCAAATGACTTTAAGTGCTACTTCGAGTCCCTACGAACCTAATAAATCTAAACTCGAAGTTTAACTTAACATTTTGACAAAGAGTCAATGTTATGGTGTCAAACAGTACAAGATGCGAAAGGATAGACTGATGAACTTCAGTCGCACGATTGAACCAGACACATGATTCAATCGCACGATTGAATTAATCGGTGACTTAGTCGCATGACTGACTCATCCGCATGGCATAGCATACGGCTAAGTTCAGTCGCAGGCTCAATCGCACGACTGAACTCAGTCGTATGGTTCAATCGCACGATTGAATCAGTTGGTCAAAATCAGTTCAAAATTCAATTGTTGTCTCATTTGAACAGAACTAATGTATATGTTTCTTGTGTTGCAGCAACATGGCTGTAAGATAGACGATGAGCACCAAGCACAACATCTGTGCTTATCTGAATGCTTCTTCTCGGAACACGTCAGAGTTCACCGGGATTATAGCCGTTCTATGTAAATCGAGGATCTACAAAGCCATTCCACTCCCTGCACACCATACAGATCAATTCAGCAGGCATTCTGGGAGAATGCCACCGTCGACCATTCTGTTGAGCCCTACTGTATCCGGAGTTCAATCTTCGAACAAGATCTTCAAATCGGGGAAGACGACCTCAAGAGAGTCTTGGATCTGGGTGAGAACGGAGCCCACCCAACCAAGTTGTGTCCCCTAACGGTTCGAGGATGTTTTCTTAGGATTAAGTACGCCGGCGACATCCATACCGGCGTGCTGAACAAGAGCATTTAATGTTACCTCTTTTACCAAAACTCGCAACTGCCAAATTCCCAACTTCCAATTGAGACATTGCACGACAAGCTATCACTAAAGCTTCAATAGCAACATTCCCACAATTATTCTCTGACATACTTCGAGAATCATCTGCAGTAATGACAACTTGATAATTTCACTTATTCGGCCGGGTCCGTCTCTACCATATTTTATCTTTTCGATAGCGACTTGCAATGTAAGATGAAGGTGAACAAGCAGACGACTACGATGTCGCACCCCTTCAGCAAATCAAGACTCAATTAACCATGATTCTTGATTTGTAAGGGATTGTGTGACAATCTATGAGTTACACACTCGAAGAGGGAGAGATCATTCATGATCTCACAGATGTGCAGCTGGCCGATATGTTCAGACTCAACCCGGATGAGCTAGTCAAGGATGATCCCGAGGTTGATGTCACAAGTGATGAAGAGCTGCAGGGCGTCGATGAGATTGAGATCAAGGATATCACTGCACAATAGTATCCACAGTACACTGACCAACAGGGAAATGTTATCCCTGATCTAGGTGAAACATTTGGCAGTAATACGTTTGGAGCTCTTGATGCAGTGGAGAAAGAGAAAGAGAAAGAAGAAGGGAAAGCCCAAGCCACGGACACAGATGTCGATATCAAGAAGGCTGAGTGGATTGTGTGTCTACAAGAAATGAGAGCCCAGCCACAACCACCAAAGTCTGACGCCTACACCAAACTCTATAGAGTTAAGAAGCATAAGAAGCTGTCTGGCAAGATTATTAGCAGGGCGTATTTTGAGGACTTGGATGCCTACGTCATAAACTGGGAGAAGGGGATAGAGTACTTTAGATTCCCTCATGATCTGAAGACTCTTCCCGGTTTAAGCTAAACAGGCTTCCATGTTTAGACCTTTTGTACGCCAACCCCAGAAAGATGTCGGGGTGGTTCGAGATGGCATTAAAGAGGAAATACCACACCAGGTGGGTCAACTTCAGGCCTCAACAGCCCAAACGGTTCATAAATAAGATTGAAGTTGATCCTCACACTGGAAAGCCTAAAGTAGTGCTATAGTGGAGTGCTCCGCGCACAATGTCAAAGATCCCATTACAGAAAATGCCTCAGGACTTCATTCCATACTTCAAGTGTTGCTATTATGACTGGTGGATGGAAGAAGCAGTCATAGTTTTGCATAAAGAGACCAAGATCGAGACTATCAGGGTATTTGACCCAATGTGGCTAACCAACTTGTCTGCTGAAGATGTCTACACACTCTACAAGTGGCCACTATTCTATGACTCGCAAGACATTTTACAAGCTCTTCAATTCCAACATGTCATATGACTCTGCTTCGCGTTTGAGATTCACGCGGGAGTCACAAGAGAAGAAAAGTACAAGAAGTTTCAGGGGCACATGAAGACTGTTAGACATTAGTTAAACTAGGTCCAAGGGGGAGTTTGTTGATACATATTCATGTACCTAGTTTATATTCTAAAATATAAAAGTCTTTCATGTCTTACACATGTGTAATCCAACGTAATGAAGTGACTGTTTACATATAAAATGCATTGTGATGGTTATATTTGATTGATTATGTCATGTTATATTTATATTGATTGTAATTCACATATATGAACTAACTATACAGGTTTGATGTTGTTTTACATAGTTCTAAGTCAATAAGAACTTAGAAATATGTTTAACTTATTCATGTGGACATTCATGCTAATGGACCTTACTTATGGCCCATACACATAAATGAACCATGCTTATGGACCAGTCGTACGACTGAACCAGGTGACTAGATCAGTTGTATGATTAAGACATAAGATTGGTTCAATCGCATGACTGAACCTTCAATCGTGCGTATGAGTCAATCGCATGCTTCAGTCGCACGACTGAACCATGCTAATGGTTCAGTCATGAATGAACACTGATAACCTATAAATACCATATAATTCATAGAAAAATGAAACATTCGAATTACTTCATAATACTTTGTACCTTAGCTGTCTAGAGAGTTCCAATTCGCAAATCCAAGTTCATAGTTTGTTCCTGATCGATTCCAATCCATTCTTAACATTTGTTTCATCGTAAGATCGATCGGGTTATTCGTTCTCACTGATTGGATCGCCAATCAAATAGGATTTCGTGCTATTTAATCTGGTTTCATGCAGAATCCGTTAGTACTTCGTACGTACTCGGTCCTAACAAAGCTGAGTTTGAAAGGAGTGCCATTGGAGAGATGAAGTTCTTTCTTGGTTTATAGGTAGATCAGACACCAAATGGAATTTTCCTGCATCAGACCAAATATGTTGGAGATATCCTTAGTTGGTTTGACATGGAGAATGCAACGGTTGCAGGTACTCCACTTGCCACGAACCATGATGTGGCACCCGACAAAAATGGTGATCTAGTGGATGCCACTATGTATCGAGGAATGATCAGATCTCTCATGTACCTCACAGCTTCTCGTCCTCATATTATGTACGCCACGTGTCTCTGTTCCAAATATCAGGCAAAACCAAAAGTGAATCATCTGATTGGGGTAAAAAGGATACTTCGCTATCTAAAGGGTACTCTAACACTAGGGTTGTGGTATCCTCATGATGATGACTTTGAGCTTGCAGCGTATAATGACTCGGATTATGGAGGTTGCAAGATGAAATACAAGTCAACATCAGTGGGATGTCAGTTCTTTGGAAGACGATTAGTCACCTGGCAGTGTAAGAAGCAGACGTCTGTTGCTCTGTCAACATGTGAAGCTGAATATGTTGCCGCTGCAAGTTGCTGTTCACAAGTCATCTGGATTGAACAACAAATGTGGGACTATGGTTTGAAATTCTCTAACACCCCTATATTTGTTGATAATTTTGCTGCTATTGGTGTCACCAAAAATCCAGTCCAACACCCTAAAACTAAACACATCGGTATTAAATATCAGTTTATACGTGACTGTTTAGAAAAACAATTAATCGATGTTGTTAAAATAAACACGGATTTCTAACGCGCCGACCTCTACACGAAAGCTTTTGATAAACCTCGATTTTATTATCTATTAGAGGTCAATGGCGTTAAAAGGAAAGATGATGTCATTCCAGAAGAATCAAGTTCATAGTCCGTCTCTATATGTTATTTTCTAATTTTATTTTTATTTATTTTCTTTATTTTATTTTATTTTTTCTGTCTTTAAAATTTCAAAAACTCAAAAAGATTTTTGGTTTTAGAATTTTAGGGAGAGAATAGTTTTAGGGGGTTTCAGTAGTTTGTATTTAATTACTTAAAAAAATGAGGGCGGGCAGATAAGCTGAAAAGCAAAGACATCAAATCGGCAAAATCGATTCAAGTTTATGGAAAATGATAGTACACAGGCATCGAATTGTTTGGGACACCAAAAAGATTTAAATGTTCTAAAATATTATATTCAAAGTTACAGAAATTTATAAGTCTAAGAAGTCACAGCCTAATGAGTGGAACTATGAATGTAAGCTAGTCTGCTAATGTGGTTACATAGAGAAAGTAGATCTAGGGGTTGCTAGACCATTATATGATGTGTCGGTTGATTCAACATAATAGACAAGTAGACTTCATTGGTGAACAACTTTAAAACTAAATCGTTCAACAAGCTGTGGGTTTCCATCTTATCTCTGGTTAACACAATCAACTTATTTCCAATAAGGAGTGAAGAGTAAAATGAACACCAGAAATATGTGCGGACGACCATAAAAAGGAGCAAAGTGCATGAAAAAATTGTGAAATGCAATCAAGCTAATGAAAAATGTTGTTGCTCTAACAAGAAGATAGGTTGTGAGCCTCTCTGCTGTGTGATGGCACTGACCTGAGGATAAGCACAACCTAGATATTCTAGAATTCATTGTTGTTTGCGCCTCTCTGCTGAGCGATGGCACTGACCTGAGGCTTGGAATCTCTTTGAAAGCTCTTAAAATAGTTTCTTCTTGTCAAAAACCGTAGACTGCTCAAAATTCTCCTGAGGAAAGTTGATTACCATATCAGTGTGGGGTCCACAAATGCTTGATGAAATAATAAACCTAAATAATCACCAATGTATGTCAAAAATCTGTGTATGTATTTAGGTGGACAAATATACTGACAATCATCATGGCAACATTATCCGATGGTCAAAATCAATGTGTGCTACGTAACAGCTCTAGCATGATTTCCTGTTAGTGCTCATGACTCTCAGATGAATAAGACTCTGTAATTGGTAAATATAACATTCCTTGTATTTACATTAAAAAAAGGTCCCAAATGATTATGTTTATGCATGTATGATTCCATAAGAATCTTTTTAGATAAGATGAAAATGCTTGATGTCATTCTGCTCAGGGGGAGAAATCACTTAAGAAATGACAAAATGTTTTCAACCCACCTCAAATGAAAAATACAAAAAGATTGTCTTAATTTAGTTTGTTTAAAGTTTTTCTTAGTTTAGTTATATTTGTATCGAGTCGATGACAGACTATGTAACAAGAGGAAATCTGTGAATGTCACAAATTGAACCTAAAGCTGTCTGATAAAAGCTTGTTTCTAAAATGGTAAAAGGATCACGTCTGAGGTGATCACAAGGTTTTAAAATAAAAGGATCACGTCTGAGGTGATCACAAGTTTTTAAAGTTAAAAGGATCACGTCTGAGGTGATCAAATGGTTTTCAAGTAAATGGATCACGTCTGAGGTGATCACAAGGTTTTAAAGTTATAAGGATCACGTCTGAGGTGATCAAATGGTTTTTAAGTAAAAGGATCATGTCTGAGGTGATCAAATGGTTTTCAAGTAAAAGGATCACGTCTGAGGTGATCAAATAATTTTGAGTTAAAAGGATCATGTCTGAGATGATCAATGTCATAATGTCATATATCAAATTCAAGTTTTTGAAAGGTTAGGAAAAGTGAAGTCAAACTCATGAGTATGAGCCAATCGTATGATTGGGTCATAAGTATAGACCAGTCGCATGATTGGACCATAAGTATGAACCAATCGCACGAATGGACCATGAGTATGAGAAAATCACACAATTTGACCATAAGTATGGGTCAATGTATATGATTGGATCATAAGTATGAACCAATCATATAACTGGCTAAGGAATTCTAAGTCAGTCGTACGACTGAACCTCAGTCACATGAATGAATCATGCGTATGGGTTCAGTCGCACGACTGAAACTCAAATGAGTATAAAAAGGGCTCAGTCGGTCGTAGCCCTACACTTGTTTCAAAAACTCTCTGAAAACTGCCAATTGCAAAGTCAACCTTTTTAAAATTTTCATTATGATTACCACTCCGTGCTCACTACTGGCCGATTATTGTCCATCTACAGGTGCTATGAGACTGAAATCGTGACTAATGAGGATGATTAATCGTACCAAACTATCCGAATGGGTTAAAACAAGAACCTTGACTTAAAACTTAAAATATAACACTTAAATGGAACTAAATGTGTATTTAAAAGACATTAAGTGTAATATCGAGTCTAGGCGCATCTAATGAATCCAAACTTGAAGTTTAAATGAGTGTTTCGACAAAGATTCAAAATTTTGGACTCGAACAGCGCAGATGCGAAAGGACATGCTGACGAACTTCAATCGCACGATTGAGCCAGATGCACGATTCAATCGCACGATTGAATCAATCGGTGACTCAGTCGCATGACTGACTCAACCGCATGGCATAGCATACGACTAAGTTAAGTCGTAGGCTCAGTCATACGAGTGAGCTCAGTCGTGTGGTTCAATCGTACAACTGAACCAGTTAGATATAATCTGTTCTAATTCAAATGTCAATCTTTATAAAGATCTAACGTATTTGTTACTTGTGTTGCAAAACCATGGCTAACAGATAGACCATGAGCACTAAGCACAATATATGTGCTTACCTCGACACTACATCCCGGAACACTTCAGAGTTCGCCGGATCATTACTTTTCTTCGTCCATCGAGGATTTACAGAGCCATTTCTACTCGTTGCATACCTTATCGATCCATACAGCATGCATTCTTGGAGAATGCCATGGTCGATCGCTCTGTTAAGCCATACAGGATCCGAATTTCTATCTTCGGCCAAGACATCGATATAGGGGAAGATGACTTCGGGAGGGTCATGGACTTGGGTGAGGACGGAGCCTACCCAACCAAGCTACATCCCCTGACTGTTCGGGGATGTTTCTTGAGGATTAAGTACACCGGCGACATCAATGTCGGCGTGCTAAACAAGAGTAACATGTGCCCACAGTTCAAGTATATGGCACATGTGATCCTCAAGTGCATTGCCTCCTGGCGTGGAGGATTTGACAAGATAAGCGATCAAATCCATAATGCATTTGTTACACTGGTACTGAACCATCCGTTCAGTTTCTCGCGGATGTTCTTGTGACATCCTGTAATTTTCCGTTACCAAAACTCTGTTAGTTCCGTTAAGTTTTGCATACACGTGTCATGAGCACACAATAGTTGTCGTTTAACTTTGGTGACCTAATAATATTTAATAATGTTAAATTAATGATAATTTAACTAATTATGTGGTTACTGCATTATGCTTATGTGTTTAGTGTGTTTTAAATATTATTTGGAAATTAATCGCGTAACGTGGAAACGTGTGTGTTAATTCGTATGTTATGTGTTTTTATAAAGATAAAATATATAATGGTTATTATTAGTTTATATGTTTATTAATTTAGTTAAAACACTTTTAAAAAGAGTTTAAAGCTTACTTTTTATAAAAAGTACAAAATTCAAGGGTTTAAAGGGTAATTATTGTAAAATAATTAAAACAAAACACACCCTAGCCCCCCCCCCACACCTTGTTCGACCGTGACCTTCCCCATCTCCTCTTAAACCTGCGAATTCAAGCATAGAACAAGCAATTGTGCCTTGGTTTGGTCGATTTTAAGCTAGGGAACACATTAGAATCATCAATTGCAAGTTAACACACGTGAAAAGGTTAGATTTTACAAGTTTTATGGGTTTTCTTATTATGGCCGAACCCTAATTCGTATTTGGGTTCAAACATGTCGAATTTTGTTGTTGTTTGATGATGCTAGTAGGTTAGTTAGATAGTATACATGTTGTTTAACATCAATTATGCAAGAATGATACGTTTTTGTTGAATTGTTCATAGACTTTGATTCAAGATGAACCCTAATACAAAATTGATGTTGATTATATGAAGTTGATGGTTGTTTGATGATTTCATGATGTTAGTTTGGTTGGATGAATGCTAGAATACATTGATCATGCAAGAAATTGACGAATTGAAGGTTTTGTTCATAGATTACTAATAATAGTAACTTTATTTTGTCAAGAATGCTGAATTAGGGATGAATGGATGTTATGGATATGTTTATGATGATGTTTAGTAACTAGATTGTTGTTGTGAACTATGGGAATTCAAGAACATATGCTAGAATCCATACATTACTAAAGATAGTAACTTTTTAGGATATGAATTGATGAATTATGTTAGTTTGGTGTTGTTGATCATGCCTAGTTATGTTATGAGCTTGATTAGGTATGTAATTGAGAATTTATTATTGTTATGGATGTAGATCACTTTTGGGTATTACTTTCCCAAAGGGAAACTTTATTTTTGATGAATGTTGGATATTATGAGTTGGACATGTTCTTGTGTTAGGATCATGGTAGAGTGTTTATTGTGGGTATCTAATATGATAGAATGTGTTATTTGAGTTGTATGGATGCTTAGTTGATTATGTGGGATTGATGAACTTTGATGATCATGTATGGTATTGAATGTTGATTAGTAACCAGGGCATCATGTTTGGGATTGGAAATTGATCATTGTGGTGTATGTTGAATGTAATGATTATGATTGTGATCATCATACACGCGTGTGAATCTGAGGCCCCTACTTAGTAGGATTGGCAGGGTTTAGGATGTGAAGTCGTGAGTGGCTTCACATGGCATGTAGTGCGTGATTTGATCTTTGTGTGGCGTGTTAGTTATGTTATAACTAGTGAGCATGTTAATGTTTTAGATTCACATGACTTGTATGATATTTATTTGGTATGATGATCTAAGTAATGCATTGGGAATGTTAACCATGTATGATATATGTTCATGTTTGCATAATTGGTTTACAACTCATAATGTCACCAACAGGTCAAACGGGTCAACTGGGTCAAACGTGTCTCTTTTTTGAAACCTTGACTCTTTGGTTGTAGTGTACTTAGGGTTCCACATGTTCTCTGTTTACACATACTTATGTACTTACGTGATCTAGGTAACCTCTGAAGGTTGTCTGTCCACTCTCACTTCCAAGTAAACCCTAAGTATTTGTACGCATATCAGGTGAGTTCATGCCCCACTCTTTATTTAATCTCTTTTGGGGGAGATAGCATACTGGTAACTTTACAAACGCTTTATGTATTTAAGTTTGTGTATAATATTAATATAGTGTTATTAACCATGGAAAAGTCCTCACACTTTTGAATTGTTAATATTGAATAGCGGGGAAACTTGGTTAGTACTACTGGGTCTGACGAGCCCCACCTGTGTGACTCGAGGTCAACTGGGTGCAATTTGTCCTAATGAACATTTGTCACGACCTGGTAAGTCGTGACAGGAGGCAAAAACTATCACAGTCAGCTTCAATTGCGAAATCACTATGAATTAATATTTATTGTTAATAGACTAGCTATCTGTTACAATACACTACTTATATATCATAATTTTTAAACTTTTTATATTTGACCGCCAACTCTTGAACTCACCAACCATTGTGTTGACATTTTAGTATGCTATTCTCAGGTCGATAACTCAGCTTGCCATTAGGAGCACAACACGGGTCCAACATGCATTCTAAGGCTTTATTTTATAGACACATTTACTCGTCTGTTAATTATGGGTTTTAAACATTTGGATGGCGGGTGTTTTGCCATATTATGAATTTTTGTACTTTGGGTTTGTCTTGTTTACAAAACGCTTCCGCATGGTTTTAAAGTTTGAACTTTGGTTTGTTTTATTTTAAACATGGCATATAGAGTGTTCTGAGTAACTATTGACTGTGATCCAGGTTTGTTTACACGCCTCGCGGTAAAACTCCGCATGTGGATTTTAAGGGTGTGATAGTTCTTCACCTATCTGATGGAGAACATAGAGGCGAAGGGGGAGGAGGGGTTCTGTATGTACCCAAGGTTTATTCAGATGATTATTGATGAGAAGCTTCCTCAGTTGCCCAAAGAGAAGGATGATGAGGTAGTCCTAGAGGTGATGGATGACACTACCCTAGGAAGGATGAAGGTGTATCGGGGGAAGCAGGTGAAGCCCCCGGTTAGGAGATTATTTGGTCATTTGGCCAACATGGACTACGTGGCGCCCACTCGAAAGAAGTGGCGTCACGATGACAGTGATTCTGATATTGAGCCCATTATGGTTCAAGATGATGATGACGACGATGATGATGACCAAGATTATGGTCAGGGTGGTGGAGATGCTGGCTCCAGTCAACCACGAGCCACCGACACGTCTACTATCTCTCCACCACCTCCGCAGAGCAGTTCCTCAGCTCCCGGTGGATCCGACCAGGCTGCCATCCACCATGACTTCTTAGTAGATGAATAGGAGGAGTCTGATGATGAGCCTCTCACTAAGAGAGTCGATAGCTGAGTTGTGGCTACCGAGAAGGGAAATAAGGTGGTTGGAGGACATCAGGCTGGTTCTGAGGGTGGTGATGCTGATGTCATAGACCCATTATACACACCTGACCAGCCGATGAGCTAAGGGGGAGCCCAGATTGCCAAGGGTTCTAGGAGGAAACAAATGGCCCAACCTTATGGAAAGAAGGGCAAAAGGTAGAGATTCGTTCCGATTAGTTCTTCCGCCACTGCCACCACCATAGCCACTGACACCACAACAGCCACAGCCACCACCACTAACATCCCAGTTACTACCACTACCACACCATCCACCACATATACATCCACATCCACCTCACCCACTATGCCCAAAACGGTTCCACCACCAACCATTCCCACTCCTACTCCTATCTACACCACATCCACCACTTCACCTTCTATTCCCCAACCTGGCACATCCTCCCAGATCTCACCTTCATAGAGCTCAACTCTACCCACTATTAGGTTAGAAGAGCAGTTAGCGAGCCTCAACAGACTAGTGCTCAAGCTGTTAGCGATAGATGATCTGAGAGCCAACCAGATGAACCAGCTGATGGCGGTCAATACCGCCCAGGGCAAGCGGATAGCTCAGCTGACAGAGATGAACGCACTCATGAGAGAGCGTTAGTTCGAACTCACCATGCCCTGACTACCTAAAACAAGCTATTGATGGCATCCTTAAAGCAGATCGAGGGATTGGAAAAGAAGAACAAGAAGCTGATGCTAAGGTTGAAGGTAACTAGGGGTGAGCCCTTGTAGATTAAGGGTGATAGTGCTGATGGTGGAGATGATGATGATGGTGGAGATGATGATGATGATGAATCGTCTGATAATGAATCAGATGAAGAAGGTGATGAGGAGGATGTCGGAGGAAGTGGAAAGGACAAGAGAGGTGATGATGATGAGGATGATGATCAAGAAGGTGATGCAACTGCATTAGCCTCGACTCCATCGACAAGGGAGAGGCAGACCAAGAGAAACCAAGATAAAGGAGCCTTTTCTTCAGCTCCTCAAGCTGAAGAGACGCACGATCAAGGAAAAAGTAATGCTTAAATGTTTATGTACTTGAAACTTGTGTACCTGAAATGTTTAATACATTAATGTAATTTATGAAAATTCATGTTTAATGTCTTTGATAAATGATTAATGTATTCTTTGTTGGTTGTGTAAACAACAGATACAACTCAATAGACAGATGACTATGATATTGCTCCCCTTCAGCAAATCAAGACTCAACTCACTATGATTCTTGATTTGCAAAGGATAGTAAGATTATCTGTGAGTTACACTCCAGAGAGGGAGAAATCATCCATGACCTGACTGATGAGCAGCTCATAGATATGTTCAGACTAAATCCAGACGAGCGTGTCAAAGATGCTCATGAGGTCGACGTTATTAGTGATGAAGAGGTACAAGGCATGGATGAGATTGAGATTGAAGATATGACATTAGAGTATTATCCAGAGTACACTAACCCTAAGGGTAATGTTATCCCTGACTTGGGTGAAACATTTGGCAGTGATACTTTTGGAACACGTGATGAGAAAGAGAAAGAGAAAGAGAAAAAGAAAGAGAAAGGTAAAGCCCAAGCCACAGACGCTGATGTTGCTATGAAGAAGGCTGAATAGGTAGCTTGTTTGAAAGAGATGAGAGCCTAACGTGAACCTCCAAAGCCAAACGCCTACACCAAATTGTACAAGGTTAAGAGACATCAGAAGGTGTGAGGCAAAATCATCAGTTGGGCCATTTTGATGATTTGGATGTTTATGCTGTCAAAACGGGAGAAGGGGATTGAGTACTTCAGATATCCTCATGATCTGAAGACTCCTCCCAGTTTTGAGTTGAACAGGTTGGCCTGTTTAGACCTTTTATATGTCAACCCGAGGAAGCTATCGGGGTTGTTTGAGACAGCATTGAAGAAAGAATACCACACCAGATAGGTCAACTCTCAGGCCTCAATAACCAAAGAGGTTCATACATAAGACTGAAGTTGATCCTATGTCTGTAAGGCCAAAGGTAGTATTGAAGTGGAGTCGCCCGTGTAAAATGTCTAAGATCCCTCTAGGGAGATGCCTCAGGACTTCACTCCATACTTCAAATGGTGGTATTACGACTGGAGGACAGGAGAAGCGGTCATAGTTCTGCACAAAGAAGGTAAGATTAAGACTACCAGGGTGTTTGACCTAATGTGACTTACTAACTTTTCTGCTGAATATGTTTACACATTGTACAAGTGGCCACTGTTCTATGACACGCAAGATATTGTACAAGCTCTACAATTCCAACACGTTATACTACTCTGCTTCGCGTTTGAGATTCACGCGGGAGTCACAAGAGAAGAGAAGTACAAGAAATTCCAAGAGCATGTGAAGGATGTTAGACAATAGGCTAAACTAGGTCCAAGGGGGAGTTTGTTGATACATTATGTACCTAGTTATGTTCTTAAATATAAATGTCTTTCATTTCTTACACATATGTAATGAAGATGTTGAATGAAATATGATATGCTTTTGAGGTTAAATTGTCTTTGCGTATATCATATTCTTATTGTAATTGCTATTACTTATATTTATGACAATTATATATAGGTTTGAGGTTGTTGTACATAGTTCTAAGTCAATAATGATTCAGAAATGTGTTCAACTTAGTCAAGTGGTTATTCATGCTAATGGACCATACTTATGGACCATACGCATGAATGAATCATACTTATGGACCAGTCTGATGATTGAACCAGGTGACTGGATCAGTCGTATGAGTGAGACATAAGATTGACTCAGTCGCACGACTGAACCTTCAGTCGTGCGTATGAGTCAGACGCATGAGTCAGTCGCAAGACTGAACCATACTAATGGTTCAGTCGCACGACTGAACCATGCTAATGGTTTAGTCGCACGACTAAACCATGCTAATGGTTCAGTCATACGAATGGACACTGAAAACTTATAAATACCACATAATTCGTGGAAAAACATAACACTTCAAATACTTTCATACCCTAGCCATCCAGAGCATCCCAAGTCGTCCATCCAAGTTCATAGTTCGTTCCTGATCGATTCCAACTCGTTCTTAATGTTTGTTTCATTGTTAGATCGATCAGGTTGTTCGTTCTCACTGATTGGATCACCAATCAAATAGAATTCCTCGCTATTTGATCTGGGCTCACGTAGAATCCATTAGTACTGTGTACAAAAATGGTCCTAACAAAGTTAATCCTGCTAAGACTATCAACAGGGTCAGGATACCAGATCAACCTTCTAGACTGCAGAAGTTTGAGAAGTGGTTTTGTGATAACCAGAGAGGTGAAGCAGTAGTGAGGGTGAAGGATGGAGATGAAATAAGGTTGTTTGATCCTATGGAGGAATTATCATTTAGTGATGTTATCATTTAGTGATGATGATCTGAAGGTGCTGTGTGAGAATAGATTAAGGTTAGGGCAGGAAAGAGACTAAGACTTAGGCCAGCTTGTTTGAGAGAGTAGCAAAAAAAGCTCGGGGTGTGAGATCAGAGATTAAGCAGCTCGAAAAGAGCATGCAGGAACATGAGGATCTGGAGGCAGAAGTAAGAGATTTGGCAAGAATGATGGAGCAAGCCAAGGCTGGAGCTGATCCTGAAGACCCAGCAAGTGAATACTCCCTAGGGGAGTATTGATGATCAAGAAAAGGGTGGTATTCGCCTTGCCATTTTTTATTGTTTAGTCATAGTTTATTATAGCATAGATATTGTTATGATAGGATCTTTTTTAGATTTATCTTGTTTTGTATTATATGGCATGTGAAACTACAGTTTCGTCTGGTAGTTTCACATGCCATAGTGCATACAGTTTAGCAGTTTGTGAAACTGTATGCGAAACTAGATCCGGTATACATATATTTCCTTGTAATTCATTTTGTAACTCTTGAAACATTAATGATATTACTGATTTGAGTCTATTTCTCGATTGTGTATTGCTAGGAGCTTATCTTTCCATCTTTGGGCATTATTCTTCTTTATTCTTACAAACCTTTTGCAAATGGTTATGTTTGATTCGTGTCCATTTTAGTTCATTACTTGGTCCATAATATATTAGATAGTGATATCTTATGGATTCTAGTGCTAAATCTTCATCAAAATCACGTTCAAACAATCATCTAGACCAATATCTTCATCACATAGAATTCTAGGTTGGGGATTGGTTGGTTAAGATCTAATGGCTGGTGATGGTAACTTCCCCCTGAAGGTTGTTCATCTATGTTTTAAGACTTTGGATAAAGGCTTGAGGCTGGATTTATGAGCTCATAAGGCTGAGCATAAGAAACATCAACACTTGTCATAGAAGGAATGGGAGTGGTTTGCTCCTTAGGAGAGGTAGGAGCTCTTGGATCCACTTCCTCCTTCATGGGTGTGTATCTGAGGGCATGCTCAATCTGAATAGAATGAGCAAGGGTTTGTTTGGATTTTCTTTGGTAGGTGACGATGATTTGAGGCTGTGGGGGTGCTGAAGATGAAGAAGGTGTGGGTTCAACATTGGTTAGGATTGCCAAGTTCTCACCTTGAGCAGGGAGCTCTAACATTTTCATGACAAGGGCTATTTCTACCCCAAAAAACCAATAGTGGTTTTCCTCATTATCTTAAAGATATCGGGCTTTATTTGTCCCAACTTTAGAACATTACATGTTCCCCTCAACTCTGAGTCAAGTTCACAGTTGAGAATGTGCTGTACATATCTAGGAAACATGTAATATTCAATGTAATTTAAGTTAGCAAGTAAATTTGTATAAACAAATTGGAAACACCTAAACTTGATCCCATGGACCATTCCATGGACTTTGTAGGAAAGATCCTCTTAAACTTGGTCCCATCCTCCATGTTTGTTGGATAGAGAATGGATGACAACATGGAAAGGCATTTCCATTGAGAGGATACCTTTCCTTTTCTAAAAGTCTTGATTGAGAAGTCACCTTCATAGGCCATTAGCTAGAATGAGCCATTTACTACTTCCTTCATGAAGGACAGCTTACCTTCTTCATCATCCAGCCTCAGATGATGGTTATTGGTGGCTGGAGTTATGAACATCATCCTCCCCTGCACCACAGCAGATAGTGCCTACTTACTGTCCATTATGATCTCTTGGCAGGTCCTCCAAAACTTTAGCAGTTGATCATCATAAAGAGGACGGTTAATGGTAAGGGAGGTGAAGTAAGATGAGCGGGAAAGAAAGTTACAGATCCCTGAAAAACTAAGGTCTTTCTCATTGAATAACAAATCAACCTGATTGTATTGTCTGTGTAGGTGCATGACAAAGGATGGATGGTTTTAGGGTTTAGGGTTGGCCATTTTATAAGCTTGTGTGAGAGAGATTGAAGGACAACAAGGGTTTGTGGGGCATTTAGGGCTTGAAGATTTGCAGATGAAGAAGAAGATGAGGGAGGGAGACCCATTTGAAAGTGTATTTATATGCTTGAATTTGAGACAAAGTTATTGCAAAAGATAAACTTTGAAATCTGGATATCGGACCCACCTCTAAAAAAGTGGCTAAAAGGTAGTTATCTTGGAAGTTAAAAATATTTTGAAGGTAATTTCTCAGTTGTAAGGAAAAATTCTAAAGCTAAATTGACTTCAGAAGATATTCCTTAACTTGAGAAGAAGTGCTTCGGAAGAAAATGTACTTAGAGTATTTTTGCTTTCGAGACCGATTTGGTTTCAAAAGATATTAAGCTTCACAAGTTTTACTCAAATATTAAATAAAACATCCAAGGCTAAATTGCTTTTGAAAGAAATTGTCCGTCAAAACATATAAGTACTTAGAAGCATACTTAAGCTTCGGAATATATATCAGAATTTCTTTCGAAAGTAAATTCCTCAGTAAATAGTTATTAGTTTTTAAATACATAATTTTCTTTCGAAGTCAAATCATGTCTTTCGAGAGAAAATCTATCTACACTTAAAATTATAAGGATATATATACCTTGAAAAACTTCTTCCATGATTAACTGGACTTATATAAGTGATAAATTAGACAACATTAAAGACATACATTATTTAAAAACAATTTTTAAATTAATTTTAAGAAAACTACTCAAAGTTAATTATCGTAATAGTTGATATAAGATATTTAAATCTCTATACATCAAACTTTTTATAAACAGATAAGCACATTGTTTATTTGTGTTAACTTTAACAAGCTTAATCAATCCTTTTTCAGAATTATTTATGATTAAATGATACCTGATGTTGATCTGCACAGGATTCTCTGTGATTTAGATAGAAATGTTATTGTCTATGTGGATAGGAGTCTTCTTGAAGTTGAATCCATAATCTAGCATCTGATTTTGAATCCAAAGCACTTGAGCATAGCAGCTTGCAGCAGTAATGTATTAAGCTTCAGTAGTTGATGTAGACACACAAGATTGTTTCTTGTATTTCCATGACACTATCCTTCCACCAAGTAATTGACATCCCCTAGATGTAGACTTGAAAGTCATATTGTAGCCACCATAGTCACTATCTGTATATGCATATAGATTGAAGTCAGAATTCTTGGATGCCAAAGTCCTAATATGGAAGATCCTTTGAGGTATCTAAGAATCCTCTTGATAGCAACTAGCTGTGACATCCTGGGGCTGGCTTGATATCTTGCACATATGCATGTGGCAAACATGATATCAGGCCTGCTGGCGATTAGGCAGATAAGAGACTTAATCATAGCCTTGTTAGGATTTTCATCCACACACTCACCCCTCAAGATTAGGTCGTAGAGGATGGTTTCTATCTATTTAAGTCTTAGAAACCTTACAATTAGTCAGATGAAATCCAGTTAGTAGGTCTTGTACATATGTTATTGGTTTATAAAGATGCCAATGTCAACCTGTTTCACTTGAATTCCTAGAAAGAAATGAGTTTCCCCATGACACTTATTTCAAATCTATTCTTCATTAGCTTGTAAAACTCTTTGCAGAGTTTTCATTTGTTGACCTAAAGATATTGTCATCAACATAAACTTGAACCAGCATCAAGTCATTTCATGTTCTTTTGATGAACAGTGTGCTGTCAATAGTATCTCTTTGTAGCCATGTTAAACTAGGTACTGTGATAGTGTCTCATACCACCTCCTTAGAGCTTGATGCAACTCATAAAGAGCTTTATCAAGATTGCAGACATAATCAGCATGATCTTGATTTGTAAATCCATGTGGTTGCTTGGCATACACTTCTTCATCTATCATCCCATATAAAAATGCACACATGACATCAAGTTTGTAGACCTTGAAATCCTTTGATGCAGCAAAAGCAAGTAATATCCTTACAGCTTCAAGTCTTGCTACAGGTTTAAAGACATATGTGTTGTCAGTCCCTTCCTCTTGAGTATATCTTTTGACTACCAGTCTTGCCTTGGTTCTTGATGTCAAGCACTCTATCATCTTTCTTGTTCCTGAAAAACCACTTGGTACCTATTGGCATCTTCCCAGGAGGAAGAGGACATAGGTTCCAAACACCTTGCCTTTTGAACCGAAGAAGTTCCTCCTATATTGCTTCAATCTAGCTTCCATATCCTAAATCTCATCAACATTCTTTGGCTCAATCTGGGATAAGAAGCAAGAGTGTAGACAAACATTTTGATCATGGGTTTGTCCTTTTGTTCTCACCCCAGTCCTAACATCACCAATGATGTTTATAGTAAGATTTGACTTGTGGATTCTCAGCTGAGGAATCACAAGAAGTTGATTTGATAGATCTAAACTAGAGAAATTTAGATCTAGTAATTGAGTATCACCTACCACATCAGCACATCCATCAAGTGTAACTTGATCAGACGAGTGTGTAACATCATGAATGTTGTCTTCAAAGGAATGGTTGTCAGTATCAACAAATTCTTGATCACTTTCACCATCTTTATCTCCTCCTATATTGGAAATCCCTTCATTTGAGTTTTGTGCCTCATTGTTATAATTGGTTGGCACCTCAGAGGTATCAGCTGAATAATTTGTCATGTTTGTGCTGATAGAATTTCCACTTGTAGGGTTTGTTACCATTGGAGCTGAAGGAATTTTATCATTTGGTCTTCTTAGCTCAAATCATGGATTAGAATCTTATTTTAATGCTGAGCTTACCATTTATGACCTTTCCCCTTCCAGTGAGGTAACCACCTTTTCACCTCCAAAAGCAACTAGCACTCCATCATTTCTCAAAGTCTTGAAGCAAAGAGCCATTGCTAGTCATGTGTTTAAAACAACCACTATCAATGATCCATACATTTCTTTTGGTCTTACGTTGTTCCTATACATGGAAAGAGATGATAGTTACATTTGGAAACCCAAGTCTTGCTGGTCTTAGGTTTATCAAGATGAACTGAAGATAGTTCAGTAATTATTGATCCTATATGCAAGATTTGAGGATCCTTTGTTGTTGTTGATGAAGAAACTTCAGTCATATGGCATTCCAACATCTTCTACACCATCTTGGAAGATTAGACTTGGCCTTCAAAACTTTGGAAGTTTTTATAATATTGAAAGTTTTGGAGACTATACCTTTGGAAAATTTTACATCCACTACAGCAGACTTCAGTACTTCGGAAGCATTTCTTTCTTCCTAGACCAAACTTGCTTCTGAATACACTTTTCCACCTATCTAATTTGGTTCAACTTGGAGCTTCCGACGGAAAATGATTTTCCTTCTGAATTTATTTTCTTCTTCTTCTTAGAAATATTTTTCTTGGTTATTTGGATGGTACTCTTAGGATTGTAAATGCAATCCTTAGCATAATGAGTAGTACCACCACACATAATGCAATCCATAGGAGTCCTTTTAAGAGTCTTGTCCTGAGGAGAAGGTTTGTTTTGATCCTAAGGGTGAAGTTTGCCTTTAATGTTGAATGGTCCAGCTTATGCAGTAGTGAAACACTATAAAGACGAAGGGTATTTGATACTAAAAATTTAGTCTATAATACTCCTAAATTAGTCTCTAAAGGCTATTTGGAACCGATTTTGTTAGGCTCGAGTCAGTCCTAAATATCTAGTCCTAGATGCTCATATTAATAACCCAGTCTTGATTGTATGTCACTAGCAGATACTAACATTTAGTCTCCCATACACATAAATTTAGTACTTAATTTATCTCTCGATGCCAAGTCATTTCAGTCTCGAATACATTTCTTCAATGACTGAAAACCAGTCTTCTATACTGCAGTTTTAGAAACTGAAAATCAGTAGTTAATCCTATCGGTTTTGTCCCATGTACGATTAATAAGATTTGGGTTTCATTACAATTAGGTTCCTTAATAAGATATTGTAGATACCAAGCCTTAGTCTCTAGAACAAACCATTCAGTCTCAAATGTATCCTTTAGGAACTGAAATATATCTTTAGATGCTACGTTATCTAGTTCTGAATATGTTTTTAGTAACTAAATATCTATACTTTTTAATTACTTTTTTAGTTTCTAATATGTATTTGTAGATACTAAAAATTAGTTTATGATAACATACTATTTCAGTCTTTAGTATGTTTTAAGAACTTAAAATTATCTTTAGATGTCATATTATTTAGTCTTAAATATATTTATTAGAGACTGAAAATTATATGTTTCAAGGACTAAAAAGTAGTTGATAACTATTTCTAGTTTATATATTACATTCCAACCACTAAACAACAACTAATATCATTCATAAATATATTCTTTCGTTTCCAAAATCTCAAAATATTCAAACAACCAAAAGAATACAATTTTTTAAGACTAAAGTTTAAAAGAGTATTAAATGTAAAAAAATAAATGTCTTAACTAACATCCAAGGTAGTGTTGTCGCTATCACTAAATGGATCATCTAAAGCGCAACCTTTATTACTTACAGGTTTTGTAGATATTGTGCTTTTGACTTTTGGAAATTTTGTGATTAAGAGCTTTGACATTCTTTCGTATACCTTGTTACTCTTTTTGAGTTCCTTCTAGAGCGTAAAAAACCTGATTTCTCAGATCTTCATTGGTAGGACCTGCACATGTTTACTTTAGCAATGCAGTCAAGAGTACAAATATGTTCCAGTACCTTAGCTTCATCATGATCTACCATCAAGGCTTGGTTCGGGGAGACATCTTCCACCTGAAAGCTCCAGTTAAAGCCTCCTTCTTTAATAGCAACTGCAACTTGCTGCTTTGGTTGGTTGGGCTTTTCAGTTCTTGGAGCTACATCAGTGTAGTTTGGCCTCGACTATGTTTGGACAACATTTGTTTTTGGTTCCTTACACTCCCTAGTAAAGTGGCCCATCTGGGTACAGTTGTAACACTTTACTTTGTTATTGCCCGGCCCAAACTTTCCACTGGACACATTGCTTGGAAACTTACTCCATGTCCTTTTATAGAACTTCTGGCTCTGTGAGTGGGACGAGCCATTTGCTAGACTATCTCCATATACTCCAGATCATGTAGATGGATGTAGTCTAGGTCGTCAAGGGTGAAGAGAAAGTTGCCACAACTTTTATCTAAAGACACAGAGGCTGAGAAGAACTAGACTCTTCGAATATGCTTCCTTGAGTATAGTTCTCCCATGGTGTCTATAGGAAGATGATGAAAGGACCTTTTGTTGGGTTGTTAGGGTAGCAGATGAGGTGATGTTGTGGTTTTCTATTTTCCATTTCAACCATGTGAAGGGCTTAACTCTGTTAAATGTTGGATGAGCTGGTAGATGGATTTTGCATGTTCATCACCATTTGGTAACCGCTCAAGATACCATACAGCTCAGTGAGAGTAAGGGTAGAGAGGTTCTCGGTTCTTTTAATGACCACACAATAGTGAGTCCATTGTCTGGGAAGAGAGAACATGAACTTCCTCATAATATCACTAATCTCAAGTTTGACTCCAACATCCATCAGAGTATCGACAATCTTAACATACCTGAAATATTGTTAAGTCATAGTTTCACAGAGTCTTGAAGGTGAAGTTCTCGAACTGCTACTTCATGATGTCTTTTTTGTTTTCCTTTTCTTTCTCAAATCCTTCATACATAAGCTTTAGTGCATCCTAGAGTTTTATTTTATTCTTGCATTTCTTGAAGCCTTTGTAGATGGAGTTGGGAATAGCAGTTTGAAGAGTGGTCATGGCTTTTTGATTAAGATCAATTTCTTCCAATCTTCTTCAGAGATTCAGCCACTTCCTTTGGTATCATCACACCTCCGGCAGTTACTGAAGTAGTACCTGGGATGTGAGGTCCTGAGACTGCAGATCTCCATATCCTATTGTCTAGATACTTGACGAAGCCTTCCATCCTCATACACCAGGTGTCAAAGTCATCAGGAGTGATTTGTGGAGACTTAGTCATGGTGTCGATTTTCATATCAACTTTAGAGAGAGCTGCCTTAGAGAAAGTAACTGTTTATGAAACTAAAGAATGATTTAAGATGGTGAGATCTTGCGATCAATAGCCTAAAAAGATCTAATACCAACTGCATGACTGGTTATGATTGGTCAACAACAGTCTCATAGTTGGAGAAGACATACTTACTAGATCAAATAGGAACCAGGGAAAGAAACAAAGAACAGACAAGCAAAGAACTCAGAGCATAAAGAGTGGTTTTTCAAGGATGATGTATATTGTTCTCAAGTAATTTTATAAGTGTTACAATGCTTACTCCTAAGATTGCTTACATGAGATACTTTATACTACAACCTATAGCTGGCCATACTTTAAAGGCCAGCTGGACACTAATCTAGACAACAACATCAATGTAAAGTCAAAAGGCAGATTGCCTTTTCACATGTGACTATGACATACAATAGCTCACATCCTATTATATTACAAAAGGATAAAACTACCATAGTGGAAAGTTACAGACACGAACACCATAATATACAGTTGATAAAAAGTATAGAGATAATCATAACTTGTATAAGTTGGTAAGTTTTCGGAGCTAGTAGCGGAAAGGTGTTTAGCTTTTGTAAAAATATGTTAGGGACACATGTTTCCTAAGTATTAGGAATAAATTAGTTTTTGAGCTTCGATAGACTTTGCCTTCAAGTTTATGAAGACTTCACTTTTGGCTTCAAAAGATTTCTGTATTTGGATTCATAAGATTTGACACTTAAGTAATTTTCCTTGTGTATGGTAAAATCTTCCGAATTAACTTACTTATACTTCAGAAGCATGTTGATAGATCTTTAGTTAAAATCAGTCTTTAAGATAAGAGTTAATCTCGATTTTGGTCCCTGTGTTTTGCAAATTGACTCCACTTGAGTACCAACGTTTATTTTGTCTCCATTTGAGTACCAAATTTTAAAAAATTTGTCTGTTTCAGTCCAAATTTCAAACGGTGTTAACATTTTTGTTAGATTTTTTTAAAAAGAACAAAATACCCCTAAGGCTAAAAATATCACCATCTCCACCACACACCACACACCACCACCCCTAACCTCTCAACAACCCACCACCACCGGAGCCATCATCATCGGCGCCGGCCTCTCCGGCCTAGCCGCCGCCATCCGCCTCCACTCCCACAACATCCCTTACTCCTCCTCAAAGCCTCCGACACCATCTGCGGCCGCGTCCGCACCGACAGTTCTCGTGCACCCAGATCGCCACCACCTCCAATGACCGCATCCACCACCGTCACGCACTGTCACCACCTATAACCCACCAACCACCACCAAATACGGCCACCACTTGAAGAGGTTGTTAAAACCTCTTCAGCAAGTTTCACCAACAAAATATACACAGTTCTTGTTATAAGCTACCTGTGCCCAATCCCCTCATCTCCAATATATCAATCAAGTACAGAACTAAAACCTAATGACTATCTAAAACATTTACCTCAAGTTACTTATCCAGATAACAAACAATATCATTATACCATAGATAGAGCATAACACAACTTATCCAAGTTACATGAGTTGCATATGAGAAGTGCGTCTAAACTAATTAGTTCACTCACAAAACGCATACGTTTTAGTTAAACATCAGCAAATATCCACCACAAACCATGATCGGTTACAATGAGCAAATTCCTTACAAACATACAATCACTTCACTAACAGCATCAAACAAGTGAACTCGAGTATCACGAGACCATTTTACTAAACAATAGCCATCAGCTCCATTACCTCAGGTCGATCGGAAGTCGAAGGAAGAAAGCCGAGAGATCTAGCGGAACGAACTGAACTAAGAAACTTCTCACCGACCTTGGAAAAATCCATACCACTAGAATCGCCGTCGCCGCCGGTGGCTCCACCTGGAGATAACAGAAGCGAACCTAAGAACAAAAACCTAGAAATCTCAAAACCCTCAGGGGTCAAATTCCCGTGATTCAAAGCAAGCGGGATCAGTGCAAAAGGAGGTGCAGAGAAACTGCTTGGATGCATCTCATATAGGGGATCTGAAATCGAGCGGTGATGGGTGAAATGAAGCTCCATTGGTGAAGAATCTGCAGATCAAAGGTTTGGGGTTTAGAGAGTCATGGGAGAATGTGAGATCATGATTCGGTTTGAGTACAAAGAGAAAGTGTAGTTGAGGGGTATTTTGGTCTTTTTTAAAAAATCTAACAAAAAATGTTAACACCGTTCGAAATTTGGACTGAAACAGACAATTTTTTCAAAATTTGGTACTCAAATGGAGACAAAATAAACGTTGATACTCAAGTGGAGTCAATTTACAAAATACAAGGACCAAAACCGAGATTAACTCTTAAGATAAACTCATAAAGATGTGCTTGTGGAATCTTTCATAGATGAGTAATAATGTCTTGCAACGAAATATGCTTATTATAATAAATAAGAATGTAGGAGGAATGTGTCCTATTCGTACAAGGTTATAGTACTAGAGATGTACAAATCGCTATTTTTTAAACTGAAACCGGTTTTAAACCAGTTCGGGTTTTATGGAGTGTGGGCAAACCGGTTTCAGCCAAACCGGTTCGGATCCAAACCGGTTTGGTGGCTAGAAAAACACAACTCGGTGAACCGGTTTGGAAACCGGCTCGGGTTCAAACCGCTCTGGTTTATTTATTTATTTATTTATATTTTTTCTCGAAATGAACTAAAAAACTATTTTTTATTCATTATTTTAAGTTGTATATATTTAAATGAAATACATAAAACAAGAAACATGAAAATATTAAAACAACTAATAATAAAAATAATGTCGTCTTCATATGTTTTGTATTTTTATATGTTTATTCTCCCCCCCCCCCCGAACCCGACTAGTACGAAGGTTTCATCATATGCTACTTCATCATCGGTCATTCTAGGTGTCAATCCACCATCTACTTCATCTTCGTATAATTCGGCTTCGTATTCTAGTTCTCCTTCTAAAGATAATTTGTCTTGAATTCTTTCCGCAACATCCAAATAATCTTTTAATCAAATACACTTTCAACCGCTTACGGAGTGAGTCTAGTTCTCCGTATTGAAATGATCCTGCCACTAACAGAAAAAGCGGATTCCGAAGCTACCGTGGAAGCTTGGACAGTTAGTAAATCTCTGGCCATGGTGTAAAGGATAGGAAATTGATCTTCCTTACCTTTCTACCAAGCCAACAAATCAAAAATTTTAAAATAATATGGAGTCATCGTGGATAAAAAGTTTGTCCCACCATATCTCCAGAGTTCGCTACTCGGAGTGTTACTAAGTTGACGTTTGCTACACTCATCCCTTAAAGTGTTATACAAAGCAAACATGGGGTCACTTGAGCTTTCGCTTGTGCAGCATGCCTTATTGATTGATGAATATTTGTTGTTTCATCATATTTTGCTAAATAAATATCAAACATGCTCGATAAATGTTGATTAAAATTAGTTTTTAAAATTGACCAAAAATGGGTCTTCTTTATGTAAATTCAAATCAAAAGTAATTTTATCAAGTAAGGTTTCAACTTCGACAGTTTTAAGCAAGGGTTTAAGGCAGCGGCACAAGTAATAACCGGAGGCATTTCTTTAGAAATTTTTTTTTTAATTTATCTTTTATTGGAGGTATCATCTCCAAATAAGGTCTACCTCTACACGACAACTCATTTAATTTTGAAGACATTAAATATATTTGATGAAGAACTAAAGGACTTGTTGTATAGTAAACTCCGAAAAGACAAGTTGTGGCAGTTTTAGAAACATGAAACGTTTTTGTTATTTCTTTAATAATAGCACAACCCGATGGATGGTAACCCGATGCCTTCCCACGACTCACCAAATATTATGAAGGCGATTAAACTTTCTTTTTGCTCAATATCCTTTTCAAACATGTTTCAAGTGGAATTTCATCTTGTAGGCACGTCCCAATTCGGACCTAAACACCTTGAATTTGCGTGTTTACAAAACTTACGATACTTATTATATCTTTTGTTATTACTAAAAATGTCACGTAACATTCGTTTGAAAGTATCTTTTACTTTTTCAATCATTTTTATACCATCTTGAATCGCTAAGTTGATGATGTGCGCAATACATCTACTATGAAAAACTCACCTTCACAAATTGGTTTATATTTTAATTTAAGGTGTTCTATCGCAACGTATTTTTAGACGCATTATGAAAGATATTGAAAAAATTTTGTTTTCCAATTTATATGTTATAATAACTTTGTCAATTAGATAAAAAAATATTTTGACCGATGTGCGGATAATCAAACAATTCAATGCAATAGTACGTTTCATCATTTGCGACGAATCAGGTGCAACCCAATGGGTGGTGACACAAATGCACGAGTCCAGTGAACCGTGGGGAGTCGATCAAACATCACTAGTTAAACTAACACCGGTTTGTAAATTTTCAAAATAAGAAATTAAATCGTTTTTAGTTTTTTTCACATTTTTAAACAATATCTTCTAAGTGTGGCACGACTTACATATGTATAACGCGGTTGGAGTGTTATTTGAATGAGCCGAGTCAAACGTTCATTGTCAAAGTGCTTGAATGGTAAGCTCTCTTGGATGATAAAATGCGTCATTTGCTCTCGAACCGCATTGACATTGCAAGCCCCAAATTTGCTTCATTTTTTATCGATGTTTGGTCACGAAACGGTTCTCCTTTCAAAGCTTTGCAATATGTTTGAGTGTGATTCTTCAAATTGGTATTCGCATTTTGTGCAAAAAATTTGAAACAAAATTTGCGACGAGCCTTAATCACATCCGTTGACAATTCACACATATCGTAATTGCTCCAAATTTTCGAGTCCCTCGTAGTCGGTATAATACGAACGACCATGTTTTGAGAGGATGCATCACAATCAACAGATGATTGAGCACTAGATGATTGAGCCATTTTTTAGAGAATATTTGAGAATATGAAGAAAGTATCTAACATTTTTCAGGATGTTAAGCGAGTACTGAGCTTTTTTGAGTTTTTAGAGTGGAGAGAGAGTTTTTGATTGTTGTAAATCAACCAAAACACCCACAATTTATTTATAGTGGAGTTGGGGGGTCAAATGAGTGAAAAAACACCAAAAAAGGGCTAGTTTTTAGCTTCAACGACTAGTTTAACGGATATATAACGGCTAGTTTTTGGGCTCCTCGAGAACCGGTTTAAAAACGGTTTTTAACCCAAACCGGTTTTTTAGCGCAATCCGGTTTTGAACCGGTTTTTCGTCATCCCCGTTTTAAACCGGTTTCGTTAACCCAAATCTCAAACCTACCCAACCCTATGGGCCGGGTCAAGCCCAAACCGGTTTGGGCCAACCCGATTGCATTTCCAAAAAACCGGTTTCGGATCCCGACCCGTTTTTTTTTTTCACCTCTAGGTTATAGATGTTTTTCCAACTCATTTGTTCTCAATCCTTAAATCATGACATTTTATGTGAAATAGTTTTTTTTTAAGTTTCTTGATTCTAGGTAAAATTTTCTATATAATTACATGTCCTTTCCTTTTGTATATGAAATTTATTTAAGAGGATTTCAAATCGATTTTAACTCTCCAACATCGCAATTTATTTTATACATAATCACCTAAAATCTAAACAATACTCACAAAACTATATTTTCTCGTTTAAAAATTTTATTTTATTTAAAGTTATTACTTATACGCAATCTTATTTTATCGTAATTCCCAAGGTAACTATTCAATTTAATATATATATTTTTTATCAAACATTGTTTTAGCTTTATCTTAATTCCCCAATTTAATATATAACTTTTTATCAAACATTTGTAAAACATGGATTTTTAACATAGTGCAATAACAACAAAAAGTAAACACTCAAAAGATAAACCTTAATAAATATAAAATATGTGAATGCAGGATAACTATTGAATATTACGATAAAGTAAATTTAATTTAGTAACTAATATTTTTATAAATTTTTAAAGATAATTGAAATTATATATAGATGGCAATAATTTTACAATTATATTATTATACTCTATATAATAACACACTTATAACTACAGTAACCTTTTAGATTTTACTTTTGACCATCAGATTTTTTTATATTTTTGTTTTAGCCACCAAAGTCTAACTCTTTATAAAATGCACATCTAATTGTGCACCAAGACACTGGTTGTTAACAAGTAACAACTATACGGCTCCCTTTTTTCTTGCAAGCTAGCAGTAAATTTATTTTATTTTTCTGTTATATATTTGTAAGTATCATGTCTTATAAATATGAGAGATACCCGTTTGAGTCGTGCTTATTTTTATCAACGTTTCGTTGAAATTTTTTTAAGCAGATTTGATTGAAACAACAAACGTCAAAAGGTTAAAGTTGCTTTAAGATATTGACCTTTTCAATAAAAATTTTACATTCATCTTGCAGCTCTTAAAGCATAATTTTTTAAGATTATGAATTGGGTGTTACGACGTGCTTTGATGCTCACAAAATGATATATTAAAAACAACTTAAATTAGACTCAATCTAGAAAACTCAAATTAAACCCTAGATAAACTAGACCTAAACCACTAGATAGACAAGTGAACCTAATCGATTGTAGACAAGAGTAAGGAATACCGGAATCGAACCCTAGAATAACCTAGACTCGGAAAGTATTAAAACAAAATTGATTTAATAATGGGGGCAGATTTTCTTTTTATAAAGAACCTAGAGAAATAAAAACTAAATTTAATAATTGATTAAGCTATCAATTTATCAACTAGAACACGAGAAAACAAAAACTCTTAGAAAATCAATAATGAGAAATATACTGCTTAGGATTCCTAGTCCTTATAACTCTTTTCTTGTTGTGCAGAGTTAAGCACGGAAGACAAATGTGCTAGAATAGATTACAATTAGACAAATTAATCAAACAATCAGTTCATAATTTGGACCAATGTCGGCAACAACGGTCACCGCAAAAAGACTCCAAATATGGTCGCTATTAGTATTAGTGGTGACTATTAATGTCGCACATATTGCCCTCATTTCTTGCAATGAATGTTGTTGCTACAAGGATCCTGATCAAGTGATTAAGAACCAGGAGCAGTGCCAAGTGAAGTTTTATGCTTTGGCTCAGGTTAGAATTAGTGGATGTGTTTGTGATGATCTTTCCTTTGGTATGGCTTGGATATTTACAGCAGCTATATTCTTATCTCGTATTCTATTTCAGTAAGCTGCAGCTGTTATTTCGACCCCAATCTTCCTATCGCAGAAGATCTACCTCTTTTTAATGAAAGGGTTTCTGACTTAATATTAATCATTTTTGTCATTATAATTGACCTTGAATTCTCCCTCTGTCTCAACCTCTGACTCCCTTGTCTTATGTGCTTGTCGTTTATTGTGCTCTGTTTATGCTCTTTGTATCCACACGGACTTCTCTTCTATCAGATGAGGCTCATATACTTGTGTTTTATGATGATGATGTTTGGTAGGTGGGGGCCGCAACTTCTTTTCAAGTGAGGCCAATCTTTGGCCGCGGCTCCTACACATGTTTTGTGTAGGTGATGTTGCTACATGGCTGGCTGCGACTTCTCTTGCGAACTGGACTCCTAGCCGCGGCATGTAACCGAGCAGGGTGAGACCATTCCTTAGCCGCGGCTTCTTGGCTCTATTGGCATGTTTTCTTTGATCCTAATCCCGAGTCTATGTTGGTACCCCTTCAAGTCCCCCCAGTCCAATATTATGACATTAGTCATCATGTTGGACTATTTCGTGGCTTTATTCTGTCTTTTCGAATGTCCGTTGATGGCTTGCATCGGGTATTGTGTAGCCGTCCTACTTTAGCTTTTGACTACTCTATCTAGGGGGAGAGTGTACCGCGGCCGCTCCTATAAGGCCTAGAGCCGCCGCCTCGTGAATCCCCACTGCCGCCCCCTTTTTACTTCGAGTACCATGCCTTTTAGCCTACCTCACCTTTCCTTTCTCCTCTCCTATAAATGAGAGGTCACCTTCCTTCATTTGTACACACCATTCAAAATCCTCCTCTCCTCCTACTTGCTTTGAAGCCGCGGCTGTAAGCAGCCGGGTGCTTTTGGTTTTTTCGCGAGGTGCTGTTGGTTACCCTGTGCCGCGAGTTGACCTGCGGCAGTCTCCCCGTGCGTGCCTTGAGCTGCGGCTGTCTCCCGCGCCACGCCTTGAGCCGAGGATGTCTCCCCGTGCCGCGCCTTGAGCCGCGGTTATTTCCCCACGCGCGTAGGAGCCGCGGCTGTCTCCCGGTGCTGTGCCTTGAGCGGGGCTGTCTCCCCGTACCGCGCCTTGAGCCGCGATTGTTTCCCCGTGCCGCCGCCCTTGACTCACGACCGTTTTGTTGTGCAGTGATTTTACCTGTGGTGCTCCTCCTTATCATCGGTCAGTTCCTTGCCTTGATTTTTTATTTTCTTATGGAGTGTAGGAATGATATGCATGTTCAAAGGTCGGTTATTAGCTACGATTATTTGAATAACTTTGTGACCCGATATGGCATAGACCGTAGTTTGAATCCCTTAGTTCCACCTCCTCAGTCGTCGGTTAGGGATGCGCCTCCCAGTATGATTGCTCTCTACTGTTCGTTTTTTAGCTTTGCAAACTTTAGGATTCCCGTGAGCCGACTCTTGTGTACTCTGTTGCGTTATTATGGTATACATCTTTCGCAAGTGGTTCCGCTTGGTTTAACCAAGGTCTTTCACTTTGAGGTATCGTGTCGGGCCCATCAGTTAGTGCCCGAGATTGGTCTCTTTCGAGCTTTCTATAAGCTTGCTCATGTTGGTGATTGGGTTACCTTCGAGAAGCGTAAAGCGCCTCGTCCCTCTCTAGTGTCTCGATTACTTACTAGCTTGAAACATTGGAAAGACCATTATTTCTTTATTTCCGCTAAGATAATCCCTTTTGAGATGAGTTGGTTTCCGGCTCGGGAAAGAATTGATGACCGTTGCCTGAAACCAAGGATTATGATACGTCTGCCTATGACACCTTGAAAGCCACCCCACAGCATTGCAATCCTTTTCTGAGCATTTTCTTGTTATGGTCGGCATTAGCCGTAACTGGTCTGAGCCTAGCCTGCTGCCGTGTATATCTTATAAGGGCCAACGTAAGTACTTTATTTTTTGTCGATATGCATCATTTTGCTAACTTTACCTGCTTTGATCTATTGCTCTTTTTCTTAGGTATGGGGCTGTTTGATCGCATGAAGCTGACTGCTAAGGATGATGTTACTGAACATACTGAGCTCCTTCCTCTGGGTTCTCCTCCGATTCTGGAGGCTACCAGTGATTTCGTGGTTCATGCCGGGGAATCTATTTCCGGTTTTCCAGAGAAACGTAAAGGTAGTGTGAGGAAGGTTCTACGTCCATGAAACGTGTCAAGACTGTTGTTAAGAGGCAAGGTTTGGGTGCACCAGGCTTAAAGCCCCGAGGCTCTCCTCCTGCTGTGGCTGTGGCTGGGATGGCTGGTGCATCTTCGGCCGTGGCTGGGGGTTCCTCGACTGAGGAGTCGTCCTTCGACTCTTCTTCTTCTGATGGTGATTCTGCTGAGTCAGGGGATGATTTGGTTCGGGATGAAACTGTTGCTGATCCTCATTGTGGCTTTACCGAGGCCACTGGTTTGAATCCTCGTGAGAAGTTTACACCTGATTGGAATCTGGTTAATAGCTCACTTCTGACGACTCCTGAGCTTAGTAGGGAGTATATGTACTGGGCACGTCCCCTGCTGAATCTTTGAGGCTTGAAAATTTGAGCAGGAGAGAATTGTCAGACTCTGGTTGTTCTTCTCTTGTGAATGGTTTCTTATCTTTTGTTGAGATTCACAATCGTTGGCTTGTAAGCAACAAAGAAGCTCGGGAGACGAAGAAACAACTCTTGCGTTTGACTGATGATAATGCCTCACTGAAACTTCATTGTGAATCGATTGAGAAGGAGAAGAAGTATTTTTCAGAGATTTCTGATGAGGCTGGGAAGAATCTTTCTCTTCAGGTGGATGCTAACCGACGTCTGAATGCTGAGCTAAATGACCTCAAGAACTCCTCCTCAAAACGAATTGCTGAACTTGAGGCTATGGTTTCTACTCAGAGATCCGATAGGGAATGGATTGTGTCTACCAGCATCGGCTTGGCCTTCAACAAGATCCGTAACAGCGATGAGTATCTTGGTACACTGGCGGAGCTTTTCTCCCTTTCGGATAAAGTTGGTTATAATTCAGGTTTGTAGCTAGCAACAAATAGTAGTTCATTGGTATCCTGTTATTGTTAACTTCATTTTCTGATTAAGTTAAATGTGTTGTAGGTTTGCTGGATGGTGCTCGTCTTGTTGCTGAAGGAAAAAGACCTGAAGATGCACAGAATTATAACAAAAATGCTTTAAAGGAATTACGTGATCTTTCACAAAAGTTTGACGAAGCTTCTTTTCCTATGGCTGGATCCATTGCTGCCCTCGCTGCCTCTGATCTTGATGTTATCAAGGCTTTCCTTGCTTCGCCATGATGTAGGATTTACTTCTGCTTTTGTTAGTAGCCTTTTGTTGGCTTAAACTAGTTTCGCCTTATCTTTGTTGTCATGTCGTTCTGAATGCTATCGTAGTTTCTTTTGCTAGTTTATGGTTGTACCCAACTAAACTTGTATGCTTTGAAGTATGGTTTGCTTATTGTCTTATTAATCCTTGTTTGTGTTAAGGATTTGTTCTTACTATTCATGATGTGTATGAAACGAAATTTGACCTGAACGATATAAACCGAAGTATTTCCGGACTTGGCTGAAGAACAACATTACCCTGAGAAAGGGTTGGGCCACGGCTGCCCCTCTTTAAGGAGGTTGGGCCGCGGTAGCTTATCCCAATTTTTGGATCGGGATGTTATGGATTGTCATGTTGACTTCTCAAGCTTGAGCCAACCCGAGCGTTAACGGGTTGTCATGTTGATTTCTCAAGCTTTGTTTCTTGCTTGATCTAACCCGAGTATTATCGAGTTATTATATGATTTCACAAGCTTGGTTTCTTGCTTGAGCCAACCCGAGGGTTATCGGGTTATTACATTGATTTCTCAAGCTTGGTTACTTGCTTGAGCCAACCCGAGTGTTATCGGGTTATTACATTGATTTCTCAAGCTTGGTTACTTGCTTGAGCCAACCGAGTGTTATCGGGTTATTACATTGATTTCTCAAGCTTGGTTACTTGCTTGAGCCAACCCGAGTGTTATCGGGTTATTACATTGATTTCTCAAGCTTGGTTACTTGCTTGAGCCAACCCGAGTGTTATCGGGTTATTACATTGATTTCTCAAGCTTGGTTACTTGCTTGAGCCAACCCGAGTGTTATCGGGTTATTACATTGATTTCTAAAGCTTGGTTACTTGCTTGAGCCAACCCGAGTGTTATCGGGTTATTACATTGATTTCTCAAGCTTGGTTACTTGCTTGAGCCAACCCGAGTGTTATCGGGTTATTACATTGATTTCTCAAGCTTGGTTACTTGCTTGAGCCAACCCGAGTGTTATCGGGTTATTACATTGATTTCTCAAGCTTGGTTACTTGCTTGAGCCAACCCGAGTGTTATCGGGTTATACATTGTTATCATAAGTTATAATACACAAGTGCTTAGATGTAATTACTGGTGTTCGTTTACACCTTCGTTTTGAAAATTGAATTACATCGGTTACATCTTGGTTACCCCATGATTACATGTAGCATTTGCGGAGCTGCGCTCCATTCCATATGTGTGGTACCTCCTTACCATCTAAACACCTGAGCCTGTACGCTCCATTTCTTCCAACCTCTATCACTTGGTATGGGCCTTCCCACCTTGGCCCCAACTTCCTTGAGCTTGGATCTGCTGGCTTCATTGCTTCTTAAGACGAACTCTCCCTCTTTGAACTCTTGTCTTTTCACACGAGCGTTGTAGTATTGCTTATCTTTTTCTTGTATTTTGCTTCTCGTATGGCAGCTGACATCCTTCGCTCCTCCAACTGATTTAGATTAGACTGCAGCTCCTCTTCATTATTTATCTCCATAGCTTCCGTGACTCGAATTGTTGGTAAGCCTATCTCCGCTGGTATCACAGCCTCGATCCATACGTTAAGCTGAAAGGCGTTTCTCCATGGCTTGTTTTTGGCATTGTCCTATGAGCCCAAGGACGCTTGGTAACTCCTCCACCCAATTGCTTCCTTCGAAATCCAGTCGAGTTTTTATGCCCTCTACTATGCTTCTGTTGACTCTTTCCACCTGTCCATTGCCCTGCGGGTGTGCGACCGAAGTTAAGATTCGTTGGATCTTCAGCTCGTCACACCAACCTTTGAATGGTTTTCTGCGAACTGTTTGCCATTATCGGTCACTATGAACAATGGGAGCCCGAAACGACAAATGATGTGTTCCCATACGAATTTCTTCACTTGCAGCCCTGTTATTGATGCCAGGGCCTTAGCTTCGACCCACTTGGTAAAGTAGTCAACGGCTACTAGTAGGAATTTCACCCTTCCTACGGACTCCGGGAAAGGTCCCACAATGTCCATGGCCCATTTTTGAAAAGGCCATGCGGCATTGACTGGGATCATGTCATTCTTCGGCCGAAAACACATTGGCGCGTGTCTTTGGCAGCTTTCACACTTCCTGATTTCTTCCACGGCACTCTGGTGCATCCCCGCCAATAATACCCTGCACTCATTGCTTTAGCTACCACCATCCTTGGCCCTGCATGTATCTCACATATACCCTCGTGTATCTCATGTACCACATACGTGGCCTGCTCTTTGGTTAAGCACCTTAAAGATGGCCCCAGGTATGACCTCCGGTATAAAATTCCATGCTGCATTTCATAATGCAAGGCCCTTGCCTGTATTGCTCGTGCTTCCCCTTTCTCTGCTGGTAGAACTCCTTCAGTCAAAAATCTGACTATCGGAGTCATCCATCCGTCTTCTTCTCTTGCTTCAACTGATGATACTTCTGGTTCTTCGATGGAAGACCTTTGCAGCACCTCCACCTTAACCTCCTTTGCAAGATGGCTAAATGACACGAAGCCAACTTACTCAATGCATCAGCCTTTTTGTTTTTACTTCGTGGGATGTGCGAGACGTCACACTTCTCGAAACTGTTCATTATTTGTTTTTCCTTGTCTAAGTATCTCTTCATGGTGTCTTCCTTTGCATCGTAGGATCCGTTAATCTGGTTGGCCACCAGTAGTGAGTCCACATGGGCGTGCAATTTCTTAATACCCATTTGCTTGGCTAGCCTTAATCCGGCTATTAAGGCCTCGTATTCTGTCTCATTGTTTGAACTTTAAGGCTAACCTTAAAGCATAGGTTAATTCCTCCATGTTAGGACCTACTAGGATCAAGCCTGCCCCAGAACCTTCGTCATTTGATGCGCCATCTGTGTGCAGACACCACTCTTCAGGTGGGAGCTCTCCCTCCTGCATGTTAGGTGCATCTTCCTCTTCCTCATGAGGTACTTCTACCAAAAAGTCAGCTACTACCTGTCCCTTGAATGCCACTCTCGGCTTGTACTCGATCCCAAAGGCTCCGAGTTCAATTGCCCACTTTGCTAGTCTCCCGAAATCTCGGGTTTCCTCAACACCTGTTGTATTGGGTGCCCGGTCCTCACCTCGATTGAGTGAGCTTGAAAGTAACGTCTTAGTCTTCGAGACGCGTGCACCAGGGATAGTGTGAGCTTTTCCATGGGCGAGTACCGGGTCTCCGGGTCTTTCAATGCCCTACTGACGAAGTATATCGGGGTTTGCTCCCCTTCTCGCTCGGTCATCAGCACGGCACTTACTGCGCCCTTGCTCGCCGATAAGTACATTACTAGCTTCTCCTTTGGGAAAGGAGCTACCAGTCTTGGCAGGTTGCAAAGGTACCTCTTCATTTGCTGGAACGCCTCCTCTGCCTCCTCTGTCCATAAAAAGTCTTTCTTTCTTAGGCAGTTCCGCAAGGTGGTTATAAACGGTAAGGCGCGCTCAGCGTGTTTTGATAAGAATCTGTTAAGGGCCACTAATCTTCCATTCAACGTTTGCATGTCCTTTACTGACCTGGGGGATGGCATGTTCAACACTGCTGCAATCTTCTCTGGGTTGGCTTCAAAGCCATCCTTTGTTACAATTACGCTTAGAAACTTTCCTTCTTCCACTCCGAATGAGCATTTCTTCGGATTGAGTTTCATGTTTATCGCCCGTAGGGTACTGAATGTTTCGGCGATGTCTTCGAGCAGAGCATTCTCGTCACGACTTTTATGACGACGTCGTCTACATATACCTCGATGTTTCTACCGATCTGTGATTTGAATGCCTTGTCCATTAAGCGTTGATAAGTGGCACCGGCGTTCTTTAGTCCGAATGGCATTTTTGTGAAGCAGAAAATGCCGACATCCGTGTAAAATGCTGTCTTGTCTTCGTCTTCTGGTGCCATTTTGACCTGATGGTATCCTTTGTATGCATCCAGGAAACATTTTAATGGAAAACTTGACGGCGAGTCTACCTTCAAGTCGATTTCTGGAAGGGGATAGCAGTCCTTTGGACAAGCGTTGTTGAGATCTTTAAAATCAATGCACATCCTCCAGCTACCATCACCTTTTTTTACCATTACCGGGTTGGCCACCCAAGTCTGATATCGGACTTCCCTTATAATACCCGCTTGCAGCAGCTTCTTGACTTCCTCTATCACAGCTTGGCTCCGCTCCTGCCCCATATGGCGATGCTTCTGGGCCACAGGTTCCTTGGATAAATACGTTTTTAACTTGTGCTCCGCGATATCTGGGGAACTCCTTCCATGTCGGAGGGTTGCCAAGCAAAGACATCTAAGTTGTTTCGTAAGAGGTGGTAGAGTCGATCTTTAGCCGCGTCACTTAGCTGTCCTCCTATCACGATCTTTTGCTCTGGGTATTTTGGGTTGACCACCCATTTTTCTTGAGTTGGGCACAAATCTTCCTCTTCCTGGGAAGTAGTCTCCGATTCCACTGCTTTTACCTCTTTGCACTCCCTACTAGAATACATTGTCACCACTCCGGTGGGGGTTGGGAATTTGATTGCTGCATGCACTGTGGATATCACTGCTCCCAGAATACATAGCCCTGGTCTCCCTAGTATGACATTGTGCGATGATTCCGATCGTACCACAAGAAATGTCATCACAACTTCCCTCTGGCCCATGCTGTTTCCCATGATTACCGGGAGCTGGATCCTGCCTATTGGTTGCACCACTTCCCCGGAGAAACCCGTTAGTTGATGGGCTTGGGTGTCGAGACCCCTCCTGACTTCTTCATCCAGCTGTAAGAAGCAATGCCATACATGATTTCCGAACTACTACCGCTATCTATGTATACACGGTGCACCTGATGCCCCACGATTACTGCTGACACTGTCACTGGACCACTGGCGAAGCTTCCACCATGGATTGGAGGGAAAGAGATTTTTTGGGCTATCCAGGGTTCCATGTGGTCAGAACATCGCTTCTCCCCACACCCTCCAGTGTGCACCATGAAGATCTCCTTCCTCTTTTCTCCTGCTTGTGGTGTTTTCTTCAGCTCCCGCAATAAATGGGCCAGTTTCCCGGTTTTGACTGCCACATCAATCTGTCGTTTTAACGAGAAACAGTCGTCAGTTGTATGGCCGTTTTCCTTGTGAAATTCGCAGAATTTGTTCATGTCCCGCTTTACTCTGGGTTTTTGTGGGGTAGGCTTCATGAAGTTAACGTTTTCTGTTGCGAGGATCTCACTGGGAGTTTTGGTCAGCGGTGGTAAATTGGCGGGTGAAGTGCGGGTGTGGGGTGGAGGGTTGACCGTGTGACGCTGATGGAAAGGTGGGCCATTAGAGTGGAAGTGGGGTTGGAAGCGTGTTTTTTCCCAGGGTTTCGGGACCCTAGACCGTTTTGGCAGCTCCACGTGGGTGGCACAGGTTTCTTCCCACTTTTTTCTCTCAGTTGCTCGCAGGCCTTCTTTCCCCTGACGAAGGCCTTTGCTCTATCCAACATTTCTTCCACTGTCTTCGGCAGATTCTCATGGAAACGCTCCACTAGTTGATCGTTCTTTACCCCGTGAATGAAAGCTGAGATCCGAATCGTTTCCCCTGCGCCGCGTACTTGCATACTCTCCTTTGAGTACCTGGTGATGAAATTTTCTATTGACTCGTTGTCGCCTCTTTTGATGTTATGAAGTTCAGTAGGGTCTCTGACTGATCTCCTTTGCTGGCTGAAATTCTTCAGGAAGCTGCTTTCTAGTTCTTCAAAGTTTCGTATTTCCCCTGTTGGAAGGCTGTCAAACCACACTCTAGCTGCTCCGGTAAGCGTCTGGGAGAACATGTGACACCATACCGGGATGGTCCACTGCTCTACCTCGGCTGCTCCTACAAAGATAGCCATGTGGTCATCAGGATCACCCGAACCATCATACTTCCCGATATTGCTAGGCATCTTGAGCTTAGGCGGGAATGAGAACTCCGCAATTTTCGGGATGAATTTTGATCTTGACTTCGCCGTTGATGGCCGATACGGCTTGTCAAACTCGTCTTCGAGGTCTGGTTCTGGTGGTGGTCTTCTTTCATCTGCATGATCTTTGCTTCTTCTTCCATGTTCTTCTCTATCTGGTGGTTCCTCGTACTCCAGACGCATTCTTACATCTTCAAAAGGATGTTCCTTTTGATTTAGCAAGGACAGGAGCTGGTCTCTGTTCTTGCTGACAAACTTCGGGGTAATCAGTCCGCTTGCTGGGTTTTCTGTCTCTGGCACGACACCGGCACCAGATAAGGGTGGTGTTGCCAGATGTTCATTCACCGTGGTGACAATGTTGTGATTGTCACGAGAAGGGGTTTTCTGACCTGAGTCCATAGCAAGTCGTTTTTGTGTTGCTAAGGTCCCACGGATGGCGCCAAATGTTGCTACAAGGATCCTGATCAAGTGATTAAGAAACCAGGAGCAGTGCCAAGTGAAGTTTTATGCTTTGGCTCAGGTTAGAATTAGTGGATGTGTTTGTGATGATCTTTCCTTTGGTATGGCTTGGATATTTATAGCAGTTATATTCTTATCTCGTATTCTATTTTCAGTAAGCTGCAGCTGTTATTTCGATCCCAATCTTCCTATGGCAGAAGATCTACCTCTTCTTAATGAAAGAGGTTTCTGACTTAATATTAATTATTTTTGTCATTATAGTTGACCTGACTTCTCCCTCTGTCTCAACCTCTGACTCCTTGTCTTATGTGCTTGTCGTTTATTGTGCTCTGTTTATGCTCTTTGTATCCACACGGACTTCTCTTCTATCAGATGAGGCTCATATACTTGTGTTTTATGATGATGATGTTTGGTAGGTGGGGGCCGCGGCTTCTTTTCAAGTGAGGCCAATCTTTGGCCGCGGCTCCTACATATGTTTTGTGTAGGTGATGTTGCTACATGGCTGGCTGCGGCTTCTCTTGCGAACTGGACTCCTAGCCGCGACATGTACCGAGCAGGGTGAGACCATTCCTTAGCCGCGGCTTCTTGGCTCTATTGGCATGTTTTCTTTGATCCTAATCCCGGGTCTATGTTGGTACCCCTTCAAATGTAAACGGAAACAGCTTGGGGCAAATCAAGTTATGTTTATACGATATATAGAACCATTTAAAAACACAAACTTTCTGTTTATGTCTCTCCCATTAATCTTTGAGAGTACGTATTGTTTATGATTTTTTAACAAATATCACCTCGTATTTTCTAGAATAAAATTACAGTACAAGTTGCAACGCTCACCTCTATTATTCATTTCATTAGGTAGGCAGTATCACTCCTTTAGAGATAAGACGTGCTAAGAGCCTTTAGAAACACATACATAAATTACCACCGAGATGTCCCGCAAATACAAGACTAGTCTCTATGTACATGCTTACTTTTGCAAAAAGTTGACTCTTCGATTAGTAAAAAAGAAAAGGAAAAAACTTGAGACGACAACAGCGATGAATAAGGAATTATTAATTTGCAATTACCTCGTTCTTTACTTAAAAATTAAATTTTAAGATTCTCCTTAATATGGTGATAATATCTTGCAACCATTAGCTCTTTATCAAGTTTTAATATAAGTTATATTATGTGTTTGTCAAACTTTTAACTAAATTTGTACTAATTTAAAAATCTTCATATGATCCTCTGATAGGCTGATTCGTGAAGACCTTTGTTTTCAGTTAATTTCATCCACTTTTAATAGTCTGATGTTGTTGAGTCTTCGTGTTGCAAAACAACACTTAGTTCTTGGTGGGTCTTTCAGCAAACAATATACGGTTAGGAGAAGACGTTGCAAAGAACTATTTCACTTTAACTATACTTGACCTTTTACTACTAATCTAGCTATGCATGATTTCACCCTTTTAAGCTGTCGTCTGCTAAAAATGATCAATTTCTACGAGAACATGTTTCACCCATTAGGTAAATTGTCGTTGTCGATTTTAGCTGGGTTTCACTTGAAAGTTGAAACTTTCTGGGTTGCTTCAATTAAAAGAACTCTGGTAAGTGAATATTAGATACTTGCATCTTGATGCTACCTTTGAATGAACCTTCAGGATTAGTAAGTTAGTTTTACACGTTTCTGTAATTAAATTGTCACAACACTTGTAGCTGATATGTAGCTTTTATCTCACTTGTAAGTACGACATTGCTATATTTATTTTGAAATTATTTCAAACCAGAATGTTGAACAAACAAAAATATAACATTTGTATCTGTCGACAACTATATTGCTCACATCACAAAATATGTTGAAAGCTGGTCGGGTGAAGCTCAAATTTCTACTTAAGTGGCCCTTGATACCTGTAAAATGTCAAGTGCTGTTATCAGATACATTGGAATATCAAACAACACCAATTATTATTATTAATAACACATTCATTCCTATTCATAATAGTAAGAATCATCAGTAAACGTGTTTTATTTTAGTACATATAATTATAATTGTATCAGTTGGAACTCTATATATTTTTTCACAACATAAATAATTAGTTAACAGCAAAAAAAATTTATAAAAAACCTGATATAAAATATTTGAATAACAGTTATCAGCTCAATAAGGACAGTAAAAAAGGAATCCTATGCTAGGGACAATAACAATATACAGTTGCCAATTTGGTAAGTATTATCTGGTAAATCGTGCGGGTGACTTCTTGTGTGAAAAAGAACACTCTTTTGTCTATGTTAAATATAGTCAAAGACATGGATCAATGCACCCACGTCAATCGTCATCTACAACCACACAAAATATTGTGTTAACCAATGGTATTCACTGGTATTTTCTAATTTCTAAATATTTAACAAAATCATGTGCACTTTGAATTTATGATTATAGAAAAAACTAACATCCAATTTTAAATCTGTAAATGATTTTATAAGTTAGTTTATTTTATATCTAGTCTTGCATTAGTTTATTTTATATCTAGTCTTGCATATGGCCACTTGCCGGTAGAAAATAGTGTTCACTAGCGAACACCAATTGTTCTGTTGATAAGCGAAGGATCCCACTAATTACCCGAAAAGATAGAAATGAGAGGATTAAAAATATGGTCGGTAATTAGCAAGGGACATGCACCAAGACCTTGGGAGTTAAATTCATAATAGTCAGATTAACGATGTACCACCACCGAAACTAGTAAATGTTTATGTAGCCTTTGGTAATCCTTATTGATACTAAGGATTAGATTTCGGATAAAATTCTCATTCAAATTTCAGTCTGTCTGTTGAGGAGACCATTGTGCAGTGAGTTTTCCCTTCATCAATCCCCTGATAATTAATTGTCAATATAAATTTTGTCCAATCCCTCTTGTTTTCAAACACATTCCGCCATTCAATATATTACCCCGCTACTCTTGCATTTAATGCATTCCAGCATTGTCACATGTATAAATCTCGTAGTATGTGTTCATTGTTTAATACCTATACATACTCCGTATGCAATACTTTTAGTTAGGATTGGTGATATTAGAAGTTAATTATCTTAGGTAATACGTTAGTGAATTTGTTGAAAATTGTGGTCTCAAAACTTAATTAAGGTTCATTTGCATACGTTTCAATCTAGCTCTGTGTGAAGCCCTATGTTCACATGCAAGTTTGTAGGTGAAAACAAAGCTACGAATCATTATGATAAGTCAATAAGATTCTCAACTTTTAGAAAAGAGGGTAACTCTATTTCAAACGAGAGTTTCCCTCAAATGCATGATTCTCTTATGTCTACACATTCCTGTAATTTGATTAACAAACATCTTTCAATCAATAACAACTATAATTAATGACACGCCATGACTTGCTATAAGGTAATACAACCCATTAACAAATGACAAATCCATTAAGGCCTAATCTATTGGCTTATCATCTAACACATGTGATTGAAATCTAAATGACTTGCTATGACATAACATAGCTTGTTTTATTGTAATATTAACAGATGACAAGGCCTACTGAAGCATAATTGGTTGACTTATTATCTAAATATATACTTTACATCTAAATAATATATATGTTATGGCATATGTAACATGGTGTGTATAGGATAGAAAAATAAATCAACACATATATGTTCATTAAGACCTAATTAGTTAACTTATCATCTAATATGTGTCACTAATATCTGAAGACTTGTTATGACATAACATGAGTTGTTATATGGTAAAATAACATATTAACACATGACACGACCAACCAAAGCTAATTTGTTGGCTTATCATCTAACATGTTCCCACTAGTACGTACCTAAATAATTTATGATGAGATAAAATGACAAATTTATTTCGTAAAACATTACACTAAAACATGATAAGGTCCTAAGGCCCAATTGGTTGATTTATTATCTAACATATGCTATTTTCACATTAATACTTGATATGTCATAACATCGTTTGTTATGTAGTAAAACAATTATTTAACACATGATAACACTATTAAAGCCTAATTGGTTTACTTTAGAAACAGTCACTAACACATAAATGATTACCAACATATTACTAAGGGAATATCCAATGAATAGTCCATCAGTAAATCTATAAGTAATAGTTAGGAAAAGATTTAAGAGATCTCTGATTCATTTCTCTCCTCTCTCATCCATCCCTCACTTCTAACCTTTGTTAGTTGATTGGCATCAAAGATGGTTATCTTAAGAACACTAATCCTCCATTGACATAAAAAAAGGTTTCGTATTATGTTTGCCTTGAAAATGGTCTACCATCGATGCTAATTAGTGAACTGACTGGGGAGCAAGTTCGTGGATATCCAACATTTTAGGAAGGAAGTTTGTACGGATAAAATGTAAAAAGATTTTAAGGCATGGAATAACATATAATTGGGTAATGAAAACATCTTCTAGGAGATCCATACTAGAAGACGTTAACATACCTGTTATCACCTTAACGTCTTGCATGATAAAAAGAGAGAGTCTTTTAACTTCGTGATAGGCACATCCAAAATGAAAGACAACACAAAGCCCAACACAAGATTTAAAAGGATAATACTCACATGATGAGATGTGCATTTTCACGGCTACCACCAGAATAAAACCAAAGTGTTGTATACATTAAGCAAACAACAAGTGCAATCTGCCAACGAATGGTTGATGAAGTTGAAATTTCTGGTATTGATAGTTGATTGTCAAGAGTTGTTTGTAATTTGATATGACGATGGAATGAGGCGTCCATATGGATAATAATTATCAAGTACTTCGAAGAATAAAAGTAAAAGTGCATGGAATCCACATTTGTCTTGGTAAACTTGATCATCTCATCCATTACAACTCTCGGTCGTAAAGGAGCAGAGGTGACACTTATCAAAGACGCATATTAATGACAAACACAGTTTCTAACATATGTTAGTGATAAAGGTTGGGGGTTTGGATTTTTCTGTTTTATTGATAGTTAGGATAAAATGGTTATTTTATTTTGATTTAATGGTTTATGGCACATATTAGTCATAAATGTCATACGCAGTCTAGTAAACATCAAAACCGTATTTTTGAAACGAAAAATCCTTACAATGTAGTTTTGTCTTTAAATGGGAACGATTAAAGAATAAAAAAAATTGAATCGATAGTGAATATTATAATATTTTAATGGCTCTATAAATAGTGTATTTACTAGTGGATAGATATATAGAATACACCATAGCCACGTTGATTTCACTAACCATACATTCACCGGTAAAGAATGGTTTAATAAGTGTACAAATATTTAAGGGTAGTTAGTCAAACTCTTTTATACATATATACACACGTGCGTGTTCGAAGAGATTGTTTGAACAATAGGTTTGGTGAAAAGAAATTATTGGCCAGGAGTCTATTGAAGTTATAAAAGAATTTTGGATTGACTTATGATTAGAAAATATTAGTAAATTACAAGTTAAATATGCATTGTTATTCATGTGGTCCTAAGAGCAATTAATAATGCAATCCCAAGGATCAAAATGGTATGTGAGGCGGTATATCCTCATGAAGGATATATGATGCAGTATTGCTTTGATTTAAGGACAAACACGAAGGATATGAGGTAGGTCTTATCAATTTTGGACACTCTTTTTATGTTTAAAAAAATAAGGAAGATAATATTTAGTTTTTAATTTATCAATAACTAATATTGACTCAAATATATTTGTTTATAACGATTGAATAGATATCAAAATATTAAAAAAAATTAGATTTATTATATTATTTACATACATTAAAAATAAACGTAGTTTATATTAATAAATTAGCCATTAAATATTATTATAAAAATGATATGCACTAAAAACTGTACAATAATTGAATTCGTTGTTGAGTTTGAATATAGAAATCTAAAAAAATGTCGAGACAATGTAAAGAATCTAAACCATCTGAATTTTTATACTCTAATCCTTTCTAAGATAAAATAGAATAATTAAATTCAAAGCATGTGGAATTCAAATTAAAATATTTGAATGCCCACTGTGGTTTTTGAAGCTTTCTAGCTACGACGATAATTATTATAAGCACAATGTAATAATAAAACCAGGTTCATTATATTTTCGAGGATCATCATATGTAGTGTGTGTGTTAATAATTATATTTATACATACACACACACATATATATATATATATATATATATATATATGTATGTATGTATGCATGTATGTATGTATGTATGTATGTAAATGATGCATATAACTATATCAACAATATTAGGACTTTAGGTACATATAGGAATTAAAGCTATCGAGGGATTGATTGCTTACCAAGTAGTAGCTTTCACCATGTTCCAGACCAGCCACAGAAAACCCGAACACATCGTGAGGCACTGGCACGCCAGATGAGTGAACAAGCACCATATCCTCACCAAATGTACCTTTCATATTAAGCAGACCAGCTTCCACCTCCGTCGGAGCTCCATTGATGAACACAGTGATTACTGTTGAACCTACATAAAAATCTCATTAAAGATCCGATATGATCCTTCTAGTCTCCCAAGTCCAAGAAACGATATAATTATCGAAAATAAGACTTTGAAGTCCCAACTTTAAATTTTAACTTTATATTTTTTAGAACGACCAACTCACATTTCATCTAATTATACTCCTAAGTTTAAATCTTTGTCTATTATGAGACTTAACCTTAATTAATTAGTGCCGCTAGACTACAAGCTATTTGTATCAAACTTGGGTTCCTTCTTTGAAGGAGGTTTATTTGAGATGTTTATTTAATAATTCGGGTTCTATTTCTTTATTTGAGTGCATTATAGAAATCCGAATAAAATTAGTAGAGATGGTCTTTAACTAAGACTAGAGTCCCAAACATATAATTTTAATTCATATAATTAATTATTGACAGTTTTTAATTGGTTAGGAGAGGAAAGTACGTATTAATTCAAGTAATCGATATCTTTACAATGAAAAGTAGTCTTGATTTTAAAATTGGAGTAATGTTTAATCATAATCTGCTTCCATCCTTTTAAGTCTAGTATTTATGTCGACAATTAACTTGTTACAAATATGTTTATGTTAAAAGTTATTCAAATCTGCAAGAAAAGGATATCCCTTAGAATCAAGAAAGCAAATTAATTTTGATTTAATTAAGAACCTTTAATTTAAAAAAAAACGTTACTCTTATTTAAAAATTCCAATGAAAGGGGTGAATTCTATCAGGATTAATGAACCTTATGAATTTGATTAATATTAATTTATATAAAAGGACAAAACATATGTATTCACTTAAAAGAACCCTACCAGATTCACAATGAACTTTTGAAGTATCTAAATGTAGGAAACCTGAATTCATAGAAGTATTATGCTCAATTTCCGGGTAACCAGAACCTTGACCCGATCCGAAATAGATCTCGTCAGCACCAGTACCACCACCACCACCACCCATCCGCGACGAAGAGCATCCATCTAGAGGTGACAAAGATTGTAACGTAGGCAAGAACCCTGGCTCTTGCATAACAAAACCTGGTGCAACCGGGGTGTAATTAGCAGCATCTTGGTACTCAATTCCTCCACCACCACCACACCTTGTAAACACTGGTGGCGTCTGTTGTTGTTGTTGCTGCTGCTGCTGTTGCTGTTGTTCTAGGGCTCCACCGCTTATCAGGCTAGCCTGAATCTGACGTTGGCGCCTTCTAGATCTGGACCGGCGGTTCTGAAACCAATAGAAACATTGGCGTCACCCACGGGACCGAATTTCTCAAGCAACTTTCTTATCTTAACAGTTTCCTCCTTGGGTGGGTTAACCATTCCACTATTGAAAATGGATTCAAGTATGAGAATTTGCTCAGGTTTGGGTGTCCATCTTGACCTAACGGGTTCATTTCTTTCGAGACATTGGGTGCTTGGGGCTTGGGTCTGGGTGTGGGTGTGGGTGTGGGTTTGAGCTTGATCTTCCATGACTTTGAGACAAGAAAGCAGCGGTAGAATACTTCAAGATCAGGGTTTGTTGGGAAAGAACAAAAGCTTATAAAAATATTGGAGAGCACATGAACGTACAGAATTGTGGAGAGGTTACACATGCAAATGGGTATTTGTTTATATTATTTAAAAAGCCTAGAGAGCCTGCCACGTTTCAAGACATACTTCTTATATAGGACGGGTCGACATGCCACTACGTACGTCATTTTGAGCCCTAGCTAATTCTTTAATGCATATGTACGTGTAGCTTAGCTAGTGTTAAACTTAAAGTTAACTCGATCATATATATGTGAGCAGTCTGGTCTAATGTAATGTGGTTGGTCAATGGAGTGTGATGAAACTGGTTTTTTTTTTTTTTTTTTTTTTTTTTTTTTTTTTTTTTATTTATCAAATTAACATCATGAATTAATGATGTATGTAAGTTTTAATTTAGAATTCTAATTTATGGTTTAGAAATCTTTTGTGAATCATGTAAACTAGTAATAAAACGCAAAAGAAAAGAGAAAAAAGGTTAGTTACCGTAACAACCGACAAAGATTTTTAATATTATATATAATTAGTATCACATAAAAATGATTAGGAAGCTCGACAACCACTGGGACTACTCACCTTCCACCCTTCCCAAGTGTTCAATCCTTGGACCCAACCAAGCGGTAGTGCTTCCTTAAAACCCATGCTTTCTATTGTGCCAAACATTAGAATGATATCATGTACTTTACACTTTATAACTTGTTAGGTATTAAACTTATTTCTTTTTTATTTCAAGTAAATCCAACTAAACTAAAATACTAATAGCGCTGAATTACCAACATTGTATTTATAATCATTTAAAAACAATTTGAAGGTTTACTAATGATCTTGAAATTTTTAGAATAATTGTGTCATAAAAAAAATTAATGATTCATCTAAACGTCAGTTTACTAGTTTTGCTAAAAGTCAAGTTTTAAATTGAAATTTAGTTTATTATTTACAGATTTCAAATAACAAAAAAAATTGATAAAACATAAAGTTACTAAGAAACAAGAAAGAACATGTTAAATCACTTAATTATGTCATGTATAATGCTTTAGGATCATACGTCAATAACAACCTGACCATGATTCTTGTGCATACTATTCTAACAATCCTCTATTTACACATGTCATCAATCATATGAAGTAGACAGTAGAGGACGTCTAGCAACATCATACTATACCAACAATGTAGGATGCTTCGCATGACATCCACCATTGCTTAAAGCGTGCACTAGAAAAACTCTTTACTTAAACTATGTAATAGCTGCTACGCATATGACAAGTTATCCTTCTATAATATACATTTGGTTGAATCTATCCAAACATATAGTGTTCAACAATTCTCATTCTCCCAATTGAACTATAAATATCAATGACGCTAAATCATCAACATTTTATTTATAATGATTTAAAAACAATTTGAAGGTTGACTAATGATCTTGAAATTTTTAGAATAATTGTGTCACAAAAAAAGATTAAAGATTCCTCTAAAAGTCAGTTTACTAGTTTTGCTAAAAGTCAAGTTTTTAATTGAAATTTAGTTTTGTAAGGCCTCGTTTCCGAAAACCCCACTGTTGATCATCACAATCTTATTTATAGTAAAATACAGTAATCTCATATAAATATTGCAACGGATTTATTTATCAAAAACTATTTATGCTTTGATATTTGATGTTGACAATTAACACATCATTATTTTAAAAGAGTTACACAAGAATATTCAGTTGTATTACAAAACAACAACATCATGCTTGAAATGGATGCCAGTCTTTGCCCACCAAGTAGCTTCAGCCTTATGCCATCCTCAGCAACAAGTTACCCGTCAACTGAATATACATAAAACTAATCTGCGTTACTGAGTGAATTCATGTTTTATAAATAAAATACTTTCCTTTCGCTTGAAACATTTTCTTTACTTTCGTACATTGTCATTCATCATACATACAACAAGGTAGCATCATTATTATCTTTCATTAACGCACGTATTAGTTTTGTACTTTATCGCACATTTCGTACTTTATATTTATTTTTCACATTCATCTAGACCAATGTCGTATGGCATACCCCAAACATTGTACATGAAGTTGTCACTGGGCCAAAGTCTATAAATAAACCCATAACATTATGCATGAAGCTGACTATAGTACCGAGCAAGCGACAAGGGTCCCGTTTCGTATTTTCGGTCAATCTCAAGGATTAGACCCCTATATTCATAGGCTAGCTAGGCCTCATACAGTTGAGTTAACAACACACGGTTATGAACCTCCTTTCATTTTCCTTGCAAGACTTTCATTCTTTCGTTATATTTCACTTTTCATTATCTTTACTCTTTCGCTTCTTTATTATAATACTTTACGTATTAGAACATTAACACACCACGTAAAGTCATGTAATAATACGTAATAAGGAACATCAATATCAGACCACTAGTATACATTACATGAACATTAATAACCTATCAAAACATTCTAGAGTTTAACCATTAATTTCTACTTCCCAGGATTTCAGAAAAATCCTAAGTCCACTTAGGCGCATGAGCACTATGTAGGCGCATGAGCACTATGCAGGCGCATGAGCACTTGGGCGCATGGGAAATTTCAGGCTTCATGGGCAGTTCCAGGTGCATGGGCACTATGCTAGGGGCAAGGGCACTATGCTAGGTGTATGGGCACTATGTAGGCGCATAAACACTTTGGCGCATGGCCCCTTGGGCGCATGGGTAATTGGGCGCATGGGCAACTTAGGGGCATGGGCAGTTGGGCGCATGGGCAACTTAGGCGCATGGTTAGTTGGGCACATGGGCAACTTAGGCGTATGGGTAGTTGGGCGCATGCACAAACTTTACAAGTTCTAAATACTAATCTTGGTCCCCAATCCATATTCTAACGTGTTCTTAGCCCAAACCTAGCATACTAAGCACTTATAACAACCACACAACTACTCACTTAGTTAAAATATTCACAAACACACACACCCACATGTATAACAAAGATAAACATACGGTTCTAGCACATTATAGTTTGTAAAATGATGATTATATGCATTTCAGCCCCAAAACAAGTTTAAAACAGAAAAGTGGAGATCTAGAACTCACCTTTGACCGTTTTCGAGTAAGACTTCTTGAAACTCAAGAGCACTTGAAGTTCAAACACCTAACACACACCAAGAACACACAACCGAGCACATAAGGCTCGGTCCAAAAGATGAATATTAAGTTGAAACCAAACAAAACACACAAGAAACTCACCTTCAACCTGATTTTCTTATTCTTCTCCCTAAAAACCGATAGGACTCTACTGCTCTCTCTCTCTCTCTCTCAAAGAACCTAAGTAGTTGGTGTAGTAGGGTAGTGGGCGGCCATGCCCACCTTTTAAAACATAATAATATTAATGTTCTCCCCTTGCATAACATTAACCCCTTGACTTGGGTTATTTTAATTTCTTTTATTTTCTTTATAAATTTCTGGGTGTTACAAGTCCACCATTCTTATATAGGTTTCTTTCCCGAAACCTGTCACTCCTCGAACAGTTGTGGATGATGCCGTCTCATCTCTTCCTCAGTCTCCCACGTAGACTCGGATCCCTTCCTATGCCTCCACCGTACTTGCACCAGTGGAACCACTTTATTCCATAATCTATTCTCTTTTCGGTCAATGATTGCCACTGGTTGCTCTACGTAATTGAGTCGTTCGTCTATTTCAATGTTCTCTAGTGGTATAATCATATCTTCATCAGCTAGGCACTTCCTCAGATGAGATATATGGAATGTTGGATGAATCCCACTTAACTCATCGGGTAGCTCCAAAATATAGGCCACCTATCCTACTCGAGCAATGATTCTGAAAGGTCCTATATACCTCGGGCTCAGCTTACCCGCTTTCTAAATTGAATAATCCCCTTCCAAGGTGAAACCTTTAGCATAACTTTATCGCCCACCTTGAATTCAATTGGTCTACGCCTTTTGTCAGCATAGGACTTTTATCTATCTTTTGCCGCTTTCATAAAGGCCTTGATCTTATCCAATTTCTCACTCGTAGCCTTGATCACTTCAATGCTCCTCAACTCTTTCTGTCCGATGTCACCCCAACATACGGGTGTTCTACACCTCCTACCGTATAGCATCTTATATGGCGGCATACCAATGCTGGCACGATAATTGTTGTCGTATGAGAATTCAACTAATGGTAAGTGTTTATCACAACTTCCTCCGAAATCAATGATGCATGCTCAGAGCATATCCTCAAGCGTCTGTATAGTTCTCTCTGACTGACCATCCATCTGAGGATGATAAGCCGGACTGATGTGCAACCTCGTCCCTATCGCGTCATGAAACCTCTTCCAATACTTGGATGTAAACTGAGTGTCATGATCAGACACGAGACACACTAGTACACTATGACTCGTCACAATCTCTTTGATAAACTGATCCGCCAACCTCTCAGATGAATCTGTCTTGCGGATCGGTAGAAAGTGAGCACTCTTTGCCAAACGGTCAACTATCACCTATATAGCATCGTATCCCCTTGCGTACGTGGTAACTTCGTAATGAAGTCCATGGTGATGTGCTCCCATTTCCACTTAGGTATAAATAAAGTTTGGATCATTCCGTATGGCTTCTGATGCTCTGCCTTCACTTGCAAGCAACTAAGGCACTTACTCACACACTCTGCTACCTCATGCTTCATACCCGGCCACCAATGATCTTTCTTCATATCATGATACATCTTTGTAGCATCAGGATGAATGGTGTCACACCCTTAGTTTCCACAAACGGGGTTTTACCGTTAGAAGTGTGACAAACCAGGATCTCAGACACAGTCATATCAAACGACACTACATGAATTTTTAAAAGTAAACATTTGACTTCAATCAGAGGAATATAAACGAAATAAACATTAGTGCGGAAGCATATACACGGAATGTAAACCAATACATGAAAGTTACAAGTGCCAAATCAAAACAAAATGTTCAATGCAAGAAATTAAGATTGATGATGCATGTCCTGAGTGCGTTCCTGAAGCGTGCGTCATGAGCCTATGCGTTCCTGTGACCTGAGAAAACATGCTAAAGTGTGTCAACATAAAGTTGGTGAGTTCACAGGTTTAATTTCAGATAAAATGTTGGTAACTGTTCGAATCATAAAGTAATTAAAGGCATATCGATATGTAGCTAGCCTATAGTCAAGTTACTTAGCGTTTCGAACCGAAGCTGACTGTTTGCATGTCCCATATGATTGTTTTCTTCCCGTCACGTCTCACCAGACAGTGACTAATGTTAGGTCAATAATGCACCCGTTTGACCTCCAATCAAGCTAGCGCGACTAGCCCGGGCGGGGTTTGTCAAACCCAGTAGTACTACTCAGAATTACCTCGCTACACATTACTGACGGTTCAAGAATGTAAGGACTGTTATGTGTGTCTGCACTAACGTAACAGACGATATCAATAATACTAAAACCATTTATGAAAATATGTTTGCATGTTTTCTCCCCCAAAGGAAAGAAAGTAAAATAGGGGCCGTGAAGACTCACAGATTATGTAGTATGTAGGATGGAAGCCTCCCAAGTGTTGTTTACAATGAACGGTCAAACAGCTATTGACAGTTATGTTAAGCGTTAATGATGTGTCTAGTGTTAATAGTAATGTTTAGTCGGGTTGGGACGTATTGGTTCGGTAGTGGGTAACACACACATAAACGCACACAATGAATCTTGTGTAGATCCAAGTATTAGAATCGTTGCCATTGTCGATGATATTTGTGTAAAAGGGTTGTTGTTGTTAGAGAATTACTTAGTAAGCATTAGTGGTACAAATCGATTGTTGTTAGTAGTAAAATGTTAAGTTGGTTTGATCTGGAATACCATTAATAAGTTTGATAGTGTAACTTTTAAAGATTGTCATTAGCAACGGTACTCATGTCGATGTCACCTTAACATCACACGATAAACACACTGCACACAAGACGAAAACTCACTCATAGCAATTCCACTCGCACGACAGGACCAGACGCACGACTCAACACTCCATCCGCAAATGGGCCTTCAATCGTACGAATCATCTTCCTTCGTACGATTGAACTCTCCTTCTTGCGACTCAGCATTCAGTCGTACCACACAGCACCCATTCGCATGACTCAACGACCATTCGCACGATTCAACCTTTATTCGTACGAATCAGCTTCATTCGTACGACTGAACCTTCATTCGTACGATTGGACCTTCAGTCGTGCGATACACATAGTCGCACACATTCATCCACATTGACTCAATCGCACACACTCTCAATCGCATGCATTCAATCGCACGACACACATATACGCGTAGACTCAGTCGCACGACTCACCCCAGTCGCAACACTCAGTCGCACGATAGACTCAGACGTATGGACTCAGTCGCCTGAAAGGCCCAGTCGCAAAACAGTAGGTTTGCGACTGCTGGAGGTGCAGAGCAGCATCCAGCTGCTCCGAGCATGAGTTTCCCACATCAAGGACCTCTAGAAAAACTTTTCTAACATCTCTAAGAAAAATGCACATGCAGAAGGACAACACACGCACCCACACGACCTCATGTGCTCGGGTTGAACCCGAGCATCCGAAACCCTAAATTCGCAGAAGTGAGACGAACAAGAAAAGGGTAGCCAAGGTCGCCTACCTGCTGAAAATGTGTTAACTCAGCTGTAGCCACGATTTCCCTGGTGAAAACGAGATCAAACGAGGTGGTTTTGGTGCTAGGATGTGGTAGAGAGGTGGAGCAGAAGAAAGTGAAGAAGGAGACGAAGAAGAGGGTGTAGAAATGAAAGTTAAGGCTGGTAAGGGGTTTATATACCCAGCCCTAGTTTGGCAATTTGTCACCTTTGGTCCTCGCACTTAGTCCCCGAGTTCCCGAATTTGTTTCGGTTGATAACGACGTAAATGGGCGAGTTATATTAATTAAGAGGATTCATTAAGTAATCCCGTTTATCCGAATCCTCTACAAACACCATTTTGTATCTTGAAAATGGGGTCATTCATGACGTTAGTATTATATAAGCTAATATATTTAACGATGACGGTGGCGATGCTTGTAAAGGTTTTAGGTGATAACGATGCAAACAATGATAACGATAACAGTCGGAATGGTGTTAACCTGAAATTACGGTGTGTCACATTATCCCCTTGTCGAAGAATTTTCGTCCCGAAAATTTGAACATCATGTTGCGAGGTTCAACGGGGAATACAAGGCTCAGCGGTTTGTAACGTATGTTGAATAGAGTTTCTGCGTATCTTAAGAGGTAGATGCCTGATTTGGGAATAGTTGCGGGTACTTCTTCTTCATCTGATCCTCGCGTTACCAGGTAAATTCTGGTCCACGCTTTGAGTTCCAATGGACCTTGACGATAGGGATACGACTATGTTTGAGTGTCTTGAGCTCTCGGTCCATAACATCCACTGGTTCCTCGATGAAACGTAGTTGTTCGTCAACATGTATCTCGTCTAACGGAACGACGAGAGTCTCGTCTACAAGGCATTTCCTCAGGTTTGAAACATGGAACACATCGTGTACTCCACGGAGTTCTTCGGGTAGGTTCAGCTGATAGGCCACGGGGCCGACCCGTTTGACAATCTCAAACGATCCCACGTATCTAGGGTTTAGTTTCCCATGTTTTCGAAAACGAATCACACCCTTCCAAGGTGACACTTTCAAAAGCACCTTGTCACCTATTTGAAATTTCAATGGTCGGCGACGCTTATTAGCGTAACTCTTCTGTCGGTCACGTGCTGTTGCCATACGGTTACGAATCTGAACGATCTTCTCGGTCGTCTCGTGCACAAGTTCAGGGCCGGTAAGTTGACTTTCTCCAACTTCCGCCCAACAAATAGGTGATCGGCACTTACGCCCATATAGTGCCTCAAAATAGAGCAGCTTTGATCGATGTGTGATAGCTATTGTTGTAAGAAAACTCAACTAGCGGTAAGTGAGTTTCCCAACTGCTGCCGAAATCTATCACACAGGCACGCAACATATCTTCTAAAGTCTGGGTCGTACGTTCACTCTGGCCATTGGTTTGAGGGTGATATGTGGTGCTCATATCCAACCGCGTTCCCAATGATCGTTGTAAGGATTGCCAGAAGTGTGAAGTGAATCGAGCGTGACGATCAGAGATAATGGAAATTGGCACACTGTGCCGAGGGACTATTTCCCTTAGGTAGATACGAGTCAACTTTTCCATGCGGTCAGTCTCTCGGATTGCCAGGAAATGTGCGGATTTCGTCAAGCGATCCACGATCACCCAAATGGTATCGCATCTGCTGGGAGTTTTTGGCAGTTTTGTGATGAAATCCATTGATATCTGTTCCCACTTCCATACTGGAATTTCCGGTTGTTGAAGTAAACCAGATGGTCGTTGATACTCCACCTTAACCTTAGAACAGGTTAAACATCTGCTTACATAGGTGGCGATATCGGCTTTCATGTTTGGCCACCAGTAAAGAACCTTCAGATCATGATACATCTTGTCTGAACCTGGATGGATAAAGTACCGTGATTTGTGAGCTTCGTCCATTACTAGCTCTAGTAGGTCTCCATACAAGGGAACCCATGTTCGATCCACAAAGTAGTGGATTCCGTTAGACTTGGTTTCCAGTTGCTTCTCCATGCCTCGTAGCAATTCGGCTTTCAGGTTCTCGTCTTTTAATGCCTTAAGTTGAGCATTGTGGATCTGATCGGGTAAACCGGTGTGAATGGTGAGTTGTAATGCTCGAACTCGTTTTGGCTTAGGTGTCTCTTTTCAACTTAAGGCATCTGCTACTACATTATCCTTGCACGGGTGACACTTGATCGCACAATCGTAGTCGTTCAACAACTCGACCCAACAACGTTGTCTCATGTTCAGCTCCTTCTGTTCAAAGATGTGCTGGAGACTCTTGTAATCGGTGTAAATGGTGCACTTGGTACCGTACAAGTAGTGTTTCCATATCTTGAGTGAAAACACGACTGCTCCCAGCTCTAGGTCATGTGTCATGTAGTTTTTCTCGTGAACCTTCAATTGTCAGGAAGCATAAGCAATCACCTTCTTACGTTGCATTAGCACGCAACCGAGGCCTTGAATAGAAGCATCACAGTAAACTACAAAATCATCTGTTCCCTCAGGCAGGGATAGAATCGGTGCCGTACAGAGTTTCTGTTAGGTATCACAATCAGAGTAGGTTCCAGCGGAAGCAAACAAACACACACAATCACACAAAAGAAAGAGTAGACACGAGAGAATTATAATGGTTCGGTCTAGGTGACCTACGTCCACTCTGCAACTAGGGTTTATATTATTATTGTGCTCAAAGAATACAATTACATCAATGGGTCTATTTATAATGCTAGATTAGGGTTAGTAATTAAGGCAATAACTTAGGCTCTAAGAAGTAACTAAATAACCCTAATTGCCTTAGGGCCGGCTGCCCTTGTTTCTGTTTGCAGCGAAAACAGGCCCGAACCAAGCCCGGTTCGGCCCGAAGCCTTCACAACCCAACAATCTCCCACTTGAAGGCTTTGCAAAAGTCTACAAACACCGTCCAAGTAACCCAGATCTAGTAACTCCAGTATTCTTCATATCCAAAGTCTTCCAAGCTTCATACCCATCAGCTAAGACTTCATCATAACCCCTAGTTACACCCCCTCTCATCAAGTACATGAGGGGACAGTTGAAGCTCCCCCGAGCTCCAACCCATTCTCTAACTCAACTGGTATGCACGATTCACAGCTCCAGAGATAACCCGAGAATCATCTACACTCTCCTCATTTAGCAAGACATCCACAGGAGAGAATTTAACAATCGGAGTAGTGGTCTTCAAAACCCAACGTTGTTTTATGACTGTATCCGAAACACGCCCCGTGCTCCCACTGTCACCAAACCCTTGACCTGGTTTAGACCTCCAATACCGCTCAGCTTGAATCACCTTAGCACCAGGTTTCAGTCATGCAAATTGAACCCTCTTTTGCCCCTTTGACTCAACGAACCCAACTTTGTATTGAGGAACGCTCATATTTTCCTCAGTAGGTACTTCCACCATGTATAATGATCCTCGTTTGTTTCCACGAGCAATAACCAAATTTCCTTTTGTTACTTTCCATTTACCTTTACCAAACTTTACTTTTTGTCCCTGTTCATCCAGTTGACTAACAGAGATAAGATTTCTCTTCAAAGCTGGAATGACCCTAACATTCTTCAAGTTCCAGTAGGTTCCCAATGGAGTTAACAGATTAACATCACCTATGCCCGTAACATTAAGAATATTACCATTTGCCGTTCGTACCTTCCCAAAGTTGCCAACTTTTAGATTCACCAACGCCTCCCAGCTGTGCATCGCGTGAAACGAAGATCCAGAATCCATAACCCAAGAGTCCATACTATTTTCAGCCTCAAGTAGTAACATGTCATCATCACATTCATCCTCAACAACAGTGTTTACTTCACCAGATTTTCCTTGCTTACGCTTTGGACATTGACTCTTAACATGGCCAATCTCATCGCAACTCCAGCACTTCACAGTTTTGCGAGCTCTAGATGAACTCCTCCCTCGACTCCCACTGCTTTTGTTATTTTCCCTTCCCCTGCCAACATATAACAAACCAGAAGATGATCCACCACTAGTGCTTTTCCGGCGAGTTTCCTCACCTAGCACAATGTTTCGGACCCCGTCAAATGTTAACCCATTGGTCCCCACAGAACTAGTAATAGCCGTTACAGTTCCAGACCAACTTTCTGGCAAAGAAGATAGTAATACTACAGCTTGAGTCTCATCATCAAACTTTATCCCCACAGAAGCTAACCTGGAGGTAATCGATTTGAGATTATTAATATGCTCTAAAACTGAAGTTCCCTCATTCATTCGAGTCATGAATAACTCCCTCATCAAGAACACCTTATTAGCAGCAGACGGCTTTTCATACATATTTGACAGAGCCGTCATTATACCACGAGCCGTGGTTTCGTGCATAACGTTAAATGCAACGCTCCTCGTCAAAGCCAATGTAATAGCCCCTCTAGCCTTCTTGTCCTTTGAGTTCCAAACTGCTTCTTCAGCTTTGCTCATTGTAGCCGGCTTTTCTTCCAGTACTACTTCCAAATCTTTTTCACCAAGCAATGCTTCTATTTGCATCTTCCACCAAGCAAAGTCTGTCCCATTAAACTTTTCAGTTCGAACTCTCCCGTCTTCAGCCATTGCAAACGAGAAACGAATACAATCACGAAACAGAAACTGTAGTTGATGAACGCCGCGAAGAAAGATTAACCTTTGTAGTAAAAACCAAAGAACCAAAGCTAACCGAAGCCAAGCACACCTTCAATAAAACACCAAAACCAGAAGTACCTGAACCGGCAACTTCACCTGCAAAAAATCGGGTGTAGCCAGCGATTTCAAGGGGTTCGAAACAGAAACCCCTAATCGCAGCAGCTATCAACAGCCAAACAGCCCTTGCGATCTCTCCTGGAAGGCGGCGACCCTAGGGTTTAATCAAACCCTAATTCGCAAACTCCACAGATAATCAGCAGCCCTGTTTGCGGTAGCACCACGGCCCTCTCGAACAGCCTCCTGCGATTTCAATATGTAAAACCCGGTGTGTTTCCGAACCTCAGCTCTGATACCACTTGTTAGGTATCACAATCAGAGTAGGTTCCAGCGGAAGCAAACAAACACACACAATCACACAAAAGAAAGAGTAGACACGAGAGAATTATAGTGGTTCGGTCTAGGTGACCTACGTCCACTCTGCAACTAGGGTTTATGTTATTATTGTGCTCAAAGAATACAATTACATCAGTGGGTCTATTTATAATGCTAGATTCGGGTTAGTAATTAAGGCAATAACTTAGGCTCCAAGAATTAACTAAATAACCCTAATTGCCTTAGGGCCGGCTGCCCTTGTTTCTGTTTGCAGCGAAAACAGGCCCGAACCAAGCCCGGTTCGGCCCAAAGCCTTCACAACCCAACAGTTTCTGCTTCAGAACCTGAAATGCGAATTATTGTTTGTCACCCCAATTGTATGTAGTGCCTTTATGAGTTAATGCGGTGAGAGGTTGAGCAATCTTTAAAAACCCTTCGATGAACCGTCGATAATAGCCAGCCAACCCGAGAAACTGTCGTACCTCAGTCGGAGTCTTAGGCGTAGCCCAGTTCTTGATGGCTTCTATTTTTTTCGGGTCAACATGTATCCCATTCTCATTGACCACATGACCCAAGAAATGGACCTCTCGTATCCAGAAGTCGCACTTTGAAAATTTAGCGAACAATTGTTCTCATTTCAGTAGCTCTAGAATCAGCCTAAGGTGCTCCTCATGTTCTTCCTTATTCTTTGAATAAATAAGGATGTCATCGATTAAGACAATGACGAACTTGTCCAAGTAGGGTTTCACACTCGGTTCATGAGTTCCATGAAAACCGCTGGCGCATTGGTCAACCCAAATGGGATAACCAAAAACTCGTAGTGGCCATACCTAGTTCTGAAAGCAGTCTTTGAAATGTGTTCATCTCAATCCTTAGTTGATGATAACCCGACCTCAGATCTATCTTGGAATAGAAACTCGACCCTTGAAGTTGATCGAACAAATCATCGATGCGCGGAGAGGATAACGATTCTTAACCGTTGCTTTGTTCAGTTCCCTATAATCAATACACATACGAAAGGTTCCGTCCTTCTTCTTGACAAACAGGACTGGGGCTCCCCACGGTGATGAGCTAGGTCTGATGAACCCTTTATCCAATATTTCTGCAATTGCATAGACAACTCTTGTAGTTCTTTTAAAGCTAATCTGTATGGTGCTCTCGTCATAGGTTCGGCTCCAGGTACCAAATCAATCTGGAACTCGACTTGGTGATGCGGCGGGAAACCGGGTAGGTCTTCAGGGAAAACCTCGGGATAATCACATACAACAAGGATATCTTCAATTTTCTTTTCCTCAGTTTCTTTTTCAGTGACCATAGCAAGAAAAGCGGTATGACCCTTACGCAAGCACTTCTGGGCTTTCATGTAGGAGATGATTCCTGAGACCGTACCACTCCTTTCGCCCTGAACTGACAAAACTTCACCACTAGGAAGTGGTACATGAACGATTTCTCACCACAGATGATCTCAGCTTGATTATTGGACAACTAGTCCATTCCAACAACTACATCGAAGCTACCAAGTATGATAGGCATCAGATCTATATCTAACTCATGACCACATAATCCTAGCTTGCATCCTTAATAATGTGAGGTTGCCTCAATTAGTTTTCCGTCAGCTAATTCTACAGTGTAACTAGGCTCCACATCAGCTAAGGTTACATCTAAGAACTTAATGAACTTGTTGGAAACAAAACTCTTGTCAGTGCCGGTATCAAATAGTATAGAAGCAAAACAACCATTCAGGGGAAACGTACCAGTAACCACATTCTCATCATTCCTTGCCTCGCCAGAACCAATCATAAAAGCATGACCTTTAGCATTGCTTCCATTGTTGCCCTTGTTTCCACTCTTCAGCTGTGGGCAATCCTTCCTGTAGCGGCCCTCCTTACCACACTCATAACAGCCTCTAGTCGCTTTGCCCTGGCGTTGTTGTTGAGGTTGTTGATTAGTCATCAGTTCACCCCTGCAGTCTTTAGCAGCATGACCTATCTTTCCACACCTTTGACAACGGAGTCGATCACACTGGCCATGATGGTGAAAGTTGCACTGGTTATATTTCGGATACTTGCCCACATAGTTGCTCGATCCCTAACCATTGTTGTTGTTGTTCCTGTTTTGATTGTTGTTGGTGAAGCTTCTTGATGAATCAAACTTTCTGGTCTGTTGTTGCTGGGTGTTATTGGAGCTTGAAGACTTGCTGTTGTTACCATCCCATTTCCTTTTATGATCACATGAACCAGATGTAGCGCCACGTTTAGGCAAAGTACCCCGTGCCACTGCCTGATCAGTGAGCTTGTGAGCTAGTCGGATAGCCTGCTGAATAGTGACAGGATCAGCAGCCATAATACTAGCTTGGATTTGAGGAGCTAGACCGTCAATGTACTTCTCAATCCGTTTGTAGGCCGGGGTCACCATCTGAGTACATAAAGCAGCAAACTTGTGTGAACGAGTCGTATATTCCTCAATGTCAGAACCAATCATCTTAAGATTCCAAAACTCTGCTTCTAGTTTCTGGACTTCGTTTCCGGGGCAATATTATTCTTTCATCAAAATCTTGAAATCATCCTATGGTAACCATTAGCAGCATCGAGCCCTAAGGTCTGGACTTGTGAGTTCCACCATGTCAGAGCTAGTCCTTCCAGTGTGCCGGAGGCGTACATGACACGACTTCCTGCAGGACAGTTGCACATGGCGAAAACCGACTCGAGTTTCTCCAGCCAGCGAAGTAATGAGACAGCACCATCAGAACCACTGAAAGAGTGAGGCTTACAATCCATAAACATCTTGAAGGTACAGACTGTTGGACCTCCTTGATTCAGATTCTAGTTGTTCTGGTTCTGATTGCGGGCCTGTTCATCGGCTGCAAGCGCATCAGCAACACGCTCATTGATGATAGCATTCAACTCAGCTTGAGTCATGTTGATGTTTCCTCATCCACACGGATGTCCAGGTCTTCTTCCAGACATGATTCTTCAATTCATAATACACAATAGTCACTAATCGAATAATAATCATTGATAAAAATAAATTGTAGGAAATACAACATATTTAAATCAAACAATCATAATTCAATATATCTTTGTGTTGGATGGAAAATAATCTGGTGATCCGAGTTAAAATATTCCCCTTTGAAGTTATAAGTGTCTTATATATCTAAGTCCGATTCTCTGATAGACTTTGAATCCCTTAGTTGTCCCTCTTTTACTGCTCAGACTAGTGTAGAAGATAGGATATGTTGGAAATTGTAACAAGTGTGAAAGAGTTGGAAGAGTAAGGTGTTGTTCTCTTTGTTTGTCACCGTTAGGCTAGTCGTGCGGGTTAGAAAGGTTTCCGTGTTCCAAAGTGGTAATGTTTGGTTCAATTCGTCGTTGCTTCAACTTCAAGAGTGAAGAAACAAGTGTAGATGTTGGAAGTGAGCGAGCGGGATTCTCCACCCCTCTGTTAGTCGATAATGATACATGTGGCATGCGGATAATGTTATGTTCGTTCAGCAATGTAATGTTAGTATGCCAGGAGGATGTTCGTACAACAGTTGCAATCATGTAAAAGTGTTGTGCGATACTAGTGTTGTGTCTAAGGCTATAGTTTAGATGCAAATGCAATCCTAGTTCTCTATAACCTGTGGCTCTGATACCAATCTGTCACACCCTCAATTTCCACAAACGGGGTTTTACCGTTAGACGTGTGACAAACCAGGATCTCAGACACAGTCATATCAAACGACACTACATGAATTTTTAAAAATAAACATTTGACTTCAATCAGAGGAACATAAACGAAATAAACATTAGTGCAGAAGCGTATACATGGAATTTAAACCAATACATGAAAGTTACAAGTGCCAAATCAAAACAAAATGTTAATGTAAGAAATTAAGATTGATGATGCATGTCCTGAGTGCGTTCCTGAAGCGTCCGTCATGAGCCTATGCATTCCTGTGACCTGAGAAAACATGCTAAAGTGTGTCAACTTAAAGTTGGTGAGTTCACAGGTTTAATTTTAGATAAAATGTTGGTAATGTTCGAATGGTAAAGTATTGAAAGCATATCGATAGGTAGCTAGCCTATAGTCAAGTTACTTAGCGTTTCGAACTGAAGCTGACTGTTTGCATGTCCCATATGTTTGTTGTCTTCCCGTCACGTCTCACGAGACAGTGACTAATGTTAGGTCAATAATGCACCCGTTTGACCTCCAATCAAGCTAACGTGACTAGCCCGGGCGGGGTTTGTCAAACCTAGTAGTACTACTCAGAATTACCTCGCTACACATTACTAACGGTTCGAGAATGTAAGGACTGTTATGCGTGTTTGCACTAACGTAACAGGTGATATCAATAATACTAAAACCATTTATGAAAATATGTTTGCATGTTTTCTCCCCCAAAAGGAAAGAAAGTAAAATAGGGGCCGTGAAGACTTACAGATTATGTAGTAAGTATGTAGGATGGAAGCCTCCCAAGTGTTGTTTACAATGAACGGTCAAACACCTATTGACAGTTATGTTAAGCGTTAATGATTTGTCTAGTGTTAATAATAATGTTTAGTCGGGTCGGGTCATATCGGTTCGGTAGTGGGTAAAACACACATAAACGCACGCAATGGATCTTGTGTAGATCCAAGTATTAGAATCGTTGCCATTGTCGATGATATTTGTGTAAAAGGGTTGTTGTTATTAGAGAATTACTTAGTAAGCATTAGTGGTACAAATCGACTGTTGTTAGTAGTAAAATGTTAAGTTGGTTGATCTGGAATACCATTAATAAGTTTGATAGTGTAACTTTTAAAGATTGTCATTAGCAACGGTACTCGTGTCGATGTCACCTTAACATCACACGATAAACACACTACACACAAGACGAAAACACACTCACAGCAATTCCACTCGCACGACAGGACCAGACGCATGACTCAACACTCCATCCGCACGAATGGGCCTTCAGTCGTACGAATCAGCTTCCTTCGTACGATTGAACCCTCCTTCGTGCGACTCAGCATTCAGTCGTACCACACAGCACCCATTCGCACGACTCAATGGCCATTCGTACGATTCAACCTCCATTCATACGAATCAACTTCATTCGTATGACTATACCTTCATTCGTATGATTGGACCTTCAGTCGTGCGATACACACAGTCGCACACATTCATCCGCATTGACTCAATCGCACACACTCTCAATCGCATGCATTCAATCGCATGACACACACATACGCATAGACTCAGTCGCACGACTCACCCCAGTCGCACCACTCAGTCGCATGATAGACTCAGACGCATGGGCTCAATCGCCTGAAAGGCCCAGTGGTGAAACAGGAGGTTCGCGGCTGCTGGAGGTGCAGAGCAGCGTCCAGCTGCTCCGGGCACGAGTTTCCCATATCAAGGACCTCCAGAAACAGTTTTCTAATATCTCTAAGTAAAATGCACATGCAGAAGGACAACACACGCACCCACACGACCTCATGTGCTCGGGTTGAACTCGAGCACCCAAAACCCTAAATTCGCAGAAGTGAGACGAGCAAGAAAAGGGTAGCCAAGGTCGCCTACCTGCTGAAAATGTGTTAACTCAGCTGTAGCCACGATTTCCCTGGCGAAAACGAGATCAAACGAGGTGGTTTGGTGCTAGGATGTGGTAGAGAGGTGGAGAAGAAGAAAGTGAAGAAGGAGATGAAGAAGAGGGTGTAGAAATGAAAGTTAGGGCTGGTAAGGGGTTTATATACCTAGCCCTAGTTTGGCAATTTGTCACCTTTGGTCCTCTCACTTAGTCCCCGAGTTCCCGAATTTGTTTCGGTTGATAACGACGTAAATGGATGAGTTATATTAATTAAGAGGATTCCTTAAGTAATCCCGTTTATCTGAATCCTCTACAAACACCATTTTGTATCTTGAAAATGGGGTCGTTCATGACGTTAGTATTATATAACATCATATATTTAACAATGACGGTGGCGATGCTTGTAAACGTTTTAGGTGATAACGATGTAAATAATGATAACGACAACAGTCGGAATGGTGTTAACCTGAAATTATGGTGTGTCAAAAATGGAGTGCCGAGTCTTATTAGCTTCATCCATGATTCCCCCTGTAGATCTCCATAACGAGGGATCTACATCCGCTCAAAACGGGTCCTAACTCCGAGAGTGTTTTCACCCAACTCCGCGACTAAACCTCTCATCCTTTCGGAGTTGAGGCGATCTTCTTTCAATGCCTCATCTTAGAACCCCTTGACCTGGGTCATCACATTGGAGGTCATAACCAACTGGTAAGCTTTCACCCGGATTGGCTCGGGTCTCTCTTTTCGGCTAAGGGCGTCCACCATTACATTGGCCTTGCCAGGATGGTAATGGATCTCACAATCATAATCCTTGATAAGCTCCAACCATCTCCTCTGTCTCATGTTCAAATCCTTTTGCTCGAAGAAGTACGTCAAGCTCTTGTGGTCGGTGAAGATGGTGCACTTCGTCCGATATAAGAGTGCCTCCAAATCTTCAATCCAAAGACCACAGCCGCTAGCTTCAAATCATGAGTAGGATAGTTAGCCTCATGGATCTTTAGCTGTCAGGACGCATTGGCTATAACCTTCCCTCATTACATCAACACGCAACCCAATCCTGAGTAAGAAGCATCCGAATAGATCACTAAGTCTTCGCTTCCTTGGGGTATCGTCAAAACAGGTGCTTGCGTCAATTTCATCTTTAGCTTCTCAAAAGCATTCTCTTGTTTTTGACCCCATGCAAACTTTACAACTTTACGGGTCAACTTGGTCAACGAAGAAGCAATCTCGGAGAAGTCTTGGATGAATCTCCTGTAATAACCCGTCAAACCCAAGAAACTACGGATCTCGAATGGCATCTTTGGAGACTTCCATTGTATCACCGCCTCAACCATTACTGGGTCTACCATGATTCCTTTGGAATTTACCGCATGACCCAAAAACTAAACCTCGCACAATCAGAAAGCGCACTTGGAGAACTTAGCAATATCATCTCTCTTCTAAGTGTCTCCAATACCTCACGAATGTGACTAGCATGCTCTTCTTCGCTCTTTGGATAAACCAGGATGTCAATGATAAACATAATCACTGATTTATCTAACATCGGCCAACACACCCGTTTATCAAATTTATAAAGGCAGTTGGCGGTTTAGTTAGACCAAAAGACATAACAAGAAACTCGTAGTGTCCATAACGCGTGCGAAAAGCTATTTTGAGGATACTTGCTCCTTGACCTTCAGTTGATGATAGCCAGATCGAAGATCTATCCTCGAGAACCAACTGCCACCTTGGAGCTGATCAAACAAGTCATCAATTATGGGTAGTGGATAACAGTTCTTCACCGTCAACTTGTTTAACTCACTGTGTCAGTGGATATCTGCTAGCAAACCCTTTATGTACTACTTGATCTTTCATGACATGGGTGTCACCTAGTCTGGCACCAGCCTCACCATGTTGTTGAACTTGGTCGTATACTAATGATGTGTCATGGTTCCAACCTCCAGCTACAGGAACTCTCTCTCGATCTTGTCGAGTTCTCTGTGAGGACAAAACTCCTCGATCACCAAGAAACTATGACAACTTGATCAAGTTTCAATCTCAAGAACAACTAAAGAAAGAATTGGCTAAGGCCGAATCCATAAATGAGCAGGTATCAAACTTCACCTTCTAGTCCTCCCTGCACTCGCTGATATCCAACACAGCATCCATTTTCTCACCCATCGGCGAGCAGCAACAACATTTCCGTTCCTATTAAAAGTCGAGGGCTTGCATCTCTAGAATACCCTATAGTTGCACCCCTTGCAGTTTCCTGCACAACCTCCTCCTCCTCGTCATCACTAGAAACAACCGTCTTTGCCTCTGGTTGCTCCCGTTCTCCTCCCTCTTCGCGTCATCTCTTAGAAGTTTTCCACTTCTCCTCCTCCCTTACAGGTCTAATAACTTCAGTCACCATAGACGGCAGAATTGTCTGCATAACTTGATGAACCTCCTCGACTACAATCTCCTTTACTAAGGCCCTCAGATTGGCACTATCATCACCACCTTCCTTGTGATGAATCTTGGGCTCTTCAAGTGTTATTTCTGCAGCTCTAGCCCTATTCCTCATGACACGTGGTCCAACACCACGTCCACCAGTACTCCACCTCGTGAGGCCTTTGATGATCTACCACCAGCCATCTCTAAACACTGTAAGATTTAAACACCAATACGATCATTTAAGGTAATAGCTCAGATGATGTCAAGTATAGTAAGTCCCTAATTACAGTGGCCAGTTATGATTAGCCACTTAATTTACTCTTCATTCCCCAAGCATTTCTTATCCTGACTACATCAGTAGCCAAATCTACTAAAAGCACATAAGTCAAATAACACACACATATAATACCGGTTAGCTTTAAGAAAATTACCTGATGGCACGTAGCTTCTTCGGCTGGCATCCTTCCACTTGGTCCCATTTTCAGTTTAATTTTAGGTTTTGAATTAATTTACCCATTTCTCTTAAACTTTGGCTCTGATACCAACTTATAAGGCCCCGTTCCCGGGAATCCCACAATTGGTCAATCACAGTCTTATTTATAATAAAACATAGTAATTTCATATAACATTGCAGCGGATTTATTTATCAAAAACCATTCATGCATTGATATTTGATGTTGACAAGTAATACGTTATTGTTTTAAAAGAGTTACACAAGAATATTCAGTTGTATTAGAAAACAATAACAACATTATGCATGAAATGGATGCCAGTCTTTGCCCGCCAAGTAGCTTCACCCTTATGCCATCCTCAGCAACAGGTTACCTGTCAACAGAATATGAATAAAAATAATCAGCATTGCTGAGTGAGTTCGAGTTTTATAAATCAAGTACATTTCTTTCACTTGAAACATTTTCTTTACTTTCATAGATGGTCATTCATCATACATACATCAAGGTAATATCATTATTATCTTTCATTATCACACATATTCGTTTCGTACTTTATCGCATATTTCGTACTTTATCTTTATCTTTCACTTTCATCTAGACCAATGTCGTATGCTATACCCCAAACATTATGCATGAAGCTGGTACTGGGCCAAAGTCAATAAATAGACCCCTAACATTATGCACGAAGCTCACTCTAGTACTGGGTCAAGCGACAAGGGTCCAGTTTTGTACTTTCGGTCAATCTTAAGGATTAGACCATGTATTCATAGGCTAGCTAGGCCCCATAAAGTTGAGCTAACAACACACGGTTATGAACCTCCTTTCATTTAGCTGGCAGGACTTTCATCCTTTCGTTATGTTCCACTTTTCATTATCTTTACTATTTCGCTTCTTTATGATAATACTTTACTTATAAAAACGTTAACACACCACGTAAAGTCTCGTAATAATACGTAATAAGGAACATCAATACCAGACCACTAACATACATTACATGAACAATCTAACCCACCAAAACATTCCAGAGTTTAACCATTAATTTCTACTTCCCAGGATTTCAGAAAAATCCTAAGTTCACTTAGGTGCATGAGAACTATGTAGGCGCATGAGCATTATGTGGGCGCATGAGCACTATGCAAGAGCATGAGCACTATGCCGGCGCATAAGCACTTGGGCGCATGGGAAATTTCAGGCGCATGGGCAGTTCTAGGGGCATGGGCACTATGCTAGGCGCATGGGCACTAGGCTAGGCATATGGGCACTATAGGCAGATGAACACTTTGGCGCATGGGCCCTTGGGCGTATAGGCAATTGGGCACATGGGCAACTTAGGTGCATAGGCAGTTGGGCGCATGGGCAACTTAGGCGCATGCGCAGTTGGGCACATGGGCTGTTGGGTTTGTTGGACCTTTATCAAACTAGTTAACCATTTAAACTATGAAAATGCAGCGTAAGTGAACATTATAACATGGTTTATAAACTGAAATTTCAGGTTTTATATTGATGTTATAAGTTATAAACAAACCCAAGAACAAAAGGATCTTTAATATGTGAATGATGCTAGCTATGATAACACAAAACACAACTTATGGACAGCCATAAACAAGATGCCATAAACTACCTTTCAGCAGCAAAAAAAAGGTCGAAAATGGATGAAGATGATGATGTTTTGAGTGGCTAGCCTTCAAAGGGGAAGACCTCAAAACCGTGATACCACAAGCTCTTCAAACACCTTGCTTGTTAGGATGCAACACCAGCTTCCTTCTTCTCTTGAAGATCTGAATCTTGTTGAACCAAGGCTGAATTTTCAGCTTCAAAAACCCAATTTTCAGCCAAGGAAGAAGAGAGAAAAGGGAGTTTCTTGTGTGTGTGAGAGAGGGTGTGAGAGAGTCTAATGATAGAAGAGTGTTGGAATGGTAAAGACTTGCAAGAAACAAGACATGATGTGGATGTTTCCAAGGCCTTGGGCGGCCGTTTTTTGGTCTTCAAATGGGTTTCCCACCCATTTGATTTTATAAAATCACACACTCTTCAAATCATTAAATTATAAAATTTAAGCCTAGTTTAATTTTATAACATAACACATTTTATATGTCATTATTTAACCAACTTAAATAATGAAACAAATAAAATTATCTCTTGAACAAATTATCCACATATAATTTTGTTCTATCACACAACTAATATTTAGAAAACAATTTTCGAAATAGGTGTTAACATTTATTGTATGATCTTATCAATAAATAAATGTTTATTTGGTGTTTGTTCGGCTTGTTATTGGGTATGACCTGACTTGGATCATAACGTACTAACCACATCAATCTTATATGTGTCTTGGGCATATAAGATCCAACAATCTCCCACTTGTACAAGAATTATAGAAGATTGATGCTAGCAGTAAATACCGCCTAACAACAGTTTACTACCCTTAATATGTATGACTAAGTGCCATTCAATAACATCATCCTCTTCAAGTGCCATACTTGAAATGTTTTAGGTGAATCAATCATCTATCCTTTTGTCACAGATGTCATGTTAAATCCCAGAGACACAGAGTGATCATTCTCCATTGATTTAACTTTATCAGGCCTTAGACATCTTACTCTCAACGAATAAGAGGGATAAATCCCATCTTAACTACATACGTCTCTCACAATTACCTTATATCATACCTGAACTCAGACTTATGTACTGCCATATTTCAGAACAGCGAAGAACTGAGCCAAAGTGCGATATTTGGTAAATATCAAGACCCAATATGTGTCTCAGGTCAGAGGATACCAAATGATGTTCGCCTTTACTCAAATTAACTTATGATCAATCAGGAAGATTCCATATAGTAATATTTGAGATGCAGGTCAGTCCAATATTTGCATCCCATAAATATCTATGAACTTTGGCAGCAACCAATTGCTCTATATCCATCCTTATGAATATCCACCAATCCAAATTCATAATAGTCTTACCCTCATACTTGTTCCTACAAGTATGAACGACTACGTACATTTAGAGTAAGCAATTTACCCATGGATTAAACATGCTAAATTGGAACATTCATTGAAATATTATAACCAAATAATTTTATTCAAGTAATAAAAGAGTTCCAAACATCCAAATACGAAATTATAGATCAAATCCAATAACTAGAATATCGAAGTCCCATGGCACAGGTATGACCTTCATGCTTTGCCTTTTCTAGGAGCTTCGTGAGAGGATCCGCAATATTTTGATCCGTGTGAACTTTGCGAATACATATCTTTCCTTTCTCAACTTTATCTCGTATGTAGTTGAATCTCCGCTCAATGTGCCTAGTCTTTTGATGAGCATGAGGTTCCTTGATTTGAGCAATCGCACCCTCATTATCACAAAAGATCTGTCGGGGGTCCTGAATGGAAGGGACAACCCCTAGATCGGCAATGAATTTCTTCAACCATGCAGCTTCTTGAGCTGCCAATGAGGCGGCGACGTATTCAGATTCTTTAGTTGATAAGGCCACCACATCCTGTTTAGAGCTCTTTCAAGAGACCGCTCCTCCATTCAGAATGAAATGTATCCCGATTGTGATCGTGAATCATCACGATTGGTTTGGAAACTCGCATCCGTGTAACCTTTTACAACGAGTTCCTCATCACCAGATCCATAGATTAGGAAATATCTTTAGTCCTCCTTAGGTACTTAAGTATGTTCTTAACAGCCATCCAATGACTGTTTCTAGGATTTTGCTGGTATTGGCTTGTCATGCTTAATGCGCATGAAACATCCGGCCGAGTGCATATCATTGCATACATGATGGATCCAATAGCAGATGCGTATGGGATTGCCTTCATGTTATCTTGCTCATCCTTTGAGCTAGGACATTGAGTCGTACTCAATATCGTTCCTCTTTCAATAGGTATCGTACCTTTCTTAGAGTTCTCTATCTTGAACCTTTTCAAGATTTTATCAATGTATACACTTTGATTTAATCCAATCAACCGCCTAGATCTATCCCTATAGATCTTTATTTCTAGAATATAGGCGGCTTCACCAAGATCCTTGATGGAAAAACAACTTCCAAGCAAAGTTTTTACACCTTTCAAGGTTGGAATGTCATTTCCAAATAGTAGTATGTCATCAACATACAATACTAAGAAAGTGATGATGCTCCCACTAGCTTTCTTATATACACAAGCTTCATCAGCGTTCTTGATGAATCCAAATTTAATTATTTCTTCATCAAAACGGTGATTCCAACTTCTCGATGCTTGTTTCAATCCATAGATTGATTTCTTTAACTTGCATACTTTGTTAGGATGTTTTGGATCGACAAAACCTTCAGGCTAAACCATATAGACATCTTCCTCAACATATCCATTTAGGAAAGCGGTTTTGACATCCATTTACCAAATCTCATAATCATAATGAGCAGCTATGGCAAACAATATCCTAATAGATTTTAGCATCGTAAACAGGTGAAAAAGTTTCATTATAGTCAACCCCTTGAGTTTGAGTGAAATTGCTACAAGTCTAGCTTTATAGGTATCCAAGTTTCCATGCATATCGGTTTTCTTCTTGAAAACCCACTTACTTCCAACTATTTTGGAGTTAAGAGGTGGTGCAACCAAGTCCCATACTTGATTGTCATACATGGATTTCATCTCAACGTTCATGGCTTCAAGCCATTTATCACAATCCAAATTGGACATTGCATCACGGTAGGTGGTTGGTTCATCCGAATCTACAACATAGCATCCATCTACAAAAAAACCATATCTTTTAGGTGGATTACTAATTCTACTAGATCTATGAACGTTTTGTGACATCCGTCACCAAGGTCCGTCTATCGACGTAATCTGTTAGATTTGTTATCGGTCATCCCTCACCCTTGTAGCCCATCTATGTGGATATTATGCCTGTATGCTTGCTTAGTTATCCTTATATGCGTGCTATCGTTGCTTGACTTGTCGTTACCTTAAGACGTTATTCTAAGATTTGCCCTTGTATCGTTAAACGCACCGTTTTTATAAGAACATAATGACACGAATAAAACCATTTTTAAATCATAAATATCATTAACAACATTTTATCATTAATAAAACAAGACTAATGAATAACGTTTTCAACCGAAACAAAATTTGGGAACCCGGGGGCAAAGTGCGGGGACTAAACTTGACATTTTGAGAAACTAGGGCTGGGTATAAATACTTAGAGACCAGCCCTAGCCCCCATTTACTTCATCTTCTTCCTCTTCACCTCCTTCTCCATTTCTCTCTCTATTTTGCACCAAAACCGACCCGTTTGTCGCGTTTTCACCGTCAAATCTTGAGTGTCATCGTGTATACTCGTTTCTAGCAGGTAGATAACCTCACTTACCTCGTTTTAGCCCGATTTAGCTGCTGCATTTTAGGGTTTTCGGGTGCTCGGGTTCATCCGAGCACATGAGGTCGTGTGGGCTTGCACGTCGCGTTTTTGAGTGTGCATCTTGTCTAGACAGGTTAGGATATGATTTCTGGACGTTCATGTTGTGTAGAACTCGTGTTCGGGCCGTCGAAGGCCGCCCTGCAACTTCCTGCAGTCGCGACACCCGTCGACGCGAATGGGATTATCGCGCTAATGGGGCATGCGACTGGGTGTGTGTGCGACTTGTGTCTGTGCGATTGGGTAAGTCGCACGGTTGTGTTGCGCGACTGTCGGTGGGTGCAAATGAATGTGTGTCGCGCGACCGAGTGGGGCGACTGGAGTTGTCGCGCGACAGAGGCATGCGAATGTGAAATGTGTGAGATTGTGTGTGAATCGCACGATCGGAGGCCTGTCGCGCGAAAGAAGGTCCAATCGCGCGAATGAAGCTGATTCACGCGAAGGGACGTTGAGTCGCGTGACTGGCTGTTGGGTCGTGCGACTGGTGATGCATAGTACGACTGAAAGCTTAGTCGCACGAATGAAGGTTCAATCGTACGAAAGTAGCTAATTCGTATGACTGAAGGTCCACTCGTGCGAATGGAGTGTCAGTCGTGCGTCTGGTCTTGTCGTGTAAATAGAATCATTGTGTGGAGTTTTCCTGTGTGTTGTGTGTGATGCGTGTATGTGTGGTTTCCCCTTTTGAGTGTCTGGTATTGACGAGGTAACATCAGAAATAATGTCATTGCTCGAATGTCATAGCAATGACGGCTATCTTTAAATGCTTGGACCTACATAAGGTCTGAGGTATGTGTGTCTGCTTGTGTGTATACTACCCACGACCGAACCGGAACTACCCGAATCGTGAACATCATCTTATGCTTTATGATCATTACTAATGCTTATCAGTAACTGTCAATAGGTGTTTGACGGTTCCTAGCATCTTATCCCAGGAAATCTTACATCGATTGTGCTTATCATCTGTTCTGTGAGTTTCGTGGCCCCTTTTTATGCTAATAAAACCTTTTCGAATATTTTTCTACTTGGGGGAAAAGAATGCTCACTTATTTACTTAATTTCAGGCACTTTCCTTAGTAGAAGTTGGCTGCTACTTATATGAGTAACTTACCTTGCTAAACTTGTTGATTGATACTAAGGATAAATGGATGTCATGTAACTGGTTTAGGTATCATTCTATGTATATCGCGGATGTGGTGGGAATGCTGCGGAGGACCCTATACATAAGCATCCCCGGTATACTAAGAATGTGCTCAAACCGGGTTACATGATGATCCTGACTGTTTGCTGCTATATGAACTTGAACTATGTGCTATGTTACCCATGTATGTTACTTAGGGTTTTACACTACCATGCACTACTATTTGATGTTACGTGTTGATTTATGCTACTTGTGGATGCCATTGACCTTGGATGCTCTTGGCTGTGTGGTTCTTCTGTATGGTTCCTCTGTGTGGTTCTTCTAAGCCGAGCATCCACTACAACCATTAATCCCGGTAATTGGGACCTAAGGATTGGTTTGGTTGTAACCTAAACGTATGCGCTGTGTGGATCTTGCTACGTCACCTTAAACCTATTGTTATATGGAAAACCTTTTTATATATAACCATTAATCCCGGTAATGGGACCTAAGGATTGGTTTGGTTATAAACTATACGTATGCGCTGTGTGGATCTTGCTACGTCATTTATAAACTATTTACGCTTTGGAAATGTTATCTTTACGGCCATCAATTCCCGGGTGGAACCGATGAATAGGCTTGGCTGTAGCTATCTATAACTAGTAAAAACCGCCTATACATAAGTGTAGTCGCGGTAACTTTTATTAAACTTACTTACTGTTTTCATCTTAACATCTTTTATTACTTAAAACCTGCGAAGCTCACCAACAATTATGTTGACCGTTTTTGAGCATTTCTTTTCAGGTGATCAAGGTAATTGAAGTTCTAGGAGTGCTACCTTTTAGTGGAGACCCTAGGATGCATTTTTGAGACTGAACATACATTTTGTACATTGTTGTAGTCCACTAAACAATTAACATTCTTTTGAACACTTGTTCCCGAGTTGTGGGAATTTACATTACAAGTTATCCTTAATGCTTATGTGAACATTATGGTGTGCTTATGGCTATGCTGTCGTGATCTTTGACAATACACGACACAAGTCTCCAATTGTTTTCGGGTGTCGTCATGACACGCTTGTCATCATATTATTATTGCTACTCTATTGCATACCATGTGTTATGACGATCCCGTCTGGCTTGCATTCCCCGTGTTTCCGCTATTAGCGGGGGTGTGACAGACTGGTATCAGAGCCATTGGTTATAGAGAATTAGGCAATTACACTTGACCTAGACTATAACCTAGGAACCTTCATATAGATTTGCATGCTTAAGCTTGTGTGCATTTATATATCTCGTGTATGTGTTCCTCTTTACATGTTCGATTATCCTACTGTCATGTGATCTTCACCTTGTGTTTCAGCCCTTGTGCTCGTCCCTCATGAGGTGCTTTCTATTGGATCTTCCGTTCCCTCGGTGCGCCAAGTTATCATAGCCAAAAATTTGGGTATTGAGACCCGAAGAGATCTTCATAGATCATACATCGCGCTTGACCTCATATACTGAGAGACCGACCCGAGGAGGCCATGTCTGAGTCCTCCCAAGGACGCGAGATAGACAACCTCCGCTAGACTATACGTGATTACATGTTTGGCTCCCAGTTGACTTGATGGATTATTATGGATAGGATGTGAAGGAAGGTCGGATGTCATGTAACCGGATTAGGCATCATTCTCGGTACATCGTGGTGTGGTAGGAACGCTGCGGGGAACCCTATATATAAACACCACCGATATACCGAGAATATGCTTAAAACGGGCTGCATGGTGATCTTGACTGACCGGAACATGAGACGTTGGAACTTGACAAGTGGAGTACTTGTGTATCTTTAGGTGACTAAAGCTTATTTGTTGCCTCTTGTATGAATAGAACATGCCGCCTCGAAGATCTACCCGCAGCAATAGTAGCGGAAGTGAAGCCCCGAGGGGCAGAGGCAGAGGCAGGGGTAGACCTCCAATAGCAAATGAAGGCCCTTCTGGCAATAACCAAGGGACTGGAAACCCTGATATGGCAGCCTTAATTGCTCAACAATTGACTGCCCTGATTCCAACTATCGTAGCTCAGGTGAGCGACGCCCTGCAACAGCAAAACCACCCCCACGGGGATGGTGGTAATAAAAACGAGGATACTGGGAACCCGATTGGGAATGAAAGCAATCAGGAGACCGGAATGGTGGTACAGCAGGTAATGAAACTGGGGCGGCTAACGCCAAACGGGGATGTTCTTATAAGGAGTTTGTGGCCTGTAAGCCCCGAGATTTTGATGGTAAAGGTGGGGCGATAGCCCTGACTAGATGGCTTGAGAAAATGGAGGCTGTGATCGATATCAGCGAATGCCTCGACAGCCAGCGGATCAAGTATGTTACGTGCTCACTGCAGGGCAGAGCACTAACCTGGTGGAACACCCATGTTCAAGCTAGAGGGAGGGAATCTGCGATACAGATGACCTGGGATGAATTCAAGGCCTTGATTACCGAGGAATACTGCCCTCTCAACGAGATGCAAAGCTTGAGCATGAGCTCTGGAATCATGCTATGGTGGGGGCATGGCACGCAGCTTATACTGATCGATTCCACGAGCTGGCTAGACTAGTTCCACACCTAGTCACTCCTGAATCTAAGAGGATAGAAAGGTACATTTGGGGACTCGCGCCTCAAATCCGGGCGATGGTAACTGCAGCTGCTCCTCCTACAATTCAGAGCGCGATTCTGAAAGCTGGCGCTCTCACTGATGAGATGATAAGAACAGGGTACTGGGTAAGGGAGCAGAGAAAAGGAAGGAAGCTGGGGAATCGAGCCGGTCCGGTACAGGAAAGTTTGATAAGAGGGCCAAAACGACCAAAAACTTTGTGGCCGTGACTCAAGGGAAGAAGGAATATGCTGGGCCGCACCCGAGATGTGACAGGTGCAACCTTTATCATCACCCAGCAATGCCGTGTCGGGCGTGTGTGAACTGTAGACGCCCGGGGCACCTAGCGAAGGACTGTAGAACTGCGCCGAACCTGGTGGCACCCATCAACGCGGTTAACCCCGCTGGGAATGCCAGGGCTTGCTACGAGTGTGGAGCCCTCGATCACTTCAGGAATATGTGCCCCCGACTGAACAGGGCACCGGGTCAGCAGGGAAACAACCAGCAGCAGATACTGGCCATAGCGGGTGCGTAAGGCCATGGAAACCAAGGTAATGCTGCACGGGGTCGTGCCTTCGTCATTGGAGCTAATGATGCCCGTCAGGATCCGAACGTTGTCACGGGTACGCACTTACTCAATAACCACTTCGCATCTATACTGTTTGATACTGGGGCAGACAATAGTTTTATATCATCTGAATTTGTGCAAATGCTTGATTTGAGTGCCAGTAGACTAGAAACTAGTTACTCCGTAGAAATGGCAAATGGTAGGGCTGACTGCACCCTAATGTTGGAAGACCAGGTCTTCAACATAGATTTGATACCTTTCGAGTTGGGGAGCTTTGACGTAATAGTGGGGATGGATTGGTTGTCGAAGCATGGAGCCGAGATTGTTTGCCGAGATAAAGTAGTGCGGATTCCCATGACAGAAGGGAAAGTACTTAGAATACAAGGAGAGCGACTAGGAAGAAACTTAAAGCTTATCACCTGCATGAAAGCACGCCAAGGTCTACGTAAGCAGTGTTACACTTTTCTGGCTCACGTGATAGAAAAGAAGGAAGAAGAGACAAAATTGGCAGACATTCCGATTGTACGGGATTACCCGGAAGTGTTCCCAGATGATTTGTCTGGATTGCCTCCTCCCCGACAGGTGGAATTCCGTATAGAGCTAGTTCCTGGAGCTACACCGATAGCTAAGACACCGTATCGGTTAGCACCCTCAGAGATGCAAGAGTTGTCGAGCCAACTACAGGAACTAATGGAGAAAGGTTTCATTCGACCGAGTCATTCACCGTGGGAGCACCGTGTTATTTGTCAAGAAGAAGGATGGGTCGTTCCGTATGTGTATCGACTACAGGGAATTGAACAAACTGACCGTGAAGAATCGGTATCCTCTCCCTAGAATCGACGACCTGTTCGATCAGTTGCAAGGAGCCTCGTATTTCTCTAAGATCGACCTTCGATCTGGTTATCATCAACTAAGGGTATTCGAGGATGATATTCCGAAAACAGCATTTAGAACTCGTTACGGGCACTATGAGTTCTTGGTCATGCCGTTGGGGTTGACCAACGCACCAGCTGTCTTTATGGATCTGATGAATCGGGTGTGCAAGCCTTATCTGGATAAGTTCGTGATCGTATTCATAGACGACATACTTATCTACTCCCGTTCGAAGGAGGATCACGAAAACACCTCCAAGCAATTCTAGAACTGTTAAAGGAAGAGAAACTTTTGGCCAAGTTCTCAAAGTGCGAATTCTGGCTTCGAGAAGTGAAGTTTTTGGGTCATGTAGTTAACGAAGATGGGATTCATGTGGATCCCGACAAGATTGAAGCTGTGAAGAAGTGGGATACACCCCAAACACCCTCAGAAATACGGCAGTTCTTAGGATTGGCCGGATACTATCGTCGCTTCATTGCGAATTTTTCAAAGATCGCGCAACCGTTAACTTTGTTGACTCAGAAAGACAAGAAGTTCGATTGGGGGAAAGCACAAGAACAGGTGTTCCAAACATTGAAGGAGAAGTTGTGCAACGCACCGATATTGTCCCTCCCAGACGGAACTGATGATTTTGTAGTGTACTGCGATGCTTCATATCAAGGTTTGGGCTATGTACTAATGCAGAAAGATAAGGTAATTGCTTACGCTTCGCGACAACTCAAGGTGCATGAAAAGAACTACACAACTCACTATTTGGAGTTGGGTGCCGTAGTGTTTGCACTCAAGATATGGAGGTATTATCTATATGGAACCAAATGCGTCATCTACACAGACCATAAGAGCCTTTAACACATCATGAATCAGAAAGAACTTAACATGCGACAGCGACGCTGGGTAGAGCTACTTAGCGACTACGATTGTGAAATCCGGTATCATCCGGGGAAAGCTAACGTGCTGGCTGATGCTTTAAGCCGCAAAGAACGTGTGAAACCATTACGTGCTCGAGTGCTAGGTTTGACTATTCAAACCAATTTAAAGGCTCAGATTCAAACTGCACAAAATGAGGCTTTGAAAGAAGAGAACCTTGCGGGAGAAGAATTCCGAGGGTTGGATAAACAAATGACTCGCAAGGATGACGGTGTACATTACTTCGTGGATCGTATATGGGTCCCCAGATGGGGAGGTGTACGTACACTAGTCTTGGATGAAGCACACAAGACTCGATACTCTGTTCATCCTAGTGCAGACAAGATGTACCACGATCTGAAGGAGTTGTACTGGTGGCCAGGCATGAAGAAAGATATTGCCATATATGTGAGCAAATGCTTGACTTGTTCAAAGGTCAAGGCTGAACACCAGAAACCATCGGGATTATTGCACAACCTGAAATTCCCGAGTGGAAATGGGAGAACATCACTATGGATTTCATCACCAAACTCCCGAGAACACCAAGCGGACACGACACGATATGGGTCGTAGTGGATCGAATGACGAAATCCGCTCACTTCTTGCCTAGCCGAGAAGACTACAAGATGGATAAGCTGGCAAGGTTGTACATCAAAGAGGTCGTGACACGGCACGGGGTACCAGTGTCAATCATATCCGACCGAGACAGTCTATTCACATCACGATTTTGGCAGACGTTACAGAAAGCGATGGGCACTCGATTAGACATGAGTATTGCCTATCACCCACAAACAGACGGCCAAAGTGAACGAACTATACAAACATTGGAAGACTTGCTTAGAGCTTGCGTAATCGATTTTGGTGGTAGCTGGGACACTCATTTACCGTTGATTGAGTTCTCTTACAACAACAGCTACCATACAAGCGTTGGATGCGCTCCATTTGAAGCATTGTATGGACGGAAATGTAGATCGCCTGTATGTTGGGCCGAGGTTGGTGAAAGCCAGCTAACAGGTCCCGAGATCATTCAAGAAACCACCGATAAGATCTTCCTAATCAAAGACCGACTTAAATCCGCTAGAGATCGCCAAAAGAGCTATGTCGACAACCGTCGGAAGCCGCTAGAGTTTAAAGCTGGGGATCGAGTGTTGCTTAAGGTCTCTCCATGGAAAGGGGTTGTACGGTTTGGAAAGAAAGGGAAGTTGGCCCCAAGATATGTTGGACCATTCGAGATCATATAAAGAATCGGTCCGGTGGCATACCGATTACGGTTGCCACAAGAGCTTAACAGTGTACATGATACTTTCCATGTATCGAACCTCAAGAAGTGTTTAGCTGACGAATCACTTCACGTTCCTATTGAGGATATCAAGATTGATCAAAACCTCCATTTTATGGAGGAACCTATTGAGGTCATGGACCGAAAGGTCAAAAAGTTGAGGCGCAGCAAGATACCTATCGTTCGTATAAGATGGAATTCTAAACGAGGGCCAGAGTTTACATGGGAACGTGAAGATCAGATGAGACTCAAATATCAACATCTATTCGAGGATGACGCTCTTAGACCTAGCACCAGTTGAATTTCGGGACGAAATTCCCTCAACTGGGGGATATTGTGACATCCGTCACCAAAGGTCCGTCTATCGACGTAATCTGTTAGTTTTGTTGTCGGTCATCCCTCACCCTTGTAGCCCATCTATGTGGATATTATGCCTGTATGCTTGCTTAGTTATCCTTATATGCGTGCTATCGTTGCTTGACTTGTCGTTACCTTAAGACGTTATTCTAAGATTTGCCCCCGTATCGTTAAACGCACCGTTTTTATAAGAACATAATGACACAAATAAAACCATTTTTAAATCATAAATATCATTAACAACATTTTATCATTAATAAAAACAAGACTATGAATAACGTTTTCAACCGAAACAAAATTTGGGAACCCGGGGGCAAAGTGCGGGGACTAAACTTGACATTTTGAGAAAATAGGGCTGGGTATAAATACTTAGAGACCAGCCCTAGCCCCCATTTACTTCATCTTCTTCAACTTCACCTCCTTCTCCATTTCTCTCTCTATTTCGCACCAAAAACCGACCCGTTTGTCGCGTTTTCACCGTCAAATCTTGAGTGTCATTGTGTATACTCGTTTCTAGCAGGTAGATAACCTCACTTACCTCGTTTTAGCCCGATTTAGCTGCTGCGTTTTAGGGTTTTTGGGTGCTCGGGTTCATCCGAGCACATCAGGTCGTGTGGGCTTGCACGTCGCGTTTTTGAGTGTGCATCTTGTCTAGACAGGTTAGCATATGAGTTCTGGAAGTTCTGGTTCTGTAAAACTCGTGTTCGGGCCGCCGAAGGCCGCCCTGCAACTTCCTGCAGTCGCGACCCCCGTCGACGCGAATCGGATTGTCGCGCGAATGGGGCATGCGACTGGGTGTGTGTGCGACTTGTGTCTGTGCGACTGGGTAAGTCGCGTGGTTGTGTCGCGCGGCTGTCGGTGGGTGCGAATGAATGTGTGTCGCGCGACCGAGTGGGGCGACTGGAGTTGTCACGCGACAGAGACATGCGAATGTGAAATGTGTGCGATTGTGTATGAATCGCACGATCATAGGCCTGTCGCGTGAAGAAGGTCCAATCGCGCGAATGAAGCTGATTCGCGCGAAGGGACGTTGAGTCGCGTGACTGGCTGTTGGGTCGTGCGACTGGTGATGCATGGTACGACTGAAAGCTTAGTCGCACGAATGAAGGTTCAATCGTACGAAAGTAGCTAATTCGTATGATTGAAGGTCCACTCGTGCGAATGGAGTGTCAGTCGTGCGTCTGGTCTTGTCGCGTAAATAGAATCATTGTGTGGAGTTTTCCTGTGTGTTGTGTGTGATGCGTGTATGTGTGGTTTCCCCTTTTGAGTGTCTGGTATTGACGAGGTAACATCAGAAATAATGTCATTGCTCGAATGTCATAGCAATGACGGCTATCTTTAAATGCTTGGACCTACATAAGGTCTGAGGTATGTGTGTCTGCTTGTGTGTATACTACCCACGACCGAACCGGAACTACCCGAATCTTGAACATCATCTTATGCTTTATGATCATTACTAATGCTTATCAGTAACTGTCAATAGGTGTTTGACGGTTCCTAGCATCTTATCCCAGGAAATCTTACATCGATTGTGCTTATCATCTGTTCTGTGAGTTTCGTGGCCCCCTTTTTACGCTTATAAAACCTTTTCGAATATTTTTCTACTTGGGGGAAAAGAATGCTCACTTATTTACTTAATTTCAGGCACCTTCCTTAGTGGAAGTTGGCTGCTACTTATATGAGTAACTTACCTTGCTAAACTTGTTGATTGATACTAAGGATAAATGGATGTCATGTAACTGGTTTAGGTATCATTCTATGTATATCGCGGATGTGGTGGGAATGCTGCGGAGGACCCTATACATAAGCATCCCCGGTATACTAAGAATGTGCTCAAACCGGGTTACATGATGATCCTGACTGTTTTCTGCTATATGAACTTGAACTATGTGCTATGTTACCCTATGTATGTTACTTAGGGGTTTTACACTACCATGCACTGCTATTTGATGTTACGTGTTGATTTATGCTACTTGTGGATGCCATTGACCTTGGATGCTCTTGGCTGTGTGGTTCTTCTGTGTGGTTCCACTGTGTGGTTCTTCTAAGCCGAGCATCCACTACAACCTTTAGTCCCGGTAATTGGGACCTAAGGATTGGTTTGGTTGTAACCTAAACGTATGCGCTGTGTGGATCTTGCTACGTCACCTTAAACCTATTGTTATATGGAAAACCTTTTTATATGTAACCATTAATCCCGGTAATGGGACCTAAGGATTGGTTTGGTTATAAACTATACGTATGCGCTGTGTGGATCTTGCTACGTCATTTATAAACTATTTACGCTTTGGAAATGTTATCTTTACAGCCATCAATTCCTGGGTGGAACCGATGAATAGGCTTGGCTGTAGCTATCTATAACTAGTAAAACCGCCTATACATAAGTGTAGTCGCGGTAACTTTTATTAAACTTACTTACTGTTTTCATCTTAACATCTTTATTACTTAAAACCTGCGAAGCTCACCAACAATTATGTTGACCATTTTTGAGCATTTCTTTTCAGGTGATCAAGGTAATTGAAGTTCTAGGAGTGCTGCCTTTTAGTGGAGACCCTAGGATGCATTTTTGAGACTGAACATACATTTTGTACATTGTTGCAGTCCACTAAACAATTAACATTCTTTTGAACACTTGTTCCCGAGTTGTGGGAATTTACATTACAAGTTATCCTTAATGCTTATGTGAACATTATGTTGTGCTTATGGCTATGCTGTCGTGATCTTTGACAATATACGACATAAGTCTCCAATTGTGTTCGGGTGTCGTCATGACACGCTTGTCATCATATTATTATTGCTACTCTATTGCATACCATGTGTTATGACGATCCCGTCTAGCTCACATTCCCCGTGTTTCCGCTATCAGCGGGGGTGTGACACACATACATCAAATGAATCACATTCACTTGTTTTTAAAAGACCATTCTTTTTTAGTGTTTGTATTCTTTTCTTGTTTATATGACCAAGACGGAAATGCCAAAGGTAAATGTCACTCAAATCCGATTTGAGCTTCTTGGTATTAGTTTGGTACAATAAGCTATCATTCAATGTATTTTCACGAACCAATTCATAGATACCATTGATGGGAATAGCTTTAAAATAAAACATGTCATTCATAGTAACATGGATTTCATTTCCAATAAATGATAATACATATCCAAATTGTTTTAATAGGGCTACAAAAATAATGTTCCTAGTCAAAATAGGAGCATACAAAACATTGTACAAAATTACTTCCAAACCATTTGGAAGTTTCAAGATGTAGTCACCACGGGCTTCAACTTGAACATTAGCCCCATTGCCCATGTAGAGGCTAACATCCCCTTATTGAAGTTGCTACATCTTTTGAACCCCTACAACAAATTACAAATGTGAGTTCCACATCCGGTATCTAATACCCATGTGTTAGAGGATATTAAGTTTAAATTAATATGGATCATGTATATTGTACCTGAGGTCTGCCCGGTATCCCTCTTTACTTTCAACTCTTGGAGATGGACAGGATAATTTCTTGCCCAATGTCCAATCTCCCCACACTTGAATCATGGGTCATTTGTAGCAACCTTTTGCTTCTTCTCTTGTGGTTTGGGTGGCACCCTTGCCACCCCTTTCCCCTTTCCCCATACTGGTCCCTTATCCTTGGCAACTTTTGCCTTGGGTGTGGGATGAGGCCTTTTCTTGTTCCCACCTTCATTGATGGTGAGAACGGGTAAAACCCATTTACCCATGGCCGCCTCGGCCGTTTTGAGCATTGAGTGAAGCTCACCAATGCTTTTGTCCCAAGCATTCATGTTGTAGTTCAACACGATCGTCTCGAACTTCTTGGTAAGGCCATTGAGGATCAAATCCGTGGTCAATTCCTTCGATACGGGACAATTAAGCCTTTCAAGGCGGTCAATGTGGCTTTTCATCTTAAGTACATAAGATGAAACCGATTGGTTGTCGTCCATACGACATGCATGGAGTGCTCGAACCGTTTCGAAGCGCTCAACCCTTGCTTTGCTATTGGAACGTTTCCTTCAGCTGGGTTATCATGTCATAAGCTCCGTGATGTTCATACTCCTTTTGGAGATCTGGAGTCATGCTTGCCAGCATGAGGCAATACACTTGGACGGAGTCCTCAGTGTACTTCAGCCAATCATTATAGGCCTCCTCATCATCCTCAGTAGGTTGATCGGGGACAGGGTCGTCTAAAACATATGATCGTCTCTCTTGCTTGAGAACGATTCTCAAGTTTCGATACCAATCAATGAAATTGTTATGATTTAGACGTTCCTTTTGGAGAATCGCTCGTAAAGATTGGGCGGACGTGGATGAGTTATCATGATTATCATTATTGGTGGCCATCTACAAAATTTAACAAAGATCTATTTTAGTATTTTTGATATTGCTATTTTTAATAATTAATTATTGCCTTTTAAGGTCATTTTCATATTAAAATCTAGAACCCAACATTACATTTAAATTGTGGTTAGGTGACCTTTATCCCACGATTTAAATTAATAAGGTGGTCAATGATTGACGGTTGCAACCATTTGCAACTTCTAGAGGTATGGGATCGACTTTAAACATCATATGTAAAGTCAGCATGTTAGTCCCATCAACACCATTTGGAAACCACATCGTAGGTGATCCATTTGACATGGTTTGCAAATAAAGACATCCTACTTACACACATGTGTGAGTTTGCCAAAATAAGCGGTTAGGTGACCTTTATCCCACGAATATGTCATTCTTACCTCAAGTCATAAGTTCCCTCAAAATGGTTAGGTGACCTTTATCCCATTAAGAGTTCCCGAGTGAGTCAAGTGTTGTGTAAAAGGACGGTGTTGATCTTATTTTAAAATATTTAGAGAATTCATGATTCTAGTTAAGAAAACTCTATGTATCCATATTTGCATGCTTTCAAATATAAGATACCCTATGGTACATTGATTAAAACCTTTTAATCATTAAAATCGTTAAACAATATTAATAACCTTTATTATCTTTTAATGATTAAGGACCATGAAAATTCAGCTTGTTATGATCATTTATTAAGATTGTTAAGGATATCCACATATCAAACAATCAACCAAAATGATAAACAAACAAGCATATACAAAACAACCACATGTGCATAACCATAGCCACTATGTTGACAACACTTGTTTGCCATCACAAGTGTTGTCATTTGGTCTTTCCTAAGGGTTGAATACAACACAAAGATGAGATCTTCATAGACCCCCACTTGAACTTGCATCCATATGCTTCAAGTCCTTCTCTTTGTGTCTTCCTCTTGTGCTTCCATCTTGCGCATCTTCATTTACAAAATTTATATCCTAATACAAATTTTCTAATAAAGAAAACACACTTAATCTATCTATTACATTGCAAATGAATAAATAAATAAATTACATCCCAAAATTAGCACAAAAGAATAATATTACAACCCAAATGAAAACAACCAAAACAAACATCCATTCCATACCAAATCAACACAAGGTCAAGGCTAGGTTATGCACCAACATGTATAATGATCATATCATCCAAAGTAACAATGAATCCCCACTATAACCATGAAATTTCAGCCAACACAAACTGAAATTTCGGGTTTTATTTTTGTCCAAACAAACAAACAATACAACATTCATGTCCTTCAAAGTTTAATCACAAGCATATGTGATATACCTTTGAATGTTTGGGAATTCATAATATAAGAACATAGCAGCCCCTAAAGGGGTTTTAATGTCCATAAAACAAATCTTTTAAAAGATAAAAACAAGCTAGCTATCCACATAACCGGCTCTAGATGCCAATGTTGGGTTTGTTGGACCTTTATCAAACTAGTTTAACCATTTAAACTATGAAAACGCAGCGGAAGTGAACATTATAACATGGTTTATAAACTGAAATTTCAGGTTTTATATTGATGTTATAAGTTATAAACAAACCCAAGAACAAAAGGATCTTTAATATGTGAATGATGCTAGCTTTGATAACACAAAACACAACTTATGGACAGCCATAAACAAGCTGCCATAAACTACCTTTCAGCAGCAAAAACAAGGTCGAAAATGGATGAAGATGATGATGTTTTGAGTGGCTAGCCTTCAAAGGAGAAGACCTCAAACCGTGATACCCACAAGCTCTTCAAACACCTTGCTTGTTAGGATGCAACACCAACTTCCTTCTTCTCTTTAAGATCCGAATCTTGTTGAACCAAGGCTGAATTTTCAGCTTCAAAACCCAATTTTCAGCCAAGGAAGAAGAGAGAAAAGGGAGTTTCTTGTGTGCGTGAGAGAGAGTGTGAGAGAGTCTAATGATAGAAGAGTGTTGGAATGGTAAAGACTTGCAAGAAACAAGACATGATGTGGATGTTTCCAAGGCCTTAGGCGGCCGTTTTTTGGTCTTCAAATGGGTTTCCCACCCATTTGATTTTTATAAAATCACACACTCTTCAAATCATTAAATTATAAAATTTAAGCCTAGTTTAATTTTATAACATAACACATTTTATATGTCATTATTTAACCAACTTAAATAATGAAACAAATAAAATTATCTCATGAACAAATTATCCACATATAATTTTGTTCTATCACACAAGTAATATTTAGAAAACAATTTTCTAAATAGGTGTCAATATTTATTGTATGATATTATCAACAAATAAATGTTTATTTGGTGTTTGTTCGGCTTGTTATTGGGTATGACCTGACTTGGATCATAACGTACTAACCACATCAATCTTATATGTGTCTTGGGCATATAAGATCCAACATGGGAAACTTAGGCGCATGGGCAACTTAGGCGCATGGGCAGTTGGGCGCATGGGCAACTTAGGCGCATGGGCAGTTGGGTGCATAGGTAGTTGGGCACATGGGCAAACTTTACAAGTTCTAAATATTAATTTGAGTAAATTACCATTTGCATCCCTGACGTTTTTCCATTTTAACCGTTTGCATCCCCATAGTTTCAAAATTGCCATCTGCGCCCTGTCGTTTTATGTTATCTTCATTTGAGTGTCTATCATTTTATTTTTATTTCAATTTGAGTCAAGGTAGCTAACACTGTTAGTTTTTCTGTTAAAATTATAGTTGAAAAGACTAAACTACCCCTAAAATTAAATAAATAAAAAAACTTGTACACCTTCTCCCCCTTCTTCCTCATCTTCCTTAATAAACCCTAATACCAGATCTCCATTGCTCCTACTCATCATCTCCCTCATATGCTCCTTCCTCCTCTTTTACACCTTCTCCCATTCTTACCCAATCTTACCACCACTGCGACCCCCCTACACCACCATTGCGACCCCCCATCACCACCACCACCGCTGTCCGCCATCACCACCACCACCGTCTCCCCCTATCACCACCACCACTGCAGCCCCCCACCACCTCCAGCACTACCATCGGACCCCCATCACCATCTTCTTCAAATCACCACCGTCACCACAACCACCTTCATCACCACTGTCACAACCACCCCGTCACCAACACAACAGCCCCATCATCACCATCACAACCACCTGGCCGCCACCACAACACCCCCATCACCACCGCCATAACCACCTGGTCGCAACCACAACAACCCCTATCACCACAACCACTCGGTCACCATCACAACAACCCCATCAAATTAGGATTGTTCCAAGAGTAGTATCATCAAGTTACACAAAGAAAGCCACGAACCTCAAAGAAATTGGTTCAGATACCTTCTGATTTTCTCGTGTGTGAACGATCAGTAGACAGATAAACATCGCCTAAGGAGGTTAGCGAGTGGAATGCACTTGTCATTCTTGTTTTCAGTACTGGATTGGGTTGCCTTTCAACCAACTCAATGCATAATCTCTATACAAAACATCACCATATTAGACCTAAATTATGTATTTGTTTTCTTAGTTACTTAGGTTTTACACAAATGGCAGTTAGGGTTTGTAGTGAGTCTGGTTGGTGGTGGGTGACGGCTGCGGTGGTGGTGAGGGGCGGCTGTGGTAGAGTGGGTTTGAGGTGATGTTTGTTGGTCGGTGGTGGAGTGGGTTCATGGTGTTGATGGTTGGTGTCGTCGATGAGTGGTGGGTGGTGGCATTGATGGGTGGTGGGTGGTGGCATCGATGGGTGGTGAGTAATGGTGTCGATGGGTGGTGGTGGATGTAGTGAGAAGAAGAAGAGGAAGATATGGGCGGTGGTGCCATTTGCAGGTTGATGGTGGATTTGTGGAAGAAGAAGATGTAGGTGGTCCCATAATTTTTTTTTTTTTATTTTTAATTTTTAGGGGTATTTTAGTCTTTTTACAAATGAATTAACAGAAAAACTAACGGTGTTAGGGTTTTGGATACAAATGGATATAAAAATAAAATGTCAGGGGGTCATTGGCAATTTTGAAACCGTAAGGATGCAAGTGGTCAAAATGAAAAAACATCAGGGATGCAAATGGTAATTTACTCTATTAATTTTGGTCCCCAGTCCACATTCTAACGTGTTCTTAGCCCAAATCTAGCATACTAAGCACTTATAACAAGCATACAACTACTCACTTAGTCAAAATATTCACAAAAACACACACCCACACGTATGACAAAGATAAACATACGGTTCAAGCACACTATAGTTTGTAAAATGATAATTTATATGCATTTTAGCCCCAAAACAAGTTTAAAAGAAAAAAAGTGGGATCTAGAACTCATCTTTGACAGCTTTCGAGTAAGACTTCTTCAAACTCAAGAGTACTTGGTGTTCAACACCTAAACACACCAAGAACGCACAACCGAGCACATAAGGCTTGGTCCAAAAGCTGAAAATTCAGTTGCAACCGAACAAAACACACGGCAAAATTAACCTTCAACCTAATTTTCTTCTTCTTCTCTCTAAAAACTTATGGGACTCTGCTACTCTTGTCACACCCCAACCTTAACGGCGGAAACGTCGAGATATAAGGGCTAAGTTGTTCATGCCACACAACGACTATTAGAAGTGCCATTATTATAAAACATCAGTGTTCATATCACAAATGTAGAAATAACATAAGTCTTCCAAGGAAAATAAGACATAGAAAAGTTGACATAAGAATAATAAGTGTCTTTTGATTATTAATCTAGGTCAAATCCTAGAATGCAATAAGTCTTCAAAACAAGCTAAGCATTACCATTTCCTGAAAGATGTTAAAAATAAAGGGGTCAACATAACGTTGGTGAGTTTTCCATAGTTTTCATACATAATTATATGTAAAAGATGGCAATTCATGTCGTAAATTAATGAATAAAGTAACTAGGGATGTATGGACAGATGTAACAATCAAACCTTGACAGATTACAAGATTACAAGATTTAACAATTAGCTAAGTGTACTTGGATTAGCCAAGCAGGCTTGTTAGGCCCATAGATCTATGACGTCGCAAGGCTAGCAATAGTTAATGATTGTACATATAATAGTCATAACATGGTAATTACTAAAGTTCAACTAACCATGACAAACAAGATGAATTGCCTAAGAGTTTACAAGTTTCAAACGAGTTTACAAGTGCAATGATCATAAGATTAACATGTTTCACCCCAAAGTGTAAAGATTAATAAAAGAAGTATGTAAAAACTCACATGGTAATAAGATGACAAATAAGAAGTCTTGTATATAATGCCAAGGATTCGTTAACGTTCAACCTAAATTAACGTCGTGCTAAGTTAGTCACGATAATTATGGTGTTAACCCATTTAACTCATGACTCTTAGTGAGTAGATTTGATTTATTCTTTATTTTGATAAATAAATGATTAATTAATAATTCTAAGGATTTACACTATTAAAAGTTAACTTTTATTATCAATTTACTATTATTTACTATTTAATGGAATGTAATTTTATAGCAAAAGACTAGACTATTCATCATAATAAGTGTACATTTTAAGTATGTCTATATATATTTATCTTCTTAAATATATATGTAAAAAATTTGTAACCAAATTTTATAAAAATAAACAATTCATTATATTATAGCTATTTAAAATTAACTAAGATTTATTACAATTTCAAGTTAATAGTAAATAGTATTTTTGTAGTCTTAATACTTATAAGATTCTATAAAGTTCAATAAGTGTACACATATTTACTAATTTTCTTTTATTTATACAAATTGAACTTGTAAATATATTATAAAAATAAAGGATCCATTAAATTCAAATTCATAGAAATTAAAAAGGATTTCTTTCTTTACAAGTCAAAATTATTACTAATTTATATCTTTATAATAATTTAATTAATTCTAAGATAAAAGGATTACAAATTTATCAACCACTTTTCCTAAGGAAAATTAAAAGGAAAATAGCTTTATTTGTTTTTTTGATTGAAAATAATATATATTTAATAGTAATTTTTAAACAGTTTTTGAGATTTAAAAGTGGTTATAAAGAAATCCTTTAAAAAATATTGGCAGGGGCCGGGGTCCAACCCTGAACCTCCTGCCTAGCAACACTCACTTTAAACCGATTGGGCTACGGCCCAACTGGTTTTATGAATTAAGATCTTTTGTTTAAAACCCGTTTCCCATAAAATTCCCAATTTCAAATTAAGAACCCTAGAACAAAATCGAATCAATTGATTAGGTAATCGTTGTTGATGCATAAATTAAACTTAGGGCTTTGATTTCCCACATTAATGTAGTGGTTTGTTAGAACTTAAAACATAGTTTAACCATTTAAACTTTGTAAAACGCAACGGAAGTTGATCATTATAACATTGTTTATAAACTAAAATTTCAGGTCTATTTTGATGTTATAAGTTTTTAAACAAACCCAAGAACAAAAAGGATCTTTATTGTGTGAAAAGCTAGCATACAATATGAACAAGAACACTTAAAACATGACATAATCATACCACAATACTACCTTTCTGGATGCTGTCAAAAACGACCAAAGAGAAGGCAAAAATGAGGCTGAAAAATGGCCAAGACTTCAAGGGTAGAAGTCCTCAAGTGTCCATACCCACAAGCCTCTAAGCAAACATCCTGGTTGCTAGGATTTGAAGCACCAAAACGCAAAGAAGAAGCTGCTGGAACAAGCTTCAAGCCGTGAGTTTCTTCAAGAGAAAACCTTGTTTCTTCAATCTTTGGGTTTTTGCATGTGAGAGAGAGAAAAAGGGTTGAGTGTGTGTGTTGTTCTTGGATTATGTTGTGTTGAAAACACAAAGAATACTACTCCCCATAAGGGGCGGCCGAAGGTATTCAAGGGAGGGATTTTTCCCCCAAAAACACCCCTTTTATTTTGTTAAACAAGTAATTAGAATAAGTTATGTAATTACCCCTTTAATTATATAAATTATACACACACTCCTATTATTTGATGTTATTTAATCAAATTAAACAACATTACAAACAATATCCATGAATAAAATATCCATATAGGTTGTTCAATCTCATATGCAACTTATTTAGAAAACCCATTTTCTAAATTGGTGTATTTATTTAATTGCATGATCATATCATCAATTAAATATTAATTGGTGTTTGCTAAACTTGTTATTGGGTATGACCCGACATGGATCATGACGTACTAACCACATCAATATTCTATGTGTCTTGGGCATAAAGAATCCAACAATCTCCCACTTGCACAAGATTCATAGAAGATTGATGCAAGCAGTAAATACCGCCTAACGACGGTTTACTACCCTTAATACGCATGACTTAGAATCCATTCAATAACATCATCCCCTTCAAGTATCCAACTTGAAATTATTTAGGTGAATCAATCATTTATCCTTTTGTTACAGATGTCATGTTAAATCCAAGGACACAGAATGATCATTCCTTGTTGATTTAACTTAATCAGGCCTTAGACATCTTGCCCTCAACGAATAAGAGGAACAAATTCCTTCTTGACTACATACGTTTCTCATAACCACCTTATGTTATACCTAAACATAGCCTTATGTACTGACCATTATTTCAGAGTAGCGAAGAACTAGCTCAAGGTATAACACTTAGTGAATATCAAAACCCAATATGTATCTCAGGTCGGAGGATACCAAATGATATTCGCCTTTACTCAAATTTACTTATGATCAATCAATAAGATTCCATGTAGTAAGATTTGAGATGCGGGTCAGCCCAATATTCGTATCCCACGAATATCTATAAACCTTGGCAGCAACCCATTGCTCTATATTCATCTTTATGAATATCAACCAATCCAAGTTCATAATAATCTTACCCTCACACTTGTTCCCATAAATTTGAATGACTACGTACATTTAGAGTAAACAATTTACTCATGGATTAAACATGCTAAATTGGAACATTAATTGAAACATTATAACCAAATAATTTTATTCAAATAATAAAGAGTTACACATATCCAAATACAAAATTTACAGATCAAATCCAATCACTAGAATATCGAAGTCCCATGGCACAAGTATGACCATCATGCTTTGCCTTTTCAAGGAGCTTCGTGAGAGGACCCGCAATGTTTTGATCCATGTGAACTTTGTGAATACATATCTTTCTCTTTTCAACTTTATCTCGTATGTAGTTGAATATCCGCTCAATGTGCCTAGTCTTTTGATGAGCACGAGGTTCCTTGATTTGAGCAATCGCACCCTCGTTATCACAAAAGATCTCTAGGGGTCCTGAATGGAAGGGACAACCCCTAGATCGGTAATGAATTTCTTCAACCATGCAGCTTCTTGAGCTGCCAATGAGGCGGTGATGTATTCTAATTCTATAGTTGATAGAGCCACCACATCCTGTTTGGAGCTCTTCCAAGAGACTGCTCCTCCATTCAGAATGAAAATATATCCCGATTGTTACTGTGAATCATCACGATCGGTTTGGAAACTCGCATTCGTGTAACCTTTTACAACGAGTTCCTCATCACCAGATCCATAGATTAGGAACATATCTTTTGTCCTCCTTAGGTACTTAAGTATGTTCTTAACAGCCATCCAATGACTGTTTCCAGGATTTTGCTGGTATCGGCTTGTCATGCTTAAGGCACATGACACGTCCGGCCGAGTGCATATCATTGCATACATGATGGATCCAATAGCAGATGCGTATGGGATTGCCTTCATGTTATCTTGCTCATCCTTTGAGCTAGGACATTGAGTCATACTTAATATCGTTCCTCTTTGAATAGGTACCGTACCTTTCTTAGAGTTCTCCATCTTGAACCTTTTCAAGATTTTATCAATGTATACACTTTGATTTAAACCAAAAACCGCCTTGATCTATCCCTATAGATCTTTATTCCCAGAATATAGGCGGCTTCACCAAGATCCTTGATGGAAAACAACTTCCAAGCCAGGTTTTTACACCTTCCAAGGTTGGAATGTCATTTCCAAATAGTAGTATGTCATCAACATACAATACTAAGAAAGTGATGATGCTCCCACTAGCTTTCTTATATACACAAGCTTCATCAGCGTTCTTGATGAATCCAAAATTAATTATTTCTTCATCAAAAAGGTGATTCCAACTTCTCGATACTTGTTTCAATCCATAGATTGAATTCTTTAACTTGCATACTTTGTTAGGATGTTTTGGATCGACAAAACCTTCAGGCTGAACCATATAGACATCTTCCTCAAGATATCCATTTAGGAAAGCGGTTTTGACATCCATTTACCAAATCTCATAATCATAATGAGCAGCTATGGAAAACAATATCCTAATAGATTTTAGCATCGTAAACAGGTGAAAAAGTTTCATCATAGTCAACCCCTTGAGTTTGAGTGAAACCTTTTGCTACAAGCCTAGCTTTATAGGTATCCAAGTTTCCATGCATATTGGTTTTCTTCTTGAAAACCCACTTACTTCCAACTACCTCGGAATTAAGAGGTGGTACAACAAGTTGCCAAACTTGATTATCATACATGGATTGCATCTCAACGTTTATGGCTTCAAGCCATTTGTCATAATCCGAATTGGACACTGCAATATGGTATGTGGTTGGTTCATCTGAATCTACCACATGGCATCCATCCATGAAAAATCCGTATCTTTCAGGTGGATTACTAGTTCTACCACTTCTGTGAACGTTTTGTGTGTATTGATCAACCACTTGATCATCCTCAACATCCTCATGTTGAGTGCTAGTTTCAACCAAACGTGTATCGGGTTGTGGTTCTTGATCCCCCTCAAGATCCACTGTTCTACTGCTAGTTTCTTTCATAAGGAACTTTACTTCTAAGAACTCACCCTTTCTGGCAACAAACACCTTTTGTTCCAGTGGATCATAGAAATAATATCCCATAGAATCTCTAGGATATCCAACAAAGATACACTTGGTGGATTTGACTTCCAATTTGTTTAGGGTGGGAGTCTTAACATAAGCCTCACAACCCCAGACCCTTAAGTATGATAGGGATGAAACTCTTCCATACCATATCTCAAAGGGTGTCCTTTCCACCTTTTTGGTTAGGGCCATATTTAGAATACGGGCCATGGAGAGCAAAGCGAAACCTCAAAATGATAGAGGCAATATGCTTCCAGCCATCATAGATCGGACCATATCCAATAAGGTTCGATTCCTCCTCTCAGACACACCATTATATTGTGGTGTTCCAGGTGGAGTGAGTTGTGAGACAATCCCACAACTCGTAAGATGATCTTGAAAAGCATCACTTATGTAATAACCTCCTCTATCGGTGCGGAGAACTTTAATCTACTTGTTGAGTTGATTTTCTACTTCATTCTTGAAGATTTTGAACGTTTCAAAAGCTTCATCTCTGTGCCTTAATAAGTACACATACCCATAGCGACTATAATCGTCGGTAAAGGTAATGAAGTATCTTTCACCATTCCTAGTCATTGGCTTAAAAGGACCACATACATCCGAATGTATGATTCCTAATAAATCTTTTGCCCTTTCGTTAGTTCCACTAAAGGGTGCCTTAGTCATTTTCCTTGTAAACAAGATTCACATACTTCAAATGAATCACATTCATTAGTTTTTAAAAGACCATTCTTTTAAAGTGTTTGTATACGTTTCTTGTTTATATGACCAAGACGACAATGCCAAAGGTAGGTATCACTCAAATCCAACTTGAGTTTCTTGGAGTTAGTTTGGTACAATGAACTATTTAAAGTATTTTTATGAACCAATTCATAAATACCATTAATGAGAATAGCTTTAAAATAGAACATATCATTTAAAGAAACATGAATATCATTTTCAACAAAAGATAATACATAATCATAATGTCTTAATTGGGATACAGAAATAATGTTCCTAGTCAAACTAGGACAATACAAAACATTCTTCTAAATTACATCCAAGCCACTTGGAATTTTTAGGATGTAGTCCCTATGAGCTTCAACTATGACTTTAGTTCCATTGCCCATGAAGAGGCTAACATCCCCTTAATTGAAGTCCCTACTTCTTTTGAACCCCTGCAATAAATTGCAAATATGAGTTCCACATCCGGTATCCAATACCCATGTGTTAGAAGATGTAACATTAAGATCAATATGAATCATGTATGTTGTACCTGATGTCTGCCCGGCATCCCTCTTTGCTTTCAACTCCTGGAGATGGACAGGACAATTCCTTCCCTAATATCCAATCTCCCTACACTTGAAGCATGGGTCATTACTAGAAACCTTTTTCTTCTTCTCTTGTGGTTTGGGTGGCACCTTTGCCACCCCTTTCCCCTTTCCCTGTACGGGTCCCTTACCCTTGGCAAATTTTGCCTTGGGTGTGGGATGAGGCCTTTTCTTGTTCCCACCTTCATTGATGGTGAGAACGGGTAAAACCCTTTTACCCATGGCCGCCTCGGCCGTTTTGAGCATTGAGTGAAGCTCACCAATGCTTTTGTCCCAAGCATTCATGATGTAATTCAACACGAATGTCTCGAACTTCTTGGTAAGGCCATTGAGGATCAAATCCGTGGCCAATTCCTTCGAGAGAGGACACTTAAGCCTTTCGAGGCGGTCAATGTGGTTTTCATCTTAAGTACATAAGATGAAAGCGATCGGTTGTCGTCCATACGACATGCATGGAGTGCTCGAACCGTTTCAAAGCGCTCAACCCTTGCTTGCTGTTGGAACGTTTCCTTCAGCTGGGTTATCATGTCATAAGCTCCGTGATGTTCATACTCCTTTTGGAGATCCGGAGTCATGCTCGCTAGCATGAGACAAGACACTTGGACGGAGTCCTCACTGTACTTCAGCTAATCATTATAGGCCTCCTCATCATCCTCAATATATTGATCGGGGATAAGGTCGTCTAAAATATATGATGGTCTCTTGCTTGAGAACGATTCTCAGTTTTCGATACCAATCAATGAAATTGTTATGATTCAGATGTTCCTTTTGGAGAACCGCTCATAAAGATTGGGTGGACGTGGATGAGTTATCATGATTATCATTGTTGGTGGCCATCTACATAATTTTAACAAAGATCGATTTTGGTATTTTTCAATATTACTATTTTTTTAATAATTGATTAATTCCTTTTAAGGTCATTTTCATATTAAAATCTAGAACCCAACATTACATTTAAATAGTGGCTAGGTGACCTTTATCCCACGATTTAAATTAATAAGGTGGTCAACGATTGACGGTTGCAACCATTTGCAACTTCTAGAGGTATGGGATCGACTTGAAACATCATATGTAAAGTCGGCATGTTAATCCCATCAACACCATTTGGAAACCATATTGTAGGTGATCCATTTAACATGGTTTGTAAATCAAGTTACCCTACTTGCACACCCATGTGAGTTTTCCAACATAGGTGGTTAGGTGATCTTTATCCCACAAATGTGGTATCCCCACCTCAAATCACAAGTTCCCTCAAAATGGTTAGGTGACCTTTATCCCATTGAGAGTTTCCAAGTGACTCAAGTGTTGTGCAAAAGGACGGTGTTAGACTTGTTTTAAAATATTTATAGATTTCTTAATTCTTGTTTAGAAAACTCTATGTACTTGTATTTGCATGCTTACAAATACTTGGTACCCTATGGTTCTTTTAATAAAACTATTTTATTATGAAATCATTAATACTTTTAATAACCATTTATTAGCACTTAATGATTAAGAACCATTTTTTATATTAGCTTGTTAAGATCATTTTTATTAAGATTGTTTATCATATCCAAATGTCACACAATCATTCAAAAAATCACAATCAAACAAGCATAATATAAACAACCACATATGCATAGCCATAGCTACTATTGTGACCACACTTGTTTGCCATCAGAAGTGTGGTCATTTGGTCTTTCCTAAGGGTTACAAAAAAAACACAAAATTGAGATTACAATGGATCTCCCACTTGATGTCGCATCCGTATGCTTCAAGTCCACTTTGTGTCTACCTTTTGTGCTTCCTTCCCGAGCATCTTCTTTTACAAAATATATATCCTAATACATATTTTCTAGTAAAAGAAAAATACTCCTAATCTATTATTACATCCCAATGAATAAATAGATAAATTACAAGCATAAAACTTTACAACCCAATTGAATGAATATAATCAAATAAATACATTCAATCCAAACCAAACAACACAAGGTCTAAGCTAGGTTATGCACTATCAAATGATCAATCACAAACATCATTCGATAAACAAAATAAACCCTATCAAACCCCAATTTTTTCAGCCAACATAAACTGAAAATTAGGGTTTGTTTGTCCAAACAAACAACAACCAAACATATCAACCAATTGACATTCCTATCTTTCAAAGTTTAATCATAAGCATGAAGATATAACTTTGAAAGACATGGGGTTTATTAAATCAACCAAATCAGCCTCTAATGAGTTGATAAACATCCTTTAAAACCGATTTTACAAGGATAATGATGCTAGTTTCCACATAACTGGCTCTAGATGCCATTGTAGGGGTTTGTTAGAACTTGAAACATAGTTTAACCATTTAAACTTTGTAAAACGCAGCGGAAGTTGATCATTAGAACATTGTTTATAAACTGAAATTTCAGGTTTATTTTGATGTTATAAGTTTTTAAACAAACCCAAGAACAAAAAGGATCTTTATTATGTGAAAAGCTAGCATACAATATGAACAAGAACACCCAAAACATGACATAATCATACCACAATACTACCTTTCTGGATGCTATCAAAAACAACCAAAGAGAAGGCAAAAATGAGGCTGAAAAATGGCCAAGACTTCAAGGGTAGAAGTCCTCAGGTGTCCATACCCACAAGCCTCTAAGCAAACATCCTGGTTGCTAGGATTTGAAGCACTAAAACGCAAAGAAGAAGCTACTGGAACAAGCTTCCAGCCGTGAGTTTCTTCAAGAGAAAACATTGTTTCTTCAATCTTTGGGTTTTTGCATGTGAGAGAGAGAAAAAGGGTCGACTGTGTGTGTTGTTCTTGGATTATGGTGCGTTGAAAACACAAAGAATACTACTCCCCATAAGGGGCGGCCGAAGGTATTCAAGGGAGGGATTTTTCCCCCAAAAATACCCCTTTTATTGTTTAAACAAGTAATTAGAATAAGTTATGTAATTACCCCTTTAATTATATAACTTATACACACACTCCTATTATTTTATGTTATTTAATCAAATTAAACAACATTACAAACAATATCCATGAACAAAATATCCATATAGGTTGTTCAATCTCATATGCAACTTATTTAAAAAACCCATTTTCTAAATTGGTGTATTTATTTAATTGCATGATCATATCATCAAATAAATATTAATTGGTGTTTGCTAAGCTTGTTATTGGGTATGACCCGACTTGGATCATGACGTACTAACCACATCAATATTCTATGTGTCTTGGGCATAAAGAATCCAACAATTAAATCGAGTTCAAAGCCCCATTCAATTACCTGGATTGAATTTGTTTCTATCGAATTCAAGCTCAGCTCAAACTTGCGGCTGTTCCTGATTTAATTCGGTGTGTGTGTGTGTGTGTGTTTGGTAAATTGAGGGTTCAGAGAGTTTAGGAACCCTAATTCGAGTGAAAGCCCTCTAATTTATAGATTCAATTCGTTCGAATTGATGTCCAACGGCTATGGGCTTAAAGTCGGCCGTTTCAGATGGATTATCGATTTACAAAGTTGTTTCAGGTGCAATTGATGTTGCCAATAACTTTTAAATGATTTCCCGAACATTTACAGCCGTTTAATTGAGTTTTCATTATGGTTTATGCGTATAACGGTTTGGGGGTTTGATGTATTTCGGTTTTGAGTTCTAGTGAGTTAAAAACCGGGTTTAAAGTTCAATTAATGCATTTATTCCTATTGGAAACTGATTCACGAACGTTTTGTGGTGTTTTGGGGTTAAAATCGTGACCAAAAACTGATGTTTGGGGGTGGCCGGAGCTCGCTGGAGCCCGCCGGAATTTCCATCGGAAAATCGGGCGAAGAAGTGGGGGGGGGAGGGGATTTAGTTTTAGTAAATTACAATTTGGTCCCTGAGGTTTATGTTTTTGTTATTTTGATTTCAAAGTTTAATTTTTAGTTTAAATCAATTTACAGTTTGGTCCCTTAAGTTTAAAATGTTATTATTTATGCATAACTTATTAATTTCAAGTTTTAAGATAATAGAAACTTATATTATCTTTATTTATTTCAAAGATTAACACTTATTATGATTATTGCTATTATTGTTATTGTTATTGTTATTATTATTATTATTATTATTATTATTATTATTATTATTATTGTTATTATTATTATTATTGTTATTATTATTATTATTATTATTATTATTATTATTATTACTACTACTACTACTACTACTACTACTATTATTATTATTACTACTACTACTATTATTATTATTAATGTCATTAATTATTTAATTACCAAAATTATGATGATACAAGAATTACAAATAAAATCCTCGTACTTGCATTAATAACAATACAAACCTTTACAAGAGTTAATGACGTCAACAAAACGTTTAACAAAATTTACGAAAGATCACAACTCTCTCTAAAAGAACCGAAGCAGTTGGTGTAGCAGGGTAGTGGGCAGCCATGCCCACCTTTTTAAACATAATAATATTAAAATTTTTCACTTGCACAAATTTAACCTCTTAACTTAGATTATTTTACTTTTCTTTATTTTTTTACATCTCTTTTATTTTCTTTTATAAATTTCCAGGTGTTAGAAGTATATTATTTATAGATTTCAAATAAAAAAATTTGATAAAACATAACGTTACTAAGAAACAAGAAGGAACGTGTTAAATCACTTAATTATGTCATGCATAATGTTTTAGGATCACACGTCAATGACTACCGGACCATGATTCTTGTGCATACTATTCTAACAATCCTCAACTTACGCATGTCATCAATCATATGATGTAGACAGTAGAGGATGTCTAGCAACATCATACTACACCAACAACGTAGGATGCTTCGCATGACATCCACCATTGCTTAAAGCTTGCACTTAAAGAACTCTTTACTTAACTATGTAGTAGCTGCTACTCATATGACAAGTTATCCTTCTATAATATACATTTGGTTGAATCTAGCCAAACATATAGTGTTCAACAATTCTCATTCTCCCAACAGAGCTATAAATATCAATGATGTTAAATCACTAACATTGTATTTATAATGATTTAAAAACAATTTGAAGGTTGACTAATGATCTGGAAATTTTAGAATAATTATGTCACAAAAACGATTAAAGATTCCTCTAAAAGTCAGTTTACTAGTTTTGCTAAAAGTCAAGTTTTAAATTGAAATTAAGTTTATTATTTATAGATTTCAAATAACAAAAAATTGATAAAACAAAATGTTACTAAGAAACAAAAGGGAACGTGTTAAATCACTTAATTATCTCATGTATAATGCTTTAGGATCATACGTTAATAACAACCTGACCATCATTCTTATCCATACTATTCAAACAATCCTCTACCTACACATGTCTTCAATCATATGAAATAGATAGTAAAGGACGTCTAGCAACATCATACTAAACCAACAATGTAGGACGCTTCGCATGACATCCTCCATTGCTTAAAGCGTGCACTTAAAGAACTCTTCACTTAACTATGTAATAGCTGTTACTCATATGACAAGTTATCCTTCTATAATATACATTTGGTTGATTCTATCCAAACATATAGTGTTCAACAATTCTCATTCTCCCAACTGAACTATAAATATCAATGACGCTAAATCACCAACATTGTAGTCATAATGATTTAAAAACAATTTACAGGTTGACTAATGATCTTGAAATTTTTAGTATAATTGTGTCACAAAAAAGAATAAAGATTCCTATAAAAGTCAGTTTACTAGTTTTTCTAAAAGTCAAGTTTTAAATTGAAATTTAGTTTATCATTTATAGAATTCAAATAACAAGAAAAATTGATAAAACATAATGTTACTAAGAAACAGGAAGGAACGCGTTAAACCACTTAATTATGTCATGAATAATACTTTAGGATCATACGTCAATAACAAGCTAACCATAATTCATGTGCATACTATTCTAACAATCCTCTACTTACGCATGTCATCAATCATATGAAGTAGACTGTAGAGGACATCTAGCAACATCATACTGCACCAACAATGTAGGATGCTTCGCATGACATCCACCATTGCTTAAAGTGTGCATGCCGACTAAGAGAATCGCTTCTCTCCTTTCTTGCAGGAGTATAAGCAGTAGCATGAAGAACTCTTTACTTAACTATGTAATAGCTGCTACTCATATGACAAGTTATCCTTCTATAATATACATTGGTTGAATCTATCCAAACATATAGTGTTCAACAATTATCCTTCTCCCAACTGAACTATAAATATCAATGATGATAAATCATCAACATTGTATTTCTAATGATTTAAAATAATTTGAAGGTTGAGTAATGATCTTGAAATTTTTAGAATAACCGTCTGACAAGAAAAGATTAAAGATTCCTCTAAAAATCATTTTACTAGTTTTGCTAAAACTCAAGTTTTAAATTTGAAATTTAGTTTATTATTTATATATTTCAAATAACAAAAAAATTGATAAACATAACCTTACTAAGAAACAAGAAGGAACATGCTAAATCACTTAATTATGTCATGTATAATGCTTTAGGATCATTCGTCAATGACAACCTGACCATGATTCTTGTGCATACTATTCTAACAATCCTCTACTTACGCATGTCATCAATTATATGAAGTAGACAGTAGTGGACGTCTAGCAACATCATACTACACCAACAATGTAGGATGCGTTGCATGACATCCACCATAGCTTAAAGCGCGCACTTGAAGAACTCTTTACTTAACTATGTAATAGCTGCTACTCATATGGCAAGTTATCCTTCTATATTATACATTTGGTTGAATCTTTTCAAACATATAATATTCATAATTCTCACTCTCCCAACTGAACTATAAATATCAATGACGCCAAATCACGAACATTGTATTTGTAATGATGTAAAAACAATTTGCAGGTTAACTAATGATTTTGAAAGTTTTAGATTCATTGTGTCACAAAAAATATTAAAGATTCCTCTAAAAGTCAGTTTACTAGTTTTGCTAAAAGTCAATTTTAAATTGAAATTTAGTTTATTATTTATAGATTTCAAATAACAAAAAAAATTGATAAAGCATAACGTTACTAAGAAACAAGACGGAACGTGTTAAATCACTTAATTATGTCATGTATGTTGCTTTAGGATCATACGTCAATGACAACTTGACCATGATTCTTATATACTATTCTAACAATCCTCTACTTACGCATGTCATCAATCATATGAAGTTGACAGTAGAGGACGTCTAGCAACATCATACTACACCAGTCTGAATCAACGACGTGGTTAAATAAGTCTTGAACTTGCACGGTAACAGATCATGTCTTGTTACATATTACTCTCAGTTTACTTCAAAACTCTCTCGACTATAGCCCTTATAGCTACGCTAATAAGGTCATAACATTAGACTATGTTAAGGAATATCATCCGTGAAATCAAATTCAATGTCGATGTCAGGTATGACCAATATATATATATATAACTATGTTGGATTAGAATCTACTTATAATTGTGATTTATGAAGTAGTTTTGAAGTGAGTAATGTTTGATACTTAAAATCTTATAAGTATCTATGATCTTCGATCGCATTGTTTTCATTCATGAAAATCAAACCTAAAGTATCACAATAGTCTTATTGGATTATTCCCTTGATTGAAATTAAACATGGACATTTAAAATAAATTAAGTTTCTCATGCATGGACTAAAATGTGCAAATACCGAACAATGTAACATTAGTGCAAAAAGATAGAAACCCTTATTTCTTAGTTAGAAAAATTGTACAACTCCAAATAACGCAATGCAAATATAGATTAATTTTACTAGCAAGGGTCATTGTGCTCGTTAGCATGCTCCTACAATATGATCAAATAAAGTAACTTGGTTACAACAGCTTTGATCGGTCTTTACTTTGTTAGGAGAGGTGTCATAATAAATCATGTAGAACCAATTAAAGGATGGTCAATACAATCAGTCTCATAATGAGGAGAGTGTTAGAACACTTAATAGATCAACTAGGAAACTGGGTTATATGAGAGATACTAAGAACACAAGTAAGTAATGAGATAGAACAAAGAACACGATCAAGATAAGTATGGTTTTCATTGATGTTGTATATTGCTCTAAAGTTCTATTACAAGTGTTACAAAGCATAAAAAAATACAAGAACATGAGATACTTTAAATTACATCTTATAGCCGGTTATACTTTGAAAGTCAGCTGAAAACACTAATCTAGATAACAAGATCAATGTACAATCAAAAGGCAGATTATCTTTTGACTTGTTACTATGACATTCCATAGCTCACATCCTAATATATTAAAAAAAGGATAAAAGGTACAAAGTATAAAGTTACAAACTCCAAACCATAATCTACAGTTTACTAAAGCATGGACCTTTTGACAAACTTGTATAAGTTGATGAGTCTTCAGAGTGGCAGCGAAAAGTTGGTCAGCTTTATGAAAAAGTTGATCAGAGAAAGCATGCATTCTCTATCTTTGAAAGAAATCAGTCTTCAGTCTTTAGCTTTGAAAGAGTTTGTCCTTGAAGCTTCGGAAGAATTCATCTATGGCTATGGAAGATTTTACACTTAGAATATTTTCTATGAAGGGTGTAAAACTTCTGAAGTAACTTCTACTCTGCACTTCATGCATGCATGCTGGAAGTTCTTTGGTTGCTATGGTTGCACCAGCTGTTCAAGTATAACCTTACAAACTCCCCCTAGCTGATGCTATCAAAACAGAGAAGGATATTTAGTTATTGACAGTCCTCATCAAGATTAAGACCATTCCTTTCTTCATCAATTGGTTAGGATCCCTCAGACTCTCATGGTATTTTCTCATGTTATAGAGATCATATAGAGGAAGATCAAGCATGCTTTGCCAGAAATAGACATTTTAACTTCCTTGATCTCTAATGACGTACCATCTATCTGGATTTGTGGAGAAAGTCCAAGGCAGGATGGGTCTTCCAACTGTAAGAGGCTTTACTTGTGTTGGACTTGATGGAGCAACCTCTTCTTGAGCCACCTTAGGATGATCTGACTCATCCTGAGGTGTGGAGGTGGATGCCTTGGACTTCTTCTTCTTCTTAGTTTCTTTTTTCGTAGCCATCCTTTTCCTCCTCTTTGTGGACTTTAACTAAGAAGACTAGCCTTAAGTACCAGATTATTCTTATGTGTCTTACTTAGTTGGATCATCTTCGCTCACAGGTATCGAAGGAGAGGGATCAGGACCCTGTAATAGATCAGAAGATAAAGATGGCTATGGTTCAGCTCTAGGTCCAGGTTGTGTTGTCTCTTGGGGTTCAACCTTGACCTCAACGTCAGGAGGAGCTTGACTTGGTAGAGAATGAAGTCAATAAGCTCCCCCCTTTTAATCTTTTGCTTTATCACTTTAATATGATCATCCATAGTGGATAGAGACATTGGACCAATCCTCCTTTTGGAGAACCCATATAGCTTCAAGAAGCTCATCATCCTTTGCCTATCAGCAGACTTCTTTTGACTCTTTTGGATGATGGCTCTTGATTATGCAGCTTCTTCCCTCATCTTTCTCTTAGCAGCTTTTTATTCTTTTATTACTTGTTGCCCAAGCTATTTAAGATACTCAAATTCTATGTACTCATATGATAAGGAAAGAAGTGCAGATGCCTGATAGAGGCCTATGGCACTCAGGTAGCTAATCATGTTTTGTCTATCTACTTCTTTGTCTACATGAGGTTGTTCAGTTACCACAGCCTTTGTCTCAGGGTTTTCTTGAACCGCGAGAGGATAGGAATATGTTTGTAGAGCCTTTTCTGTCTCCTTTCTTCCTTGATTTTGAGGAGCAATTCTGCATCCTCTGCCTCCTTTCTCTCCTTTAACCACTCTATGTCAGCCATTTTATTGAGTTCTTCTAAGGGAGAGATGATGAGTTCATCTATGTTGTAGTTCCTTATCCGCAAGTAGTTTAATCTGGTTGCCCTCAACTCATCATCTTGAGTATTTGGCTTGGGAGCAGCCCTGATTACAGCTTCTATAAAGCCTGGGGACCCACTTGAACTCTCTCCCCTTAGCTTCCTCTTCCTCTCTCTCCCTCCTCCTCATTCTCTTCACGACTCAGTTTCCTTTTTTATTTGTCACTCATAAGCATTGGTGACTCAGGGTGGAAAGAGCTTTGGCCTTCATTGCTTGGTTCAGCAGTCAAGCTCTCGCTAGAGAGAGGTTGTGAAGCACCTTCACCATTTGGTGCCTCACTAAGAGTAGAGGATGTCGAACTAGTTCCTATGACAAGGTTCACATGTTCTTTCATTGGGCCTTCAGTCAAGGTTTCCCCTTTGAAGTTAATCTTAGGGTCTACTTCAACATTCACTTGACCAATATATAGCCTGCTAGCCTTTGTCTTCTTCTTTGTCTGAACTCTTCAACAATCATGTCTTGAATCCTCTCAGCCAGTTTTTCAGCTTGCCTATTTTGAAATAGGTTGGCAAGTGACATGTGGACTAAAGGAAGACTATCATAGTACTTCAGGGTCTGAAAATTAAACACCTCGTGCTACCCCTGAAGTCTATGTGGTATCAGTGCTATCCCATCAGCATCATATCTCCACCCTATTATTTCATTCTCAGTATCATAGGGTGGGGTAGACATAGCCCTTGCAATTCCCTCCTCAAATAGACTTTGTATGAGAGAGTCCATATTAAAGTGGACTTGAGGAGGTTGCTGAGTATGGACAAGTGCAAGTGAGGGTGGTGAGTCGTCAATGTCCATACTCTGAGAGGAACTCCCAGGTTTTGTGATTGCTAGGAGTTTCTCCCCCTTTTTGGTAGCATCACGCTCTTGCATAGGTGAGCTGGAGGTTAGATCCACCACATCCATAGATTCTTATGGACCTAGTTGAGTTCTTCTGAGAGGTCTCCCAGCTAGTTTTTCCTTAGAAATCTCAAGTTGTTGATCATGGACCCTCCTTTGCAAGGTAGTCACCTGAGATTTAGGTGATTAACCTTGGAAACTAAATAGGTGTAGGTTTCAGTCAATTTTTGCACCTTTAATGTCATATTCCCCTCATCCTCATTAGAGGAATCACGGGGGGATGAGAGAATAGGACCTAAGTCTTCTTCCTCATCACCAGCACTTTGTTCTTAGCTATTAGATTTCCCCTGCACCATGACAACCTTAGGTAAAGTGTTTAGGGGCTGGGTTGCCATGGTTGAGGTCTTAATGATGTTGTCATTTGCTAAAGTGAGAGCCTCTTCCATATGGATCTCCTGAACATGTTCCTGAAGATCCACCTTAGTAGTAGTGGATGATGTGGGCTAGACTTAGGTGATGCAGGAGTACTCATCTCTCCTTGAGCAGCGGTGGAGAAGAAAGATTCATGGTACTCATTGAAGCCCATGTCTTCATCATCATATAACACTAGGTTGGGTATTGGTTGGTTAAGATGTAGAGGCTAGGGATGGTAACTGTCCCTTTAAGGTTGTTCACTAGAGTTTTAAGACTCAGAGTAAAGGCTTAAAGTTGTTAGGGTTGTGAGCTCATCAAGCTAAGCATGAGGAACCTCAACACAGATCATTAATGAGATGGGAGTGGTTTGCTCCTCAGGGGAAGCGGGAGCTCTAGTGTCCAGTTCCTCCTGCATGGGTGGTGATATGGGGGCCCTGCACAAGCGTAGCTTGTGCAGGGGTTTGTTTGGATTTTCTTTTGTAGGTGATGGTTATTTGAGGCTGTTTGGGTGGTTTAGAAGTTGAAGGTGTGGGTTCAACACTAGCTGGTGCCACTAGGTTGTCACCTTAAGCAATGAGCTCTAATATTTTTGGGACAAAGGCTGTTTCTACCCCTAAGAGGCCCATATCAGGCTTTCATATAGTCTTGAAGATGTCAGGCTTCATCTATCCCATTTTTAGAACATTACCTATTCCCCTTAACTGTGAGCCCAGTTCACAGTTAAGAATGTGCTGGACATATCTAGGGAACATGCAATATTCTAAGAAGTCCATGTTTGTAAGAAAATTAGTATATAAAAATTAAGAATACCTGAAATTATCCCCCGAACCATCCCATGAACTATATAGGAAAGGTCTTCGGGAATTTGGTCCCATCCTCCATGCTTATTGGATAAACTGTGGATGACAACATAGAGGAGCTACTTCCACTGAGAGGAGACCTTTCCCTTTCCAAAGGTTCTTACAGAGTAATCACCGTCATAGCCCAACTGGTAAAAGGAGTGGTTGATAGCAAACTTGGGGAAGGACAAATCACCTTTTACATCATCCAGCCTAAGATATGTGTTTATGGAGTCTGGAGTTATGAAGATTGTCCTCCCCTGCACTATGGCAGATAGTGCCTTCTCCCTATTCACGGTGACCTCTTAGGAGGTCTTCCAAAACTCCAATAATTAATCCGCATAAAGTGGAGGATCTATGGTGATGGAGGTGAAGTAGTGGGATAGAGTTAAGAAGAGACAAACCTCTGAGAAACCAGGATCTTTCTTAGAGTTCAATAGAGTAACTTGATTATGTTGCCTATGTAAGTGCATGGAAAAATCAGGTTGGTTTCTGCGATCAAGGTTGGCCATTTTGAGGTAGCTTTGAGGCGAAGGAATATAAGAACAAAGGTGGTTTGTCGGTGAATTTAGGTTAGAGAATTTGCCAGATGAATAAGAAATGAGAGAGGGGGAACCATTGAGTGTATGTATATGAAATGAATTTGAGACAAAGTTAATGTAAAGGATAAAGTTTGAGATCCGGATGTCAGTCTCACCTCTAACAAAGGTGCCTAAAAAGTTAGTTTTCTTGGAAGTTGAAAATCTTCCAAAGGTAATTTGTCTTTGGAAATTTTATAAAAACTTTCGAAGCCAATTTTGACTTTGAAAGATATTCCTAAGCTTTATGGAAATTTGCATCAAAAGAAAATACTTCAAGTATTTTTGGTTCTGAGACATATTTAGTTTCAGAAGAGATAACTTAGAAGTTTTATTCATAAGAGAATAAATCTTCCGAGGCTTGATTGTTTCATAAGAGAATAAATCTTCCGAGGCTTGATTGTTTTCGGAAGAAAATTGTCCTTAAAAACATATAAATACTTAGAATCATGTTTAAGCTTCGGAATATATATCAAATTTCTTCCAAAGATGGATTTCTTATCAGTATTTTATCTTATTTGAAGATTTAAGGTTTTTACGAAGACAACTTAATGTCTTTCGAGAGAAAACATGTCTAAAATTTCCAAAATTCTAAGGAATATCATTTGAAAATTTTCCTTGCAAAGAAAAATTGGGCTTATGTAGGTGATAATATGGACAACTTAGGACACACATGTTTTAGAAATAGTATTGATTTAAGTTTTTAAGAAAATCTATTCAAATCTCTATTCATCAAAAGCCTTTGTGAACAGCCAGCATATTGTTTATTTGTGTTAAGTTTGACTTGTTTAAATCTTTGTTCATCAAAAGCCTTTTGAACAGTCAGCATATTATTCATTTGTGTTAAGTTTGACTAGTTTTATTAATCCCTTTTCAAAATTATCTTTAATTAAATGGTAGCTGATGTGATGTGTTTTGTCCTTGAGTGCTGCATAGGATTCTCTGTAATAAAGATAACACTGTTATTGTCTGTGGATTGGAGTGTCTTTGAAGTTGAATCCATAGTCAAGCATTTAATCTAAATCCAAAGAACTTGAGCACAACAGCTAGCAGTAGCAATGTATTTAGCTACAGTAGTTGATACAGACACACAAGATTATTTCTTGCATTGCCATGAAACTATTCTTGCATTGTCATGTTGCAGCCACCATGGTCACTGTCTATATAGGCATATAGATTGAAGTTAGAATTCTTTGGATACCAAAGGCCTAGTTTAGAAGCACCTTTGAGATATCTAAGAATTCTCTTGACAGCAACCAGGTGTGACATTTTGGGGTTGGCTTGATATCTTGCATATATACATGTAGCAAACATGATATCAGGCATGCTGGCTGTCAGATACATAAGAGACCCAATCATAACTCTATAGAGATGTTCATCTACACACTCCCCTTCAAGATCAAGTCCAAGGGAGTGGTTTCTAGCTATAGGTGTCTTTGCAACCTTACATTTAGTCATGTTGAATCTTTAAGTATGTCTTGCACATATTTTGACTGACTTATGAAGATGCCATTGTCAAATTGCTCCACTTGAGTTCCTAGAAAGAAATTGAGTTCCTCATGGCACTTATTTCAAATCTATTCTTCATCCGCTTCTCAAAGTCTTTGAAGAGCTTTGCATTAGTTGACCCAAAGATAATGTCATCTACATAAACTTGAACCTGCACCAAGTCATTTCCTGTAAGTTTGATGAAGAGTGTTCAAATCTATAGTACCTCTCTTGAAGCCATGCTGATAGAGATATTGAGATAGTGTCTCATACCACTTCCTTGGACCTTCATACAGCCCATAAAGATCTTTATCAAGCATGCATATATAATCAGGATGATCTGGGTCTGCAAAGCCAGGTAGTTAGTTGACATACAACTCTTCATCTATCACCCCATATAGAAAAAACTACTTGACATCAAGTTGGTAGACCTTGAAATCCTTGGATGCAACAAAAGCAAGGAATATCCTAACAACTTCAAGTCTTGCCACTGGAGCAAAAACATCTGTGTAGTCTATCCACTCTTCTTGGGTGTATCCTTGAACAACTAGTCTAGCCTTATTCTTGATAACAAGTCCTCTATCATCCTTCTTATTCCTAAATACCCATTTGGTTCGTATTGGGGTCTTCCCTTGAGAAAGAGGACATAGGTTCCAAACCTTTTGCCTTTTAAATTGAAGCAGCTCCTCCTGCATTGCTTCAATCCAACTTCCATCCTTCAAAGTCTCATCAACTTTCTTTGGCTCTATGTGGGATAAGAAACAAGATATAGACAAATATGTTTGTTATGGGTTTGTCCCCTTGTTCTCACCCCTGTGTCAATAATTTCGATGGTGTTTATGGTATGGTGTGACTTGTGGATTCTGAGTTGAGGAACCACAGCAAGTTGATTGGACAAGTCTAAATTTTAAAGTTTAGATCTGGCAATGAAGTGTCACCACCACATCAGCGCACTTATCAAGAGAAGCTTGATCTAATGAGTGTGTGACATCATTGATGTTGTCTTTAATGGAATGGTTATTAGCATCAAGAAATTCTTGATTACTGTCACCACCACCATTTCCTCCTACATTTGAAGCTCCTTCATTTAAGTTTTGTGCCTCTGACCTAGAATTTGTAAGCACCTCAGATATACCAGCTAGATTTGTCATGTTTATGCTGATAGGAACTTCATCTGCAGGGTTAGTTACCCTGGAGCTGAAATGGTATTCTTGCTTGGTCTTCTTAGCTTAAATATTATCAAGATCAAATAGCTAATCAGTTTCAGAACCTTTCATACTAGAAGTGTGCTCATTGAAGGTCACATTGGCCGACTGTTCAACTACTCTAGTTCTAAGATTGTATACTTTTAAGCCTTAGCTTGGGAAGAGTATCCAATAAAGTGTCCATCATCTAATTTCTCAACAAATTGGCTACTTTATCTTTGGTATTCAAGATGGTGTAAGGACATCCAAATGATCTGAGAAACTAATGAAATGTCTCCTGTTATGCCACATCTCATAAAGAATCTTATCATATTAACTACTAAAACTTTGTTTTGCACATAGCAAACAATGTTAACTGCCGCTGCCCGGAAGGTGATGGGCAGTTTAGAGTCAGACAATATGTTCTTGCAGCTTCAATAAGTGTCTTGTTTCTCCTCTCAGTAACACCATTTGCTGAGCAGTCCTGGGAGTATGATATTGTCTTGTAATACCCTTTTCATCATAAAATGCATCAAGGATTTGGTTCTTGAATTCAGTTCCTTGATTACATCTTATGGTCTTGACCTTATGATCACATTGATTCTCAATTTTCAAAATGAAGTTCTTCAAGGTCTCAGGAGTCTCATCCTTAGTTCCAAGGAAGAAGACCCAAGTGAACCTTGTAAAATCATCTGTGATCACCAAACAATATGAGGAGGTCCTTCCTAGAATCATTACACTGGTGGGGCCAAAGAGATCCATGTATAATAAGTGTAGGGAGTAGTGTTGAACTATCTCCATATACTCCAGAATATCTGGATGGATATAGTCCAACTCTTCAAGGGTGAAGGGGATGTTGCCACTGCTTTCATCAGCAGACATAAAGGCTTGTGATGAGCTTGTCTTTTGGAATGGGCTTCCTTGAATATAGCTATCCCTTGGCGTCTCCAGGAAGGTGATTAAAGGGACCTTTTATGAGTTGTCAGGGTAGCAGATGAGATGATGATATGGTTCTCTACAATCCCTTTCAACCATATGAAGGGTAGAACTATGTTGATTGTTAGAGTACCAGATGGGTTTTGCATGTTCATATCCATCTGGTATCCATTGAGTATATTATACAACTCAATGAGATTAAGGGTCTTGAGGTTTTCAGTCCTCTGAATGACCACATAATAGTGTGTCCATTATCTAGGAAGAGAGAACATGAACTTCCTCACTATGTCCCCATTCTCAAAGTTACTCCAACATCCATTAGAGTATCCATAATCTCAACATACCTAAAGTATTATTGAGCCATGGTTTCACATGTCTTGAAGGTAAGTTCTCAAATGCTGCTTGAAGATGTCTTTCCTGTTCTCTTTAGCTTCATTATACCCCTCATACATTAGCTTCAGTGCATCCCATAGTTGCTACTTCTATCATGCCTCCTCCAGCAGCAGCCACTTTAGAGCCTATCATCTTCAAACGGTCATGGCTTTGATCTACATCTATCTTCTTCCGGTCTTCTTCAGAGTAGTCAACCACTTCCTTTGGTATCATGCCTCCTCCAACACCAACCTCCAGTAACAACTGAAGAGGTGCATGCTAGATAAGGTCCAAGACAACAAATCCCTATATCCTACTATCATGAGACTTGATGAAGCCTTCCATTATTTGGCACCAAGTATCAAAGTCATATGAGTGATGAGTGCAGACTTTGTCATAGTACCGGTTGCCATATCAGCCTTTGAGATACCTACCATTTGAGATGTTAAGTGATTTGTAAAACTAAGAGGATTTAAGATGGTAAGATCTTACAATAAAGAGCCTGAAACGGTAAGGGATGGTCAATACAATCGGTATCATAATAAGGAGATGTTAGAACACTTAACCAATAAAATAAGGTACCAGGTTTATATAAGAGATACTAAGAACACAAGTAAGTAATGGGACAGAATAAAGAAAAGAACAAGATAAGTATGGTTTTCAAGAATGTTGTATAGTGCTCTCAAGTCTATTACAAGTGTCACAGAGCATAAAAATACAAGAACCTGAGATACTTTATACAACATTCTACAGCCGGCTATACTTTGAAAGCTAGCTGGAAACACTAATCTAGACAACAAGATCAATGTATAGTCAAAAGGCAGATTTCCTTTTGACTTATGACTATGAAAAGCCATATGTCACGTACTGATTTGTTCAGTTCTCGTGCGGCACTTAGATTCGTTCTAAGTCAGCCTTCTTGATCTTGAATGGATGGATTTTACACGGAAGTCTTGTAAGGGAATGTTAGTTTGGTAGTACGCAAGTAAGATGCTTGTGGTGTGTGATTACAACACAAGTGGTTGCTTGTATTAATACAAGTACAAGGCTTTTGAGTTACAAGGATCTTGGGTGGTTTGCAAATGAAGCATCACCACCCTATTTATACTAGTTGCATGCCTTTCTAGATTTTTCTATATCTAGACCTTTCTTTATATAATATCTAAGATCTAAGATACTTTAATCTAAATATCTAAGATATTTGGTAATCTATATATCTTAGATATTAGCTAATCTAATATCTAGATAATTCTTAGCTTAATATCTAGATATTTTACATGAAATTCTCTACTTTGTTCTAGTGTTCATGGCTAGATTTTTGTAATGTCTTCTAGAGATTTCCGAGATTGCCATGTTGCCGCAGAATTGTGCGGGTTGTCCCGGAGTCTTCCGGGCAGCCTTGCATGCTTCAAATATGCCCCTAATCGGTAACAATCAAGGTGTTGCGATTGTGTTTTGGCGGTCGTGACATTCTCCCCCACCTAATGCCACGACGTCCTCGTCGTGTTGCCTGGATGCCTCATGAGTTCTTCATTAGTTTCAAGATAGAGATGGTTTTGCCTCGACGCCTTGTATCTGGCTCCAAGGTAACGGTGTGCACTTGGTCTCCCTTGATGATGTACATGGTGTTAATGAATGTCACTGGGCAGGCCTTTGCTTTTCGGAAGAAATCCATCCCTAGCACGATATCATAGTCGTCTAGTGGGACGACTGAGAAGTGCAGCTTGCCTGTCCATGTACCAATCTTTGTTTTTACGCCCCATGCTGCTCCTTCTATTGGTTGGTGTCTCCTGAGGCGGCCTTGATCCATCCTTCTTGTGTGGTGATCCTTAAGCCAAGTCTTCGAGCCTCTTTAGGTGAGATGAAGTTGTGGCTTGCTCCGGTGTCAACCAACGCTTTCACAGGTTGCCCTTTTATTCCATGTTTACAAACCGAAGTCCTTTGATTCTATTTGTGGGTTGTCTCTGGTTATGGTTTGGTTTGATTGGTTTGCCATCACCAAGGGCTTGCCTTCAACTGTACTTAACGCATTAAGTAGTTGAAGTTGCATTGTTCCTAGACAAACCTCTTCTGGTTCTGATGGTTCATCATCAGATCTAATCAAGGCTGTAAGTTTAGCCTTTTTCGGACAATCCCGCGCATTGTGCGGTCCATCGCAAAGGAAACATCCTTTGATCATTTGTACCTCATTCCCATATCTTGTTGGTCGTCGATTATCTTCTCTTTGATTTCGATTTTGGTTGTTATGTGGGTTCTCGCTCCCCCACCTTTTTCATCGTTATCCTCCATAACGACGGGTTTTGTGATCGCCTTTCATTATGGTCGATCAGGCTTTCAGCAAACAACGATGGCTGAGGACAAGTCTTGAACATTTCTTCGTTCAAGTTCGGTTCTTGCCCATGTTTGTAAGCCATCGATGAAGTATATGAGAGAGTCTTTGGTGACAAGTCCGGAATTTCTAGCACAAGGGTAGTAAAATCATTGACGTAGTCCTTGATGCTACCCTTTTGCTTTAGATTACGAAGCCGAATCTTTGCTTCGTGTTCAGCGTTTTCCGGATAAAATTGTTTCTTGATTCTTTTATGAAATCAGTCCAAGTTTGTATGGTACACGTACCTTTATCAATCTCCATGTGCTTTCGTCGCCACCATAAAGCTGCGGTCTCCTTCAAGTAAAGAGTCACCGTCTTGATCTTCTTGGCGTCATCGACAATATCGACGGCCTCAAAGTATTGTTCCATCTCCAAAGGAAGTCATCCACAGCCCTCGCCTCTCTGTTTACCAACGAATGGTGATGGTTTGGGGATGTCCACCTTTGTAGAGGCATGGATTGTGTTGTCACCTCCGGTTGCTAGTGCGCGCTTGCAAACACTTAGTTCGGTTTGCAAGTCTTTGATTTCCCTCTCGAAGTTAGCTTTAGTTGACCCAACTCCCTTGTGAATGCCTCTTCCATCTCCTCCTTATCAAGGAGAGGGCGAGTTTGAGGTCGCTTCGCATTTCGTTGAAGTCATTACCTAACGACTCAACATGTTGCAAAGAGTCATAGGTATGTGTTTTGAAGATATCGACTTCAGCCTGAATTCCTCCATTTCGTTTTTGAATTCAGACATAATACCTCGACATCTTCAACTCTTTTGTCCATGCTTGCAACCAAGTCTTTGGACATGTTTCGAGTTTTCTTGTCACCTTTACGAGCCTCCTCCGTCCACGGGTCTCGTCTCGGCAACGCTTGCGACTACAATCTTCTCTGGATTTGATGCCATCCCAAAAAGTCGACGTGGCTCTGATACCACTTGTCACGGACTGATTTGTTCAGTTCTCGTGCGGCACTTAGATTCGTTCTAAGTCAGCCTTCTGATCTTGAATGGATGGATTTTACAACGGAAGTCTTGTAAGGGAATGTTAGTTTGGTAGTACGCAAGTAAGATGCTTGTGGTGTGTGATTACAACACAAGTGGTTTGCTTGTATTAATACAAGTACAAGGCTTTGAGTTACAAGGATCTTGGGTGGTTTGCAAATGAAGCATCACCACCCTATTTATACTAGTTGCATGCCTTTCTAGATTTTTCTATATCTAGACCTTTCTTTATATAATATCTAAGATCTAAGATACTTTAATCTAAATATCTAAGATATTTGGTAATCTATATATCTTAGATATTAGCTAATCTAATATCTAGATAATTCTTAGCTTAATATCTAGATATTTTACATGAAATTCTCTACTTTGTTCTAGTGTTCATGGCTAGATTTTGTAATGTCTTCTAGAGATTTCCGAGATTGCCATGTTGCCGCAGAATTGTGCGGGTTGTCCCGGAGTCTTCGGGCAGCCTTGCATGCTTCAAATATGCCCTAATCGGTAACAATCAAGGTGTTGCGATTTGTGTTTTGGCGGCGTGACACATAGCTCACATCCTAATCTATTACAAAAAGGATAAAGGTAGAAAGCAGAATGTTATAAATTGCAAACTATAATCTACAGTTATAAAAGCATGGACCTTTTCACTAACTTGTATAAGTTGGTGTGTCTTTAGAGTGGCAGTAGAAAGTTGGTCAGCTTTATGAAAAAGTTGTCAGAGAAAGCATGTCTTCTCTATCTTCGAGAAAGCGTGTCTTCTCTATCTTCAAAAAGAATCAGCCTTCTGTCTTTGGCTTTGGAAGACTTTGTCCTCGAATCTTAGGACACTTCATCTTTGGCTTCAGAAGATTTGGTCTTTGGCTTCGAAAAATTTTACACTTAGAATATTTTCTATGAAGAGTCTAAAACTTCCGAAGTAACTTCTACTCTGCACTTCATGCATGCATGCTTCTTTGGTTGTTTTGGTTGCATCAGCCTTTCAAGTATAAACTTACAAATTATGGATTATATAATGGTTGTGGTGGAATTATTCATTCATTATTTCCTTTGTAAGTCCTCAATGCTTTGTATTCAAGTCTCTCTTAAGAAAGTATCCATATTTTTTATAAAGGAGATTCGTGTTTTCCTTTCTCAAGAGTGAGTTGAGTAATCACTACTAAATGGAAAAATATATCAAGATTCATGTTGACAACTTATGAAAATAGTACTAATGTAACTAGTTATATTGTACCCGTTCATTTACACGTCTGGAATATCAAAAACATCGCCTGACACTTTTAGTACTCCTACTAATGACTAGTAAAAACTGATTTTTGGTTTAACATGTGAAACAATAATATTTTATACATAGTCTTGATCTTTTTAATTTGAGTAGGACTTTAGTCCACCATTCCTATGCTCAATGATCAATCAAGTATCAATGTGTCCCATAGTTAAATTTGTCCCATAGTTAAGAAGTTTTTTAAGACATTTGATAATATTCATAATTATCTTCATACTTAGCTCTAAATTGACAAACCACATAAGTCCTTGTTATTCCTAGGAATAGTGGTTTCGTTCCTATTCTTTAAAGAGCATATTTTAAGCCTGATATCTATCTTGTTTAGTATTTTGCTTCAATAACCAAGAAAACATGCTTGCTTACTCTAACCCTTTCTCAAACACATGTGTCCCGATAAAATGAAATCTATCGTATTTGCATATTTCCTTCGATGATACTCACGTTCGTCCTTGACATTTGTAATGTAAGGAAGCATATCAACTAAGTCCTAGACTTAGGTTCCTTAAAGTTACCCACTTTAGTTTGGATTATTAAACATGTCATCTCGTCCATGCATAGAAGATATTCATAAGTATATGTTAGGAAATTAATATTGTTATCTAAGTTTCATGCATACTCTAATGCATGGCCATGCCTATCATATTCATCATTGTCCCAAATAAATAATTTTAAGAAAAATCTTAATTAATTTCTTAACTAGAATTCATTTTCTATAAGTCTATCAGTCTCTTTGCAGTATAACTATTAGAAAACATATTGGCCAAATTTCCAAAACTTGGTGCTTCTTTCGTGAAGAGCTTTTAGTTTATATGGCCCAAGGTCATCTAACACATACTGAAGTATGAAACTACCTTTAACTCTGTCTATTGAATCATGAAAATTTTTTCATGAATGATGATTATTATAAGGTTTCCTTGACATTTAGTATTACAGTTGAATACTCACACTTTCTTAGCTTTCAATAGTTTTAAACTCGAATGAAAAATCCTATGATTCTTGAAATTAATAAGATGTATGGCCCCGTTCCCGAGCACCTCACAGTTGGTCATTCGTTACATATAAACCAATAATTATTTAAAACATCACAGCGGAAATTAATTAAAACCATTTCATATATTACTGAACGCTTTTGTAGAATAATAAAATGTAGTTAACTGTTACAAAATATCATGATTTTCATTACATCACAAAAACATCATTGTTATACAAATGGATGCCATTCCGAAAATGCCAAGTAGCTGTCTCGTGCCATCCTCAGCAACAATCACCTGCCAACTGGAAAATACATAAAAGTCAGCATTGCTGGTGAGTTCTAGTTTTATAAATAAAATACTTCACTTATCATTCAAAACCGTTCTTTACTTTTATATGTGCTCTACATCATACATACAAATAGGTAATCTTATATTTCATCATCGTTCATTAACTTTCGTTCATTAACTTTCGTTCATTCATCATCGTACGTCATCGTTATCATTCGTTATCTTCCTTACCATATTTTACGTACATTCACCTTTATCTTCCTCACATTCCGGGCCATTGCCACGGGCTATACCCCACCGTCATGCATAAAGCGGGTACCGGGCCGAAGTCTATAATAGACTCCCATACATTGTGCCCGGTGGCCTGACCACAGTACCGGGGTAACTTCATTCGGACCAATGCCATGTGCTATACCCCACCGTCATGCATAAAGCGGGTACTGGACCAAAGTCTATAATTAGACTCTCATACATTGTGCCCGGTGGCCTGACCACAGAACTATGGTAAGCGGCAAAGATCCTATACGTATGGTCAATCACAAGGATTAGACCCCAGTGTGCATCCATCCGGGGTAGCTAACCCACACATAGTTGAGCTAACACCCTTCATTGGGTGTGAACCTCCATACATTGCTTGCAAGACTTTTCTTACATTCGTCATTCGTTAATGCATGCATTCATTCTTTCTTTATGTTCCACATATCATTAACATTAATCTTATCTCTCTTATTAATGATAATACTTTACGTTTATGGTTATAAACACACCATGTAAATTCACATATTAATATATCATAACATAAGGAACATAAGAACAAATCATACATAAGCATAAGATCATCGCACATCATCATACATGACATATCACGCATCATCCATCACCAAAAGTCAACTTACATCACCCCCGGAAACATCCCAAGTCAAACCCTATACTTTACATTTTCCCAAAAGTCAGAAAATAAATTCTATGTCTTAGGCGCATGGGCACTATACAGGCGCATGGGCACTATACAGGCGCATGGGCACTATGCGGACGCATGGGCACTATGCAGGCACATGGCCTTCTGGGCGCATGGGAACACTTAGGCACATGGGAAGGTTTGGGCGCATGGCTACTATTGGGGCGCATGGCCCAACACTTAATCATTCTGGGCCTATTCTAGGCGCATGGGCACTATGCAGGCGCATGAGTGTCTAGGCGCATGGGTACTATTTTGGGCGCATGGGGTTTGGGCGCATGGGGGGACACTTAAGCAATTTTGACCTTTGGGCGCATGGGACACTATTTAGGCGCATGGCAGCCAACTCATACTATCAATCATCATAATCAATCCCAATTCATCAGTTCATCATGTTCTAAGTTTATCACTAACTTTCTAAGCATCATAACATGAACATAACCACAAATCAAACCCAAACTTACTCTCACCCACATACACATTCATACATACACATACGGGTAACATGCCCATTTTATAAAAACGCACTTACATGTATTTCCAGCCCTAAAATCAGTTAAAACATGTAAAAAGGGGGGGTTCTGGAACCACCTTTGGCAATCTTTCGGATAGACTTCTTCAAACCAGAATGCACTATGAGTTCAAACGCTTGAATTCGATCTTCTTCTTGTTCTTCTTCAAAACCCGAATTCTGTTCTTTCTCTCTCTAAAAACTGTATGAAAAGAAGGGTGCAACAGATTATGGGCGGCCATACCACCTTTATGCACTAACTTTTATTCTTTTTGTCCTTTTGATACTTTTAACCCCTCAACTTGGGTTAAATTACATTTTATCCTTTTATTCACGTTTATTCTTTCTCTCTTGTCTAATTAAAAATATCGGGTGTTACAAGTCCACCCCCCTTATATAGGTTTCATCCCCGAAACCTGTTATTCCTCGAACAGGTGTGGGTAATACTGTCTCATCTCCTCTTTAGTCTCCCACGTAGACTCGGATCCCTTTCTATGTTTCCATTATACTCGCACCAAGGGAACCACTTTATTCCTTAACCTTTTCTCCTTGCAATCATGATCGCCACTGGTTGCTCCACATAGTTGAGCCGTTCATCTACTTCGATATCCCCTAGTGGTACAACCATGTCTTCATCAGCTAAGCACTTCCTCAGATGAGATACATGGAATGTGGGTTGAATTTCACTTAATTCATCTAGTAATTGAAGTCGATAGGCCACCTCTCCTACTCATGCGACGATTCGGAAAGGTCCTATGTATCTCTGGCTTAGCTTACCTCGTTTTCTAAATCGGATGATCCCCTTCCGAGGTGAGACCTTCAACATGACTCTATCGCCCACGTTGAACATAATCGGTCTCCGCGTCTTGTCAGCATACGACTTTTGTCTATCTTTTGCCGCCTTCATGAAGGCCTTGATCTTTTCTAGCTTCTCAGTCGTAGCCTCGATCACCTCGACACCTCCTAGCTCCTTCTTCCCATTGTCTCCCCAACATACGGGCGTCCTAGATCTCCTACCGTATAGCATCTCATATGGTGACATGCCAATACTAACATCATAACTATTGTTATATGAGAATTCCGCTAACGATAAGTGATCATCCCAACTTTCTTCAAAATCGATCACACACGCTCGGAGAATATCCTCGAGCGTCTGAATCGTCCTGTCAGACTAACCATCTATCTGAGGATGATAAGCCGTGCTAATGTGTAGCCTCGTCCCTATCGCATCAGGGAATCTCTTCCAAAACTTTGAGGTCAATCAGGTGTCACGATCTGACACGATAGACACCGGCATGCCATGATGAGCTATAATATCCTTGATGAACAGATCCGCCAGTCTTTCGGATGAGTAGATCTTGCGGATCGGTAGGAAGTGAGCACTCTTGGTTAGACAATCAACAATCACCTGGATGGCATTGTACCCCCTCTTCGTGCGGGGTAATTTCGTAATGAAGTCCATGGTGATGTGCTCCCACTTCCATTCGGGTATATCCAATGGTTGGATTTTCTCGTAAGGCTTCTGATGCTCTGCCTTCACTTGCAAGCAAGTGAGGAACTTACTCACATAATCCACCATGTCATGTTTCATACCCGGCCACCAGTAGTCCTTCTTCATGTCTTGATACATCTTGGTGGCACCGGGATGAATGGAGTATCGAGTCTTGTGAGCTTCATCCATGATTCACCCTCGCAAATCTCCATAACGAGGGATCCACATTCGTCCAAAGCGGGTTCTAACCCCATGGGTGTTTTCTCCTAGTTTCGCAACTAGACCTCTCATTCGCTCAGAGTTGAGGCGATCTTCTTTCAACACCTCATCTTGAAATTCTCTCACTTGTGTCATCACGTCTGAGGTCATCACTAGCTTATATGCTTTTACCTGTATCGGTTGGGCCTCTCCTTTCGGCTAAGGGTGTCAGCCTTGCCCGGATGGTAGTGGATCTCACAATCATGATCCTTGATAAGTTCTAACCACCTCCTCTGCCTCATGTTGAGATCCTTCTGCTCAAAGAAATAGTTTAAGCTCTTGTGGTCGGTGAAGATCATGCACTTTGTACCATATAAGTAGTGTCGCCAAATCTTCAACGTGAAAACCACAGTCGCTAACTCCAAATCGTGTGTAGGGTAGTTGTCTTTGTGGGTTTTCAGTTGTCGGGACGCATAGGCTATTACCATTCCACGTTGCATCAACACGTAACCTATCCCAGAATAAGAAGCATCCGAATACACTACTAGGTCTTCACTCCCCTCGGGTAATGTCAAGACAGGAGCTTGGGTCAATCTCCTCTTTAACTCCTCAAACGCACTCTCCTATTCTCGAACCCATGCAAACTTCACATCCTTGCGAGCCAACTTTGTCAAAGGTGAGGCTATCTTGGAGAAGTCTTGAACGAACCTTCTATAGTAGCCCGCCAAACCCAAGAAACTACGAATCTCGGATGGCATCTTAGGATACTTCCATTGCATCACTGTCTCCACCTTTGCCGGGTCTACCATAACCCCCTCGGGATTTACCACCTGACCCAAGAATTGCACCTCGCGCAACCAAAAAGCACACTTGGAGAATTTGGCATACAACTTCTCTCTCCTAAGTGTCTCCAATACCTCGCGACTGTGGCCAGGATGTTCCTCTTTGTTCCTTGAGTAAATCAGGATATCATCAATAAATACAATCACTGATTATCTAACATCAGCGACACACTCGATTCATCAAGTCCATAAAAGCAGCTGGCCTGTTTGTTAAACCAAAGGACATAACGAGGAACCGTAGTGTCCGTAACGCGTGCGAAAAGCTGTTTTAGGAACATCATGCTATTTCACCTTCAACTGATGGTAGCCAGATCGAAGGTCTGTCCTCGAAAACCAACTAGCACCTTGAAGTTAATCAAACAAGTCATCAATCCTTGGTAATGGATACCGATTCTTCACCATCAACTTGTTCAACTCACTGTAGTCGATGCATATCCTCATACTCCCTTCCTTCTTCTTCACGAATAAGACCGGAGCACCCCAGGAGAGATAATCGGTCTAATGAACCCCTTATCAAGCAACTCCTGTAGTTGCTCCATTAATTCCATCTCTCTCAAGGAACCAAACGATACGGTGCCTTAGCGACAGGCTGAGCATCGAGTATCAAGTCAATTTGAAATTCGATTTCACGATCTGGTGGCACACATGATAAGTCCTCTGGGAACACCTCGGGAAAGTCACACACTACCGGTACATCAGACAGTTGTAGTGTTGACGTGTCCACATATTTTACGTAGGCCAGATAGGCACTACATCAACGTCTCAGGCACTTTCCCGCCACCATAATCGAAATCACTTTCGGAATTGTCGTAACTTGATCACCATATATCGTCACCGAACTCCCGTTAGGCGCTGCCAATCTAATCATCTTCTTGCGACACACAATGTTCGCCTCATAGTCCGCTAACCAATCCATTCCTAGGACTACATCAAACCCGCCTAATGTCGTCACAAACAGTCTAGCAGGAAACTTATGACCTTCTAGTTCTATGTCACAACCCTCAATCAAGTCAGAAATCCTTGTAGACTTACCTATGGCAGTTTCTACATCAAAGGGCTCATCAATACATCTACTACTAACAGGAAAATTAGCACAGAAAGCAGCAGAAATAAAACTTCTACTAGCACTTGAATCAAATAACACAGTGGCAAAAGTTTGTTTTACTAGAAACGTACCTGACACAACATCGGGGTCCGTCCTAGCCTCCTCCCTGGTCATGGTGAAAGCTCTAGCTCTCACCTTCTGCCCTTCAGTCCTAGTCGTCTTCTTTGCTCCGGAACTCTCAGCCCATGGCTTCTTTCATTCCCTGCTCATGTGAATCTCTCCACCACAGTTAAAACATCTAGCCACATGACAGTCCTTTGCTATATGCCCTCGTTCTCCCATATTTGAAGCATACATTCGATCCCCACCTACATTCTCCGGTATGCTCCTTTCCACATTTTCCACACCTCTTCGACCCCGCACCGGATGTGACCACACGTCGGTCATCCACATGTGCACTCTTGTTGTTTGCCGGAGCACCACCCCGTCCAAACCGCTTCCCGTTCCAGTTCCGGTCACCACCACTTTCTTACTCACCGCAGCCACCATTATCTCCCTTTCATCATACAGTCTTCCTGCCAAATCAATGACCGACCTAAACGTGCTCGGTCGGGCAGCGATCATAAGCCTGCGGATGTCCGCCGGTAAGCCCTAAATGTATCTCTTGATCTTCAGTGACAAGGGCGTTACCTGATCCGACACTAGCCGTGCCATCTCGTTAAACTTGGTGGTGTATTGTTGATGTGTCATTGTTCCTGCTTCCAACTGCAGGAACTCTCTCTCCACCTTGTCCAACTCCTGGTGAGGACTGAACTCCTCAATCACCAACTTCTTCAGCTCACTCCACATCATCCTCCCAATCGCCCTACTACCCTCGGCTTGAACAATGTTCTCCTACTAATATAGAGACGATTCCATGAACGAATGAGTGATAAACTTCACCTTCTAATCCTCCCTCCGCTCGCTGATATCGAGCACAACCTCCATCTCTCTTACCCATCGATGGGCAGCAGCAGCAGTACCATTGCCATTGAATGTTAGGGGCTTGCATCTTTAAAATGCCCCATAATTACAGCCTCGTGCTGCCTCCAGCACAAGCTCTTCTTCCTTTTCCTCGTCAGTGGGGACACCCGTCTCAGTCTTCGGTTGTTCCCCTCCCCTTGTGGGCCTTCTCCTTTCCTTCCTCTCTCCTTCCTTAACAACTTTAATCACTTCGGTCACCACAGACGATAGGATCGTCTACATGACCTGATGAACCTCTTCTACCACAACCTCTTTCACCGAGGCCATTAGGTTAGCAATCTTATCACCACCCTTCGGATGAGGGGTCTCAGGCTCTTCATGAGCCACTTCTTCAGCTCTTGGCCTTCATCTCGTAATCCGTGGTCCAGCACCACGTCCACCACAGCCTCCGCCTCATGAAGCCTTAGGAGATCTACCTCCATCCATCCTTTAACACACTATAAGATTCAAACACCAACATGGTCATCCAAGGTAGTAGCTCAGTCTATGTCAAGTATAGTAAGTCCCTAATTACAGTGGCCAGCTGTGATTAACTACTTACTTTACTCTTCATACCCTAAGCATTTCCTATCCTGACTGCATCAGTTTCTAAATCTACTAAGGGCAAACAGGTCAAATAACATGCGCACATAATACCGGTTAACATTAAAGAAAATACCTGATGGCACGTAGCTACTCAGACTGGCATTCCTTCCCTTTGTCCCATTCTCAGTTTAAGTTTAGGTTTCTTTTGATAATATTTACCTATTTCACTTAAACTTTGGCTTTGTTACCAACTTGTAAGGCCCTGTTCCCGAGCACCACACAGTTGGTCATTCGTCGCATATAAACCATACATTTATTTAAAACATCGTAGTGGAAATTAATTAAAACCATTTTATATATTAGTGAACGCTTTTGCAAAATAATACAATATAGTTAACTATTACATAATATCATGATTTGCATTATATCATAAAAACATCATTGTTATACAAATGGATGTCATCCCAAAAATGCCAAGTAGCTTGTCCCGTGCCATCCTCAGCAACAATCACCTGCCAACTGGAAAATACATAAAAGTCAGCGTTGCTGAGCGAGTTCTAGTTTTATAAATAAAATACTTCACTTATCATTCAAAACCGTTCTTTACTTTTGTATGTGCTCATACATCATACGTACAAATAGGTAATCTTATTATTACCTTCATCATCGTTCATTAACTTTCGTTCATTCATCATTGTACGTCATCGTTATCATTCGTCATCTTCCTTACCATATTTTACGTACATTCACCTTTATCTTCCTCACATCCCGAGCCAATGGCACGAGCTATACCCCACCGTCATGCATAAAGCGGGTACCGGACCGAAGTCTGTAATTAGACTCCCATACATTGTGCCTGGTGGCCTGACCATAGTACCGGGGTAACTTCATTCGGACCAATGCCATGTGCTATACCCCACCGTCATGCATAAAGCGGGTACTGGGCCGAAGTCTATAATTAGACTCCCATACATTGTGCCCGGTGGCCTGACCATATTACCGTGGTAAGCGGCATAGATCTCATACGTATGGTCAATCACTAGGATTAGACCCCAGTGTGCATCGTTCTGGGGTAGCTAACCCACACACGGTTGAGCTCACACCCTTCATTGGGTATGAACCTCCATACATTGCTTGCAAGACTTTTCTTACGTTCGTTCATTCATTAATGAATGCATTCATTCTTTCTTTATGTTCCACATATCATTACATTAATCTTATCTCTCTCTCATTAATTATAATACTTTACGTTTATGGTTATAAACACACCATGTAAAGTCACACATCAATATATCATAACATAAGGAACATAAGAACAAATCATACATAAGCATAACATCATCATACATCATCATACATGACATTTCACCCATCATCCATCACCAAAAGTCAACTTACATCACCCCCAGGAACATCCCAAGTCAAAGCCTATACTTTGCATTTTCCCAAAATTCAGAAAATAAATTCTAAGTCCTAGACGCATGGGCACTATGCAGGCGCATGGGCTCTATGCGGGCGCATAGGCACTATACAGGCGCATGGCCTTTTGGGCGCATGGGAACACTTAGGCGCATGGGAAGGTTTTGGGCGCATGGGCACTATTGGGGCGCATGGCCCAACACTTGGTCATTCTGGGCCAATTCTAGGCGCATAGGCACTATGCAGGCGCATGGGTACTGTTTGGGCTCATGGGGTTTGGGTGCATGGGGGATACTTAAGCAATTTTGACCGTTGGGCGCATGGGCCATTATTTAGGCGCATGACAACCGACTCATACTATCAATCATCATAATCAATCCTAATTCATCAGTTCATCATGTTCTAAGCTTATCACTAACATTCTAAGCATTATAACATGAACATAACCACAAATCAAACCCAAACTTACACTCACCCACATACACATTCATACATACACATACGGGTAACATACCCAGTTTTATAAAAACGTACTTACATGTATTTCCAGTCCTAAAATCAGTTAAAACATGTCAAAGGGGGGGTTTTAGAACTCACCTTTAGCAATCTTTCGGATAGACTTCTTCAAACCCGAATGCACTATGAGTTCAAACGCCTTGAATTCGATCTTCTTCATGTTCTTCTTCATGTTCTTCTTCAAAACCTGAATTCTGTTCTTTCTCACTCTAAAAACCGTAGGAAAAGAAGGGTGCAGAAGATTATGGGCGGCGATACCACCTTTATGCACCAACTTTTATTCTTTTTGTCCTTTTGACACTTTTAACCCCTCAAATTGGGTTAAATTGCATTTATCCTTTTATTCATGTTTATTCTTTCTCTCTTGTCTATTAAAAATATCCGGTGTTACATAAGAAAACTAGAATCATCCTATCATTAAGGCTTTGTAGGAAAGGCAATCGTCTAATCCTTTATCATAGAGAGTGTCTCGATTTATTTTCTAGGTAAAGGTTACCAGTAGAGTCGGAGCGTCTTCTATGACTTCATTCACACTAAAAAAGATTAATCTATCTAAAAGGTAACTGATTTGTTAACTCAATTCATAAGAAAACAGTTTGTCTCATCAAATCGTTTCTTTGTTATCTTAATGAGATGGTGGACCTTATTTGAGCTCTCAAAACTATTTTGAGAAACACTTTTAATTATTTTCACCTGATGGCTCCTAATGCATGTTTTCGATCCTAATAATTGTTTCCATGTCATTTTGATCAAGACCTATACTAACCATAAATAAATAATTTCAATTATCATTAATCATAATAATTAATATGTAACCAAGAAGTTTCCTTCACCAATTATTAACACTTTTAGATACATTTACCAGTTCAAGTGTAAATAGTTGAGCGGCCGCCGGCCCTTCCGTGCACAGATATAGATTCTCATTTCCAATAAGTCTGGGATAAACTAGAAGACTAACTCCTTCCCCTCCTAGGACTAATTGCAGGACCGTTAAGGGATGATCAATACAATTAGTCTCACAATGAGGAGAGTGTTAAAGCACTTAACAGTTCAAATAGGGAACCAGGTTTGGGAACAAGATGCAAAGAACACAAGTAACAGTGAGACAGAAATCCAGAACAATATATAAGGTTTTAAAAAATGTATATTAATCTCAAGTTCTCTTATAAGAGTTACAATGCATAAGTTTTACAATACAAGACCCTGAGATACTTTATACTACATCCTACAACTGGCTATACTTGGAAGCCAGTTAGAACATTAAAAGAGAACAAAATCAATGAAGAGTCAAAAGGCAGATTGCCTTTTGACTAGTGACAGAGTCAAAAGGCAGATTGCCTTTTGACTAGTGACTATGACATGCCATAACTCACATCCTATTATATTATAAAAAGGATAAAAGTACATAAAGTAGAAAGTTACAGACTTAAGACCTCAATGTACCGTTACAAAAGCATGGACATTTTCACCAACTCTTGCAAGTTGGTGAGTCATCAGAGTTGCAGCAGAAAGTGGGTCAGCTTTCTGCAAAAGTACATTTGAGAAAAGCATGTCCTTATCTGTCTTTAGAAGAAATCAGTCCTCATGTCATTTGGCTTCGGAAGACTATCTTTGAAGCTATTGAAGACTTCATCTTTGGCTTTGGAAGATTTGTTCTTTGGCTTCGAAAGATTTTATACTTGGAATAATTCTTGTGTAGAGTATAAAGCTTTTGCAGTAACTTTGGCTTCGAATGATTTTATACTTAGCAAATTCTCATGCAAAGTATAAAGCTTCCGTAAGAACTTTTGGCTTCGGAAGATTTTACACTTAGCATAATTCTCATGCAAAGTATAAAACTTCCGTAGCAGTTCTACTTAGTACGTATGTCATGCATGCAGGAAGCCTTTAGTTGTTTTGTTTGCATCAGCCTTTATATAAACCTTACAAACTCCGCCTAGGCTGATGCTACCAAAACAAAGAAAGTTCTTCAGCAGTTGACAGATCTCATTAGGATCAAGACCATTCCTTTCTTCATCATTTGGTCAGGATCCTTCAGACTCTCATAATACCTTCTCATGTCATAAAGATCATGTAGAGGTAGATCAAGCATGTCTTGCCAGAAGTAGACATCTTGACCACCTTGATCTCTGATAACATACCATCTGTCTAGATTAGCAGCAAAGGTCCAAGGCAAGATGGGTATTCTAGTTGCAAGAGGTTGTGCTTAAGTAGGAGTTGGTTGAGCAGCCTTTTGTTACACTTTCTCAGGATGCTCTGATTCATCCTAAGGTTTGGAAGTGGATGCCTTTGACTTATTGTATACTCTTTTTGAGGCCATCCTTTTTTTCCTCTTAGGAGTGTTTAACTGAGAGGGTTGGTCTTGAGCACCAGTTGTTCAGTAGTCTCTCAATTGGGTCCTCTCTCTCATAAATTCAGAAGGAAAGGGAGTAGAAACCTGCTGTGGATCAGAAAATGAAGTTGGCTATGAAGCAACTGAAGGTCCAGGTTGTGTTGTCTGTGGTTCAACCTTAACCTCAACCTCAGGAGGATCTTGGCTTGGTGGAGAATGCAAGTCCACAAGCTCTCCCTTCTTAATCCTTTGCTTGATCACTCTAATGTGCTCATCCATGATGGATAGATACATTGGAGCAAGCCTCCTTTCGGAGAATCCATACAACTTCAAGAAGCTCATCATTCTTTGTCTGTTAGCAGACTTCTTTTGGATCTTTTGGATGATAGCTATTGACTTTGTTTCTTCTTCCCTCGTTTTTCTCTTAGAAGCCTTTTGTTTACTGATGAAATGTTGTTTCAGCTGCTTAAGATATTCAAACTTAATATATTCATATGAGAGGGAAAGAAGTGTAAATGTCTGATAGGGGCCTATGGCAGTCAGGTAGTTGATCATGTTTTTGTCTGTCAGCTTCTTTATCTGCCTGAGGTTGTTCAGTTGCCACAGCCTGTTTCTCAGGACATTCATGAACTGGGGAGAGAGTAGGAGCATGTTTGTATATCCTCTTTTTCCTTCTTTCTTCTTTGACCCTAAGGAGCAGTTCTGCATCCTCTGCCTCCTTTTTCTCCTTTTTCAGCTCTAAGTCTGCCAGTTCATTTAACTCTTCTAAGGGAAGAGAGATGAGTTTATTATGTTGTAGTTTCTGGTTCCCAAATAGTTCAGTCTGGCAACACTTAACTTATCATCTAAGTGTTTGGCCAAGGGCTATCCTCATTACAGCTTCCATGAAGTCTGAGGAACTAGCTAAACTCTCTCCCCTTAGCTTGCTCTTCCTCTATCTTTGCTCCTCCTTAATCTCCTCAGAGGTCATTTTCCTCTTTCCTTTGTCACTCACAGGCCTTGGTGACTTAGGTTGGAGAAAGCTTTGGCCTTTATTGCTTGGTCATCAGCCACCAAGCTCTGGCTAGAGAGAGGTTATGAAGCACCTTCACCAATTGGTGCCTCACTGAGGGTACGAGATGTAGAAGTGATTGACTCTATGAAATGCTAACATATTTACTCACTAGGCTTTCAGTTAAAGTTTCCCATTCAAAGCTAATCTTAGGGTCCACCTCAACATCCAGTTGACCAATGACATTGCCTGCTTGCATTTGTCTTCTTCTATATCTGAGTTCTTCTATAATCCTGTCTTGAATTCTCTTAGCCAATATGTCAGCTTTCCTGTGTTGACTTGGGTTGACAAGTGGCATGTTGACTAGAGAAAGGCTGTCATAGTAGTTCAAGGTCTAAAAGTTGAAGACCTCTTGCTTTCCTTGAACTCTATGTAGTATGAGGGCTCTTCTTTCAGCAACATACCTCTACCCATGTATTTCATTTATAGCTCCATAGGTTGGGTATGACATTTCCCTTAGTATACCCTCCTCAAATAGACTCTGGATGAGTGAGTCTACATAAATACGAATTTGAGGAGGTTGCTGAGCTTGGACAATTGCAAGTGAGGTTGGTGAATCCTCAGTGTCCATACTCTGAGAAGGACTCCTAAGTTTTGTGATTGTAACAACTTCCTCCCCCTTTTTGGTAGCATCATCCACTTGCGTAGGTGAGCCAGAGGTTAAGTCAATTACATCCTAATGTTTTTGTGTTCCTGGTTGAATCCTCCTGAAGGGTCTCCTAGCTAGTTGTTCCTTGAGATTAGAAATCTCAAGTTGCTGGTTATTTACCCTTCTTTGCAAGGTAGTCACTTGAGATTCCAAGTGACTAACCTTGGTGATTAAATAGGTGCATGTTTTAGATAGTTATTGCATCTTTAGTCTAAGATTGTCCTCATCTTCAGTAGAAGAATCACTAGGGGATGAGAGAATTGGACCTAAGTCTTCTTCCTCATCACCGGCTTATTGTTCTTGGCTGTTGGTTTTCCCCTGCTCACTGACAACTTTAGTTGAAGTGTCAATGGGATAAGTTGCCATGGTTGAGTTTTAATGATGTAATCACTTACAGAAGTGAGAGCCTCTTCCATATGGATCTCCTGAACAGGTTCAGGAAGATCCACCTCAGTGGGGTTGGATGATGTGGGCTAGATATAGGTGACACAGGAGTACTCATCTCTCGTTGAGCATGGAAAGAGAAAAGAGACTCATGATACTCACTGAGTGTCATATCCTCATTATCATAGAAGTCTAGGCTGGGAAGTGGCTGGCTTAGATCTAGAGGCTGGGGATGGTAACTTTCCCCTGAAGGTTGTTCACTAGAGTGTTGAGACTTTGAGTGTAGGCTTAAGGCTACTTGGGTGATGAGCTCTTCAGTCTGAGCATGAAGAACCTCATGACTAAACATTTATGAGATGGGAGTGGTTTGCTCCTCAGGAGAAGTGGGAGCTCCAGTGCCCACTTCTTCCTATATGGGTGGTGATATGGGGGCCTGCACACGTTGAATAACCTGAGCAGGGGTTTGTTTGGATTTCCTTTTGTAGGTATTTGTAGCTATGTGGGTTGTCTTGAAGTAGAAGGTGTGGGTCCAACACTAGCTGGTGCTGCTAGGTTGTCACCTTGAGCAATGAGCTCTAACATTTTTGGGACTAGGGATGTTTCTACCCCTGAGAAGCCAACAATTGGCTTTCTTATTGTCCTAAAGATGTCGGGCTTCATCTGTCCTAATTTTTGAACATCACCTGTTCCCCTCAATTGTGAGCCCAGTTCATAATTGATAATGTGTTATACATATGTAAGGAACATGTAATATTTTAAGGAGTCCAAATTTGCAAGCAAATTATTGCACACAAATTATGAATACCTGAACTTGACCCCATGAACCATCCCATGGACTATGAAAGAGAGGTCTTCCGGAATCTGGTCCCAACCTTCTTGTTTGTTAGACAAACTGTGGATAATAATATGGAGGATGTATTTCCATTGAGGAGAGACTTTCCCTTTATTGAAGTTCTGATTGAGAAGTCACCTTCATAGCCCATCTACTCCAAGGAGTAGTTTACAGCAGATTTGGGAAGGACAGTTCACCTTCTGCAACATCCAGTTGTAGGTGAGATTTGATTGAAGTTGGAGTGATGAAGATTGTCCTCCCCTGTAATGTGGCAGACAGTCCTTCTTGTAGGATTCTATGTGCCAAGACACGTAGAATATTGATGTGGTTAGTACGTTTGATCCAAGTCGGGTTATACCCAATAACAAGCTTAGCAAACACCAATTAATATTCAATTGATGATATGATCATGCAATTAAATATTGACACCAATTTAGAAAATTATTTTCTAAGACTTTGCTTTGTTTAAGAACAACTAACTTGTTCTTGAGATATTATTTGTTTATCTTTAAACTGGTTAAATAATAACAAATATATAGTGTGTGTTGATGTTATAAAATTAATCTTGTTTTAATTTTATAAGTATGGATTGCTAAGATGAGTTTTATAAAACTAAAGAGTGAGTTTTATAAAAAAAACTAAAAGGGAAAACCCTTTTTTTTATCATTCACGGCAGCCCACTAAGGGGGCATGGGAATCTCTCTTGAATTGATATATACAAGACCATTAAGATCTCATGCATTCCTTACACACTTGACTCCATTCCTTACACACACACAAAAGCAAAGATACCAAAGCTCTCTCTCCCTCTTTTCTCTAGTCATGGATTTTGCAGCTGAAGAAAAGGGTTTTCAGCTTTGTTCTTGGTGTGATTTTCTTCCTAACAAGAAGGGTTATTGCAACAAGCTTGGGGTATAAACACTTGAGGGTTCCTCTTCTTGGAATCTTGGTCAAACTCATCTTCCCACATCATCAAGTTTGCTGCTGAAACTCACGGATTTGGAAGGTCTTTTGGCAGCTTTCATCTTGGTGTTTTGGTGTCCAAATCCATGCAAGAATGATGCTTACTTAGAGCTTTGTGGGAGTCAACATTTGAGGACTCCAACCTTGAAGTTTTGGCCATATTTCAGCCTCCTATCTTCTTTCCTTAGTCGATATTTAGCTGCTGGAAGGAGGTAGTTTGACAGCCCATTGTGGCTGTCATATTGTGTTATTTTATGTACGCATAGCATGTTCATTCACATATAATGATCCTTTGATTTATGGGTTTGTTCTATACACTTGAATGGTCACTTGAAGAACATAATTTTCAGCTTATAAATCGGTTTTTAAAGCTATATATCCGCTGCGTTTTCAGAAAGTTTAAATGGTTAACTATGATTTTATGTTCTAACAAACCCAACACTTCTCCCCATCCATGGTGACCTCTTGGCAGGTCCTCCAGATATCCAACAGTTGATCCTCATAGAGTGGAGGATCAATGGTGAGGGAGGTGAGGTAGTGAGACAAAGAAAGAAATGACTAACCACTGAGAAACTTGGATCTTTCTTAGAGTTTAACAGAGCAACCTGATTGTGTTACCTGTGAAGCTGCATGGAAAAATCTGGTTGGTTGTTTCTGCGGTCAAGGTTGGCCATTTATGGTAGCTTTGAGGTGAAGAAAGATAAGAACAAAGGCGACAGGTGGGAATTTAGGTTTAGACAATTTGCAGATGAAGAAGATAGTGAAAGAGGAAGGACACGTTGGGTATATTATATGAAATGGACTTCAGACAAAGTTAATGCAAATAAAAACTTTGAAGTCCGAATGTCGTCCCACCTCTGAGAATGTGCCCAAAAAGGTAGTTTTCTTGGATGTTGAAACTCTTCCGAAGGTGTGTGTCTTCGGAAGCTGTTTTGAAAAACTTCCAAGTCATTTTGACTTCGGAAGATATTCCAAGCTTAGTAAAAAATGGTTTCGGAAGAAAATTACTTGTAATATATTCTCTTCCGAAGAGTATTTGGTTTCAGAAGATATTAAGAGTTGAAAGTTTTTTTTAAAGAGAATAAAACCTCCGAGGCATAATTGCTTTCGGAAGAAATTTGTTCTTCAAATTCATATAAGTAATTAGAAGCATATTTTGGCTTCGGAAGAAATGTAAGCATTTCTTCCAAGGTAAATTTCTCTTAAGTAGTTATGTAATTTGAAAACTTAAAATTCTTCCCAAGGCAATATTAATGTCTTCTGAAAGAAAATACACTTGAAATTTTCAAAATGCTAAGGAATATCAATTGAAAAAGACTTTCTCCCAAGATAAACTGGGCTTATATAGGTGATAAATTAGACAACTTATGTCATCCTCAATTTCCACAAACGGGGTAATACCGTTAGGCGCTTGACATACCAGGATCTCAGCCGTTAGTTACAACAAACAACACAACATTTATAAAAACATAACTACTCATTAACGATAAAACTTTTCGAATCAGTGTTAATTAAGAAAACATAAAAGTAAATGCGGAAGTGTATTAATTTGTATCTAATGGCGCAAACATGCACAAAACCAAATAAGTATAAGTTGATAGCAAATGTAATTGTGTTTAGTTGACACAGACAATGGTGAAATGCAATGTGAAATGATCCTATCGTGCACGCCTTAGGAACCTGAAAGAAACATGCTAAGTGTCAACACAAGGCTGGTAAGGTCATAGGCTTTGATAAACAGAACATAAAGTAAACGGATACAGTAAATAAGTATATCAGTAGATAGCTAGTCTACTTAACCAGTTACGAAGTGTATGAAATTCGCAACCGAAGCTGACAATGTAAATGAACGCCTCGACTGCAATACCAGGTCACAGCAATAAAATTAGGTCAATTAAACACCCTTTTGACGAACGTTGTGTTAGCGCGACTAGCCCGGGTGGGGTTCATCAGACCCAGTAAATCTACTCAGAATTACCTCGCTATAGTACGTACATTAGCGATTCGAGTATGAGGACTTAGGTATGGTATCACAATAGTGAACAAGTGATATTACGGTTTATACTGATCAATGAAAATACATTTGAACACATGTTCTTTCAACCCAAGAAAATAGGTAAAGTGGGGCTGAAAACTCACCATGAATGCCCAACAATAACGTAATGTAAAGAACAAGAGATTAGGTTCCGAATAACCTAGAATTCAATATTAAACAAAAAATATTAGTTATTGAATATTAATATAAGAATAGTAAGGTTTCATGTTCACGGTTCTAGTATGACGTCGGTTTATTGTTTATCCCTTTCACACACATACATCGCAAATACTAATTCGACTCGAACGCCTAAAACCCCAAATATTACGTATAAAAGTACATTTTATTTATGTGTAATTTTTATAATAAAACCCAATCGTTTAGCAATACGTCCTCTACACATTCCAAACACGCAAAGCCCTAAACGTTTCACGCCCTTATAATGTATATTAGACACATGATTTAATAAGCTCATATATATTATGAGCTAGAGTGCTTAGTCACCATTCACCATAAAACACCCTTATAATTATGCCCATGTATATATGATAATATTTGCTGCAAATTAAACACACCACACACCCACATGCGTAATCACACACAAAAACACAATATCAAATTAATATGGCAGCCCAACACACACACCCACAAAAGCTTGCATACACATATGGACATACATACATACTCACTAAAACATATATATGAACAACATATTGTGCATATCTAAACACATACACATACTCATTAAAACAACCTACATACAAGTGCACATCTACATATACATGCATATTTTCAGCCTAACAATTACACTCACAGAAGCATTCAACCAGGAGCAAAGTAAATCAATAATTTGCAATGGGAACACCATCAAAACACAACACAGACACAAACTCGATGCATACATACATGCACAAAAGAAACACAGCACACTCAGGCGCATATAAGCGCATATAAAGCCATGCATACGTAAACCGAAGCACACGAATGGAGGAACTCCGATCCTGTCGACCACCCAACTGAGTAGCCACAAGACACTCGCAACCGCCACATATTCGTGCACACCCTTCCCCCAACCGAACCCATAACCGCGAACAGAACTGAGAGCGGAATCGTACCGACACGAACGAGAAAACATAACGAAAGAGGAGCTTACCGTAATAGGCTGCAATGATCATGGCCCGAGATTGCTAGAGATTTGCGCGAGGGAGAAGAAGCGACGATGGGCTGTGGTTCAAGAAATTGAAAATGGTAGTGGTAGAGATGTCAAAAACGGCAGCAACAGGGTTAGAAGAATGAAGAAGAACCGATGGGGAGTGGAGGTTCTCGGTTGTATACATGACAAAGACTAGAATTTGCATTCTAGCCCTTCATGTTCCCAAGATTTGCACATGGGACATAATTTTAACAAATTTGGAGTTTTTTTTAATAATTATAATCATAGGCGTTGCCATTTACTAAATATAAATTTTGATTAATTGTAAAGATAATGGAGAAGAGTGGGTTATGGAATGATGTTAACCTGAAAACTTGAATTGTCACAACTTAGGACAGACAAATATTTTTGGAAATAATATAGATTAAGTTTTAAGAAAATCTATTCAAGGTTGATTATCCCAATAGCAGATACAAGATATTTAAATCCCTATTCATCAAAAGCCTTTGTGAACATATCAGCATATTGTTCATTTGTATTAACTTTGATTAGTTTTATCAACCCCTTTTCATGATTATCTCTAATTAAATGATCCCTTATGTTGATATGCTTTGTCCTTGAGTGTTGCACAGGATTCACAACGATAGAGATAGCACTGTTGTTATCCATATGAATGGGAGTCTCATTCAAGTTGTATCTATAGTCTAGTATCTGATTCTGAATTCATAGTACTTGACCATAGCAGCTTGGAGAAGCAATGTATTGAGCTTCAGCAGTTAATGCAGATGCACAAGATTGTTTCTTGCATTGCCATGAGACTATCCTTACACCAAGGAATTGACATCCGCAAGATGTGGACTTTGCAGTCATGTTGCAGCCACCATAGTCATTATCTGTATATGTATATAGATTAAAGTCAAAATTTTTTGGATAACAAAGGCCTAGCCTAGGAGCTCCTTTAAGATATCTAAGAATTCTTTTGACAGCAACGAGGTTTGACATCTTGGGGTTAGCTTGATATTTTGCACATATACATGTAGCAAACATGATATCCGGCCTGCTAGCTGTAGGTACATGACAGACCCAATCATAGCCCTGTAAAGATGTTCATCTACACACTCCCCCTTAATATCGGATCCAAGGGAGTGGTTTCTGGCTATGGTTGTCTTTGCAACCTTACATTCAGTCATCTTGAATCTTGTAAGTATGTCCTGCACATACTTTGACTGACTTATGAAGATGCCATTTTCAACTTGCTTCACTTGAATTCCTAGAAAGAAATTGAGGTCTCTCATGGCAGTTATTTCAAATCTATTCTTCATTAGCTTCTTAAAGTCTTTACAGAGTCTTAGATTAGTTGAACCAAAGATAATGTCATCTATATATACTTGAACCAGCATCAAATCATTCCCTGTTCCTTTGATGAAGAGAGTTCCATTTATAGTACCCCTCTTGTAGCCATGCTGATAGAGATACTAAGATAGTGTCTTATACTACTTTCTTGGAGCTTGATGCAGCCCATAAAGAGATTTATCAAGCTTGCAGACATAATCAAGGTGATATGGGTCTGCAAAGCCAAGTGGATGTTTAACATACACTTCTTCATCCATCACCCCATATAAAAATGCACACTTGACATCAAGTTCGTAGCCCTTGAAGTCCTTGGATGCATCAAACGCCAGGAATATCCTAACAGCTTCTAGTCTTGCTACTGGAGCAAAAACATTAGCGTAATCAATTCTTCTTATGTGTATCCTTGAACAACCAGTCTTGCCTTGTTCTAGATGAGGACTTAGGTATGGTATCACAATAGTAAACAAGTGATATTACAGTTATACTGATCAATGAAAATATGTTTGAACACACATTTCTTTGAACCCAAAGAAAATAGGTAAAGTGAGGCTGAAAACTCACCTTGAATGCACAACAATAACGTAGTGTAAAGAACAAGATATTAGGTTCAGAATAATCTAGAATTCATTTATTAAACAAATAATATTAGTAACTGAATATTAATATAAGAATAGTCGGTTTCACGTTCACGGTACGAGTATGACGTCGGTTATTGGTTTATCCCTTTCACACACATACATACGTAAATACTAATTCGACTCGAACACCTAAAACCCCAAATATTACATATAAAAGTACACTTTATTTATGTGTCATTTTTATAATAAAACCTAATCGTTTAGCATTACGTCCTCTACACATTCCAATTATGCAAAGCCCTAAACGTTCTCACCCTTATAATGTATATTAGACACATAATTTAATAAGCTCATATATATTATGAGCTACAGTGCTTAATCACCATTCACCACACAGCACCCTTATAATTATGCCCATGTATATAAGATGATATTTTCTGCCAGTTAAACACACCACACACCCACATGCGCAAATCACACACAAACACACAATATCAAATTAATATGGTAGCCCAACACACACACCTATGAAAGCTTGCATACACATATGGACATACATACATACTCACTATAACATATACATAAGAACAACATATTGTGCATATCTAAACACATACACATACTCATTAAAACAACCTACATATATGTGCACATCTATATATACATGCATATATTCAGCCTAATAATTGCACTCACAAAGCATTCAACCATGAGCAAAATAAATCAATAATTTACAATGGGAACACCATCAAAACACAACACAGACACAAACCCAATGCATACATACACGCACAAAAGAAACGCACGCACACTCAGGCGCATATAAAGACATACATACGTAAAACCGAAGCACATGAATGGAAAACTCCGATCCGATCGACCACCCAACCGAGTAGCCACGAGACCCTCCTCGCAACCGCCTCATATTCACGCACACCCATCCCCCAACCGAACCCATAACCGCAAACGGCAGTGGTTCTAGAAATTGAAAACGGCAGTGGTAGAGATGTCAAAATGGCAGCAATACGGTTATAAGAATGAAGAAGAACTGATGGGGAGTGTAGGTTCTCGGTTGTATACATGACAAGACTAGAATTTGCATTCTAGTGCTTCATGTTCCCAAGATTGGCACAATGGTACCTAAGTTTAACAAATTTGGAGTTTTTATTAGTAATAATTATAATCATAGACATTTCCATTTAATAAACATAAATTTTGATTAACTGTAAAGATAATGGAGTGTAAGGTTATTAGTAAGGCTGATGCAACCCAAACACTCAAAGTCTTTCCTGCATGCATGCACATGTACACTAAAGTGGAATGCTTCGGAAGTTTCACATTGACTTAGAAATTATTCTAAGTGTGAAATCTTCCGAAGCCAAGACCCATATCTTCCGAAGCCAAAGATGAAATCTTCCGAAGCTTCAAGGACAAAGTCTTCCGAAGCCAACCATTGAAGACAGATTTCTTCCGAAGACTTTTATATTACATGCTTTATCTGATGTACTTTTTACCTAAAGCTAAACCACTTTCCGCTGCCACTCTGATAAGTCACCAACCTTTCATGAGTTGGTGAAAAGGTCCATGCTTTTGGTAAACTGTACACTGAGGTCTTGAGTCTGTAATTTCCACTTTATGTACTTTATCCTTTTTGTAATATATTAGGATGTGAGCTATGGCATGTCATAGTCACTAGTCAAAAGGCAATCTGCCTTTTGACTCTACATGGATTTTGTTGTCTAGTTCATGTATCCAGCTGGCCTTCAAAGTATGGCCGGCTGTAGGTTATAGTATAAGTATTTTCTGGTCCTTGTAACTCAGCAAGTTTTTTGGGTAGAACTTTGTAAACCATTTTGTAAGGAACTAAAAGATCAATATATATTAACCTTGAAACCAACTGCTTGTGTGTTGCTCTAGTTTTTGTCTCATTTACATCTTATGTTTTTTAGTTCTCTAAACTCATTCTTACCGGTTCCCCGTTTGAATTGTCAAGTGTTGTAATACACTCTCCTCTTTGTGTTGTTGTGTTGTACAAGTGCATAAGCCCTTCACCCGGTCCTGCAATTAATATCAGAGCTTCTCAAGCTCTTGATATAAGATCTCACCATCTTAAGATCCCTCACACATAAAAATACTTAACCCTTCAAATGGCAGCTATCTCTAAAGCTGATATGGAAACTGGAACCATGACAAAGTCCCCACTGATCACTCTTGATGACTTTAACACTTGGTGCCGAAGAATGGAAGGTTTCATCAAGTGTCAAGACTCAAGAATGTGGGAATCTGTTGTCTCTGGACCTTACATACCAAAAACTCCTTCAGCTGCTGCTGGAGGTGGTATGATCCCAAGGCTGTGGCTGACTACTCAGAAGAAGAAGAAAGAGATTAGAAATTAATCAAAAAGCCATGACAGCCCTTCAGACTGCTCTTCAAAACTCTGTATACAGAGGTTTCAAGAAATGCAAACCAGCTAAGCAGCTGTGGGATGCATTGAAACTAATGTATGGGGGTTCTACTAAAGCCAAGGAAAACAAGAAGGAACTCCTGAAGCAGCAGTTTAAAAACTTTACCTTCAAAATAGGTGAGACCATGACTCAACAATACTTCAGGTATGTTAATATTGTGGATACCCTAGTGGATGTTGGAGTAACTCTTGAGAGCAGAGACATTGTAAGGAAGTTTATGTCCTCTCTTCCTAGGCAATGGACACATTATTGTGTTTTAATCAAGAGAATTGAGAACCTTAATACTTTCACTCTGACAGAGTTGTATGGCATTCTCAGTGGATACAAGATGGAGATGAACATGCAAGGTTCATCTGGTAACTCCAGCAATCAAATGGGTTCAGCCTTTCATGTGACTGAAAGGGATAGCATAGAACCCTAGCATCATCTCATATGCTACCCTGACATCTCACAAAAGGGTCCTTTCATCACCTTCCCGGAGACACCAAGGGAGAACTATACTCAAGGAAGCCCATTCCAAGAGACAAGTTCTTCTCAAGCCTTTGTGTTCTCTGATGAAAGTTATGGTAGCTTCCTATTCACCCTTGAAGACCTGGACTGTATCCATCCAGACGACCTGGAGTACATGGAGATAGTCCAGCAAATGACTCTTCTCACTCACAGAGCCAAGAGATTGTATAAGAGGACATGAAGGAAGTTTCCTAGCAATACAGCCAGTGGAAAGTTTGGACTGGACAAAAGCAAAGTTAAGTGTTACAACTGTAACTTGATGGGTCACTTTGCTAGGGAGTGCAAGGCACCAAGAACAAATGGTGGACAAGCACAATCCAGACCAAACTACACTGATAAAGCTACCCAGAATGAGAAGCCAAAGCAGCAAGCTGCAGTTGTTATTGAAGAAGGAGTCTTTGACTGGAGCTTTCAGGTGGAAGATGCATCTCCAAACCAAGCATTAATGGCTGACCATGATGAAACCAAGGTATTGGAACATCTTTACACTCCTGAATGTATTGCTAAAGTCAACAGATACATGTCCTATAACCTAGAGATGAGATCTGATCTGGAGTCCTTGAACATCCTAAAATCTGATTTTAGAAAGACTGAAAATGATTATAAGTTAAAATAGAGGACTTAGAGAAAACCATTTCAGTTTTAAAACATTAGCATACAAATTACAGGACTCGGATCAAAGATCTCATAACTAAGTTAACTAAATGCCAGGCTGAGCTTGTGATCAGCAAAGCCAGGGCAGAAAAATATGTTCTTGAAGAAGAGACCTTCAAGAACATCATATCCTCATCCTTGCATGCAAAAGTTTGTTATCAAAATAGGCAGGGACTGGGATCTAGTAAGATAGCTCCTCCACACACAATCTTGTCTGTAAGATCACCTAGGTGTGGAACTTGTGAAGATGAGCTTCCTTACATGGATCCCTTGAGTAAAGAGGATGAAAAAGTGGTAGTTAAGAATTCCTCTGAGAAGAGTGAAGAGGAGGATTCTAAGAAGGGTCACTATCCTTCTGAGGAGAGCAGGAAGCCTGAGATGGCCAAGTTTAGGTGGAAGAACTTGATCAGAAAGAGCAAGAGAAATGCCAGGAGGGCTCAAGAGATCAAGGCCACTTTCAACTGTGAGCAGAAACAAGTCTTTATCTCTGCAGGATTTGATATGGTCAAGTCTAAAGACATAAAACTCAACTCTTCTACCAAGAGTTCTGGTTCTTGTTCAAATCATCTCAGTATCAAGAAGAAGGCTGATCCGTTATGTACCACTGCTACACAGCCTGAACCATCCAACTCTAAGAATAGTCCTAAACCCAAGGGACTGTCTCAGCATCTGCAAAGATGAAGGTGGAGAAGGGAAGTGATCAAAGTCAGCCTTGTTCTCAGAAGAAAACTCTTGGGGGAAAAAGATAAGTTGTGTTATGTATGAAAGTACTTCACATCTTGCTATGGATTGTCCATACAATCCAAAAAGTACTCTTCATGTGACAAAGAAGGAGACTCCCAAGAGATCTAAGAAGAACTCCGCTTCGGAAGGAAAATCTTTTTCCTTCGGAAGCTCCAAAGGAAAGAAGGCAAGTGGAAAATTGCCTTCGGAAGAAATTTGGTCTGAAAGAAAGGAATACTTCCGAAGCACTAAAGTCTGCTGCAGTGCTAGCAGAGTCTTCCGAAGGATCAGTCATCAAAATTTCCGAAGTCTCAAAAGCTTCTAAAATGATGGAGGTCAGGTCCAAATTTCCAAAGGTGGTGTGGAAATCAAGGAAAGACCAAGTGACTGAAAGTTTTCCATCAACAACAGCAACAGATCCTCAGAGCACAACCATAGGATTGATGGAGGACCAGTTGCTTTGATGAGCCCAAGACCAATGAGGCTTGGGTTTCCAAATGTAACTAATCATTTTCTGGGTGTAGGAACAGCTCAAGATAAACAAAAATGTCTGGATCGTTGATAGTGGCTGCTCCAGGCACATGACAGGCAATAGGTCACTACTCTGGAACTTTGAAAGGATTGATGGAGGACCAGTTGCTTTTGGAGGAAATGAAGGAGGTTATATTTCTGGAAGGGGCAAGGTCATAAATGGTAAGCTTAGCATTGAGAAGGTAAACTTTGTCAGGGAGCTTGGGTACAATCTTCTGAGTGTATCCTAATTTTATGATCAGAGTCATAACATGCTCTTTGCTGAGCATGAGTGTATTGTTCTCAAGCCTGGGGTGATTATTCCTCATGAGCATATTCTTCTTAGAGCCCCCAGAAAAGGGAACATGTATAAGATGGATTTGCAAGAAACATCTCCCTCAGGAGAAGTTTCATGCTTTCTATCTAAAGCCAACAGTGATGAGTTTTTCTTTGGCATAAAAGAATGTGCCATGTAAACTTTAAGAACATGAATAAGCTAATTAAGAATGATTTGGTAACTGGAATCCAAGAAAAGAGTTTACAAGTGATGACCATTGTGTTGCATGCCTGAAAGGGAAGCAACACAAGGTATCTCACAAGCCTAAGGAAGGAAACTCCATCACTACACCCCTACACTTGTTACATATGGATCTCTTTGGCCCCACCAGTGTAATGAGTCAAGGAAGGACCTCTTACTCTCTGGTGATCATAGATGACTTTACAAGATTCACTTGGGTCTTCTTTCTTAGAACTAAGGATGAGACCCCTGAGACTCTGAAGAATTTCATCTTAAGAATTGAGAATCAATGTGATCACAAGGTCAAAGCCATAAGATGTGATCATGGAACTGAATTTAAGAACCAAATCCTTGATACATTTTGTGATGAAAAGGGTATTACAAGACAATACAGTGCTCCCAGGACTCCTCAGCAAAATGGTGTTGCTGAGAGGAGAAACAGGACACTGATTGAAGTTGCTAGAACCATGTTGTCTGACTCTAAACTGCCCATCACCTTCTGGGCAGAGGCAGTCAATACTGCCTACTATGTGCAGAACAGAGTTTTAGTGGTTAAGACTCATAGTAAGACTCCTTATGAACTTTTGCACAAGAGAAAACCTTTCATTGGTTTTCTCAAGTCATTTGGATGTCCATGCAGCATCTTGAATACCAAAGATCAAATTGCAAAGTTTGCTGAGAAATCAGATGATGGACACTTCATTGGATACTCTTCTCAAGCTAAAGCTTATAGAGTATACAATCTCAGAACTAGAATAGTTGAGGAGTCAGCCAATGTGACTTTCAATGAGCACACTCCCAGTGTGAAAGGTTCTGGTCCGGATTGGCTATTTGATCTTGACTTAGTTACAAACTGTTTTAACAAATCTTGTGAGAATGTTTCAGGGTCTATGGACATTTTACCTCCAGGTGATCTTGATCCAAGATTTGAGCTAAGAAGACCTTCAAGTTACACATCTTCAGTTCTAGTTGTAACTACTTCAGCAAATGAAGTTTCTATCAGCAGAATAATGACAACTACAGCTTATCCATCTGAGATGCCTTCAAGTTCCAGCTCAGAGGATTAACAGACTAACAAAGAAACTTCAAATGCAGAAGAAGATGATGGTGGTGGTGACAGTGATCAAGAATTTCTTGATGCTGATAACCACCCCATAGATGAATATATCAATGATATCACACACTCATTGGATCAAGTTTCTCTTGATAAGTGTGTTGAAGTGATGGAGGAAGCATCTATGCCAGATATAAATTTCTCTAACTTAGATCTGTCTCAGCAACTTGCTATGATCCCTCAGCTAAGGATCCACAAGTCCTATCCTACCATAAACATCATTGGAAATGTTGACACCGGGATAAGAACAAGAGGACAAACCCATGAAGCGAATGTTTGTCTTTATCTTGTTTCTTGTCCAGATAGAGCCCAAGAAAGTTGATGAGGCTCTGAAGGATGGAAGTTGGATTGAAGTCATGCAAGAAGAGCTACTTCAATTCAAGAGATAGAAGGTTTGGAACTTGTGTCCTCTTCCTCATGGGAAGACTACTATAGGAACCAAATGGGTATTCAGGAATAAGAAAGATGATAGAGGTATTGTCATCAAGAACAAAGCTAGACTAGTTGTTCAAGGATACACACAAGAGGAAGGAATTGATTACACTGATTGTCTTTGCTCCTGTAGCAAGACTAGAAGCTGTTCAGATAATCTTGGCCTTTGCTGTATCCAAGAACTTCAAGGTCTATCAACTTGATGTCAAGTGTGCTTTTCTGTATGGGGTGATTGATGAAGAGGTTTATGTTAAACAACCACCTAGTTTTACAGATCCTGATCACCCTGATTATGTCTGCAAGCTTGATAAGGCTCTCTATGGGCTACACTAAGCACCAAGAAAGTGGTATGAGACTCTATCTCAGTATTTCTGCAAACATGGATACAGAAGAGGTACTATAGATGGAACTCTCTTCATCAAAGGACAGGGAAATGACTTACTGCTAGTTCAAGTGTATGTAGATGACATCGTCTGTGGTTCAACTAATCCAAGGCTCTGCAAAGACTTTGAGAAGCTGATGAAGGACAGATTTGAAATGAGTTCTATGGGGGAACTAAATTTCTTTCTGGGCATTCAAGTGAAGCAAGTTGAAGATGGAATCTTCATAAGTCAGTCAAAGTATGTCCAGGACATACTCAAAAGATTCAACATGACGAATTGTAAGGTTGCTAAGACACCCATAGCAAGAAACCACCACCCTTAGGCCTGATCATGAGGGGGAGTATGTGGATGAACACCTTTATAGGGCTATGATTGGGTCTCATGTATCTTATAGCTAGCAGGCTGATATCATGTTTGCCACATGCATTTGTGCAAGATATCAAGCCAACCCCAAGATGTCCCACCTCATCACTGTCAAGAGAATTCTATGATACCTTAAAGGTGCTTCAACACTGGGTCTTTGGTATCCCAAGAATTCTGACTTCAATCTGTATGCATATACAGATAGTGATTATGGTGGTTGCAATATGACTACAAAGTCTACATTTAGGGATGTCAGTTCCTTAGTGGAAGGGTTGTCTCATGGCAATGCAAGAAACAATCATGTGTCTCTACATCAACTGCTGAAGCTGAATACATTGCTACTGCAAGCTGCTGTACTTAAGTGCTTTGGATTTAGAATCAGATGCTTGACTATGGTTTCAACTTCAAGGAGACTCCCATTCACATAGACAACAACAGTGCTATCTCTATCACAGAGAATCCTGTGCAACACTCAAGGACAAAACACATAAACATTAGGTACCATTTAATTAGAGATAACTTTGAAAAGGGATTAATTAAACTAGTTAAGGTTAACACAAATGAATAATATGCTGATCTGTTCACAAAAGCCTTTGATGAGTAGAGATTTAAATATCTTATATCAGCTATTAGGATGATTAACCTTGAGTAGCTTTTTCTTAAAAACTAATTCATTTTATTTCTTAAAATCTGTGTGTCCTAAGTTGTCTAGTCTATCATCTTCATAAGCTCATGTTTTCTAAGGATACAAACTGGTTAAAGAGTTTTTCATAGATTTTTGACAAATTTTGATCTTTCGGAAGATATGATTTTATCTTCGGAAGAAAATATACCTTCAAGAAAAATATCTGTCTAAGTAAAATTTACCTTTGGAAGAAATTTCTGAAATATCTTCCGAATCATAAAAAGTCTCTTAGGCACTTATATGTTTTTAAGGACCATTTTTCTTTCGAAGGATATTAACTCTCGGAAGCTTTGTTTTATGGAACAAAGCATCCCAGTTTAAAATTATCTTCCAAAGAAATTTGTCAAAACTCTTTAAGAAATTCTTCCGAAGCCATTTAGGCTCCGGAAGCTTTTTCATTAAAACTTCCGAAGACAATTTACCTTCGAAAGATTTTCAAATTCCAAGAAAAGAACTTTGAGCAAAAAGCAAACTACTTTTTCAGAGGTGGGACCGCCTTCCGGATTTCAAAGTTTATCCTTTTTCATTAACTTTGTCTCAAATCCTTTTCACATATAAACCCTGTCGGTTCCCCTCTTTTTATCATCTTCATCTTCTCTCCAAACCTTAATTCTAAGAATTCTCTCTGAGACGGCCTTCGTTCATCCTTCCTTCACATCTAAGGTTACTCAAAACGGCCAACCTTGACAGACGAAATGACCCAGCTTTTTCTCTGCAGTTACACAGGCAACACAATCAAGGTTGCATTGTTAAACTCTGAGAAACATCCCTATTTCTCATAGGTATGCCAATTCTTGGCATTGTCTAACTACTTCACCTCCCTTACCATTGATCCTCCTCTCTATGAGGATCATTTGCTTGAATTCTGGAAGACCTGCCAAGAGGTCATTTTGGATGGGGAGAAGGCACTGTCTGCCACAGTGTAGGGGAGAACAGTCTTCATCACTCCGGCCATCATCAACACTCATCTTCAGCTGGGTGATGAAGAAGGTGAGGTGTTCTTCCCAAAGGAAGCTGTCAAACATTCCTTTGAGTAGATGGGTTATGAAGGAGATTTCTCTGTAAAGACCTTCAGGAAAGGGAAGGTCTCATCTAAGTGGAAGTACTTACTTCATGTGGTCATCCACAGCTTGTCTAACAAGCATGGAGGATGGGACCAGATTCCTAAAGATCTCTCCTTTATAGTACATGGAATGGTTCAGGGGGTCAAGTTCAGGTATTCTCAATTTGTCTATACAAATTTAATAGCAAACTTAGACTCCTTAGAGTATTACATGTTTCCTAGATATGTTCAATACATTCTCAACTGTGAACTAGGTTCACAGTTGAGGGAAACAGGTAATATTCTTAAATTGGGTCAGATCAAGCCCGGCATCTTTAAAATCTTGAAGAAGCCAACTGTTGGCTTCTCAGGGGTAGAAACAGCCCTTGTCCCAAAAATGTTAGAGCTCATTGCTCTAGGTGACAACCTAGCAACACAACCTAGTGTTGAACCCACACCTTCTACATCCCAACCACCAAAACAGCCACAAATCACCCTTACCTACCAAAGAAAACACAAACGAACCCTGCACAAGCTATTGAGTCTGTGCAGGCCCCCATATACTCACCTATACAGGAGGAAGTGGACATTAGAGCTCCCACTTCCCTTGAGGAGCAAACCACTCCCATCACTTCAAGAATTAGTGCTGAGGTTCCTCATGCTCAGCCTGATGAGCTCACAAGCCCAACAACCTTAAGCCTTCACTCTGAGTCTCAAAACTCAAGTGAACAACCTTTAGGGACAGCTACCATCCCCAGCCTTTAGATTTAAACCAACCAATTCCCAACCTTGACTTCTATACTGATGAGGACTTAGATGCCAATGAGTACCAAGAGTCTTCCTACTACACCACTCCTCAAAGGGAGATGAGTGCTTCTGAGTCATCTAGGTCTAGCCCACATCAGTCACCTGTCATTGAGGTGGATACTTCTGAACATGTTCAGGATATCCATATGGAAGAGGCTCTCACTTCAGCAAATGATTACATCATTCAGACCTCAACCATGGTAACTCAGCCCATTGACACTTCAACTGAAGTTGTCACTGAGTAGAAGAAATCCAGCAGCCAAGAACACCATGCTGGTGATGAGGAATAGGACCTTGGTCCCATTCTCTCATCCCCCAGTGATTCTTCTGATGAAGATGAGTGGAATTCAAGACTAAAGGTGCAAAAACTGTCCAAAACATGCACCTATTTAGTCTCCAAGGTAAGTCATCTTGAATCTCAAGTAACTACCTTGCAACATAGGGTCAATGATCAGCAACTTGAGATATCTTATCTCAAGGAACAACTATCTAGGAGACCCTTAAGAGAAACTCAACCAGGAACACAAGAACCTGTGGATGTAATTGACCTAACTCCTAGCTCCCCTATGCAAGAGGGTGATGCTACCAAAAAGGAGGAGGAAGTCATTATAATCACAGAACCTGGAAGTTCCTTAGGGAGTATGGACATTGAGGACTCGCCATCCTCACTAGTAGTTGTGCATACTCAGTAACTTTCTCAAGTCCATATTGATATGAACAGCATAGACTCAGTCATCAGGAGTCTATTTGACAAAGGAATCCTAAGAGCAGTATCATATCCACCAACTCTAGCTCATATCTTTGGGTGGAGGTATGATACCGCTAGAAGAACTCTTATTTTCAAAGAGTTCAAGAAAGGAACACTGCAGAGTTCAGTCTTAGAGGAAGACAAAGGCAATCACGCAATACCGTCGGTCAACTAGATGTTGAGGCAGACCCTGAGATTAGCTTCAAAGGGAAACCTTGACTGAAGGCCCGGTGGTAGAACCTAAGAGCCCTGTCTCACCACAAACTGCTGCAGATGTTTAAACCCTTGATGAGACACCTGCTGGTGAAGGTGCATCTCAATTTCTCTCTGGCCGGAGCTTTGAAGCTACACCAATCAATGATGGCCAAAGCTCTCTCCACCCTGAGTCATAAAGGTCTGTGAGTGATAAAAGGAAAAGGAAATTAACTCCTGAGGAGATTGAGGAGGAGAAGAGAGAGAGAGGGGAAAGGAAGCTAAGGGGAGAAAGTTCCTCTACTGGGTCTGCAAGGCTCATGGAATGTGCTATCAGGGCTGCCCCCAAACCAAATACTCTGGATGATGAGTTAAGGGCAGCCAGGATAAACTACTTGCAGACTAGAAACTATGATATTGATAATATCATTTCTCTCCCCTTAGATGAGTTGAATGAACTGGCTGACATAGAACTATCAAAAGAGAGAAAAGAAGAAGAGGATGCAGAGCTTCTTCTAAAATCAAAGAAGAAAGAAGAAGGAAGAGGCTCTATAAGCATATACCTACTCTCTCACTAGTTCAAGAAACTCAGGAACAAGAGGATGTGGTACCACAAGAACCTCAGGTAGACAAAGAAAAGGATAGGATCAATATGATCAACTACCTGAGGGCCACAATCCTCTATCAAGCTGATACACTTCTTCCCTTACCCTTTGACTACATTGAGTTTGAGTAACTCAAACAACATGAGCTTGATGTAGCCATAGAAAGAAAGATCACCAAAAGAAAGTTAAGGGAAGAAGCTGTAAAATCAAGAGCCATCACCCATAAGAATCTGAAAAAGTCTACTGACAAGCAGAAGATGATGAGCTTCTTGAAGCTGTATGGATTCTCCGGAAGGAGACTTGGTCCCATGTCTCTATCCACCATGGATGAGCACATCAGGGTGATTAACAAAAAGATCAAAAAGAGGTGAACTTCTTGACTTACACTCCCCACCAAGTCAGGTCCCTCAGGAAGTGAAGGTTAAGGTTGAAACACCTAAGACAACACAACATGAACCTCCTGCTGAATCTCAGCAAACTTCCACTTCTGATCCACAGCAGGGATCTGTCCCCTCTCAATCTGAACCTGTGAGAGAGGAAGACCCAACTGAGAAAGACAAAGAAGATCAATTAGGTGTTGCAGGTCAGTCTTCTCAGTTAAAGAGTTCAAAGAGGAGGAAAAGGATGGTTTCCAAACCAAAGTCAAAGAAGAAGAAGAAGGAAACATCCACCTCCAAACCTCAGGATGAGTCAGAACATCCTGAGGATGTGCAACAAGAGGATGCCCTACCAACTCCAATTCAAGCAGCATCAGGAAGACCCATCTTATCTTAGACATACACCACAAATCCAGAAAGATGGCATGTCATAAGAGATCAAGGTATTGAACATGTCTACACATGGCAGGATAGTTCAATCTACCTCTGTATGATCTCTTGACATGAGAAGATACTATGAGAGTCTGAGTGATCCTGACCATCTCATGACGAAAGGGATGGTCATCATCATAATGAGGACTGTCAATATCTAGAGTCCTAAAGTGTTTTGGTAGCATCAGCCTAGGGGGAGTTTGTAAGGTTATTAGTAAGGCTGATGCAACCCAAACACTCAAAGTCTTTCCTGCATGCATGCACATGTACACTGAAGTGGAATGCTTCGGAAGTTTCACACTGACTTAGAAATTATTCTAAGTGTGAAATCTTTTGAAGACAAGACCAATATCTTTCGAAGCCAAAAGATGAAGTCTTCTAAAGATTTAAGGACAAAGTCTTCCGAAGCCAACCATTGAAGACAGATTTCTTCTGAAGACTTTTATATTACATGCTTTATCTGATGTACTTTTTACCTAAAGCTGAACCACTTCTGCTGCCACTCTGATAAGCCACCAACCTTTCATGAGTTGGTGAAAAGGTTTATGCTTCTGGTAAACTGTACCTTGAAGTCTTGAGTCTGTAATTTCCCACTTTATGTACTTTATCCATTTTGTAATATATTAGGATATAAGCTATGGCATGTCATAGTCACTAGTCAAAAACCAATCTGCCTTTTGACTATACATGGATTTTGTTGTCTAGTTCATGTATCCAGCTGGCCTTTAAAGTATGGCTGACTGTAGATTATAGTATAAGTATTTTCTGGTCCTTGTAACTCAGCAAGTTTTTTGGGTAGAACTTTGTAAAACATTTTGTAAGGAACTAGAAGATCAATATACATTAACCTTGAAAACCAACTGCTTGTGTGTTGCTCTAGTTTCTGTCTCATTTACATCTTGTGTTTCTTAGTTATCTAAACTCATTCTTATCAGTTCCCCATTTGAATTGTTAAGTGTTGTAATACACTCTCCTCTTTATGTTGTTGTGTTGTACAAGTGCATAAGCCCTTCACCGGGTCCTACATAGAGAGAGAGCGGGTTACGGAATGATGTTAACCTAAAAACTTGAATTTTCACATCATCCCCTTGTTGAAGGAATCTTCGTCCCGAAAATTAGAACATCAGGGTCAACGAATAACTAGTGAACAAGCTGGTCAGTTATCTAGAACACAGACAAGATAAGGTTTCAAAGGATTTCTGAACAAACACCGAAAACAAGGAAATAGAAATATCAGGTTTCACGAGAGTTGCGACATCGTCCCCTCGAAGGGAATTTCGTCTTGAAATTTAAAGAAAGGATATCTTAAAAATGATACCTTAAGAAGTAGATGTCTGATCTTCGAACAATTGCGGATATTACTTCTTCATTTGATCCTCGCCTTCCCTAGTAAATTCTGGTCCACGCTTTAAATTCTACCTAACGCGTACAATAGGGATCTTGCTACGCTTTAGGGTCTTGACTTCTAGATCCATGGATCTCAACTGGTTCCTTGATGAAATGAAGCTGTTCATCAAATTTCAGTTCGTCTAATGGAACGACGAGTGATTCATTGGCTAGACACTTCCTCAAGTTTGAAACATGGAACATGTTATGAACACCATCGAACTCCGTAGGTAAGTCTAGCTGATAAGCTACTGGACCGATCCTCTTGACTATTTCAAACGGTCCAACATATCTAGTGTTTAGCTTTCCATGCATTCTAAAGCGTATTACACCCTTACAAGGTGAAACCTTTAACAACACCATGTCACTGACTTGAAATTCCAAAGGCTTTCTCCTTTGATCTGCGTAGCTTTCCTGACGATCACAGGCTGCCGCCATACGATTATGAATCTAAACAATCTTCTCTGTGGTTTCATGAATAAGCTCAGGACTAGTTAACTGACTATCACCAACTTCGATCCAACAGAGAGGTGATCTACACTTCCTGCCATAAAGTACTTCAAACGTTGTGGCTTTAACGCTCGTGTGGTAACTGTTGTTGTAAGAGAACTCCACCAAGAAAAATGGGTTTCTCAACTATTCCCAAAGTCGATTACGCATGCCCTAAGCATATCTTCTACGTTTGTATTGTGTGTTCAGTCTGGCCATCTGTCTGTGGATGATAAGTCGTACTCATATCCATACGAGTGCCTAATAACTTCTGTAATAACTGCAAGAAGTGCAAAGTAATTTGTGCATCGCAATCAGAGTTGATCAAAAGTGGCACGCCATGTCATGGCATAATTTCCTTCAAATAAATCTGTGCCAATTTATCCATTTTGTAAGTCTCACGAATGGCTAAGAAATGTGTCGACTTGGTCAAACGATTCACTATCACCCAAATAGTATCATTTCCAATTTGTGAACAGGGTAACTTGATAGTGAAATCCATGTAAATATTCTCCCATTTCCACATTGGGATCTCTTGTTGTAGAAGCAAACCTGACGGTTTCTGATATTCTGCTTCGACCTTAGAGCAAGTCGAACACTTCGACACGTAAATGGCGATTTCAGCCTTCATGTTAGGCCACCAGTAAATGACCTTCAGGTCTTGATACATCTTGTCAGATCCAGGATGTACCAAATAGCGAGACTTGTGAGCTTCATCCACCAATAATTCTCAAAGATTCCGGACATTAGAACCCATACCCTATCTTCATAGTAACAAAGACCATCTGACTTCTCTTGAAATAATTTCTTAGCTCCTCTAATCTGTGATGGTAGGTCAGAATGAATCATTAATTACAATGCACGGACATGATGAGGCTTTAGGGTTTCCTTATGACTAAGGACATCAGCTACCATGTTAGCCTTTCCCAGATGGTACTTGATGGCATAGTCTTAATCATTCAGCAATTCCAACCATCATCGTTGTCTCATGTTCAACTCCTTCTGCTCGTAAATGTGTTAGAGACTCTTATGATGACTGAAGATCGTACACTTGGTTCCATAAAGGTAATGTCTCCAGATTTTGAGGGCGAATACTACAGCTCCCAACTCTAAGTCATGAGTTGTATAGTTCTTCTCATGCACCTTAAGTTGTCTTGATGCATAAGCTATCACCTTCTCGTGTTGCATCAACACGCAACCCAAACCCTGGATTGACGCGTCGCATTACACCACGAAGTCGTCTATTCCTTCAGGTAACGCCAAGATCGGTGCACTGCATAGTTTGCCCTTAAGCGTTTGAAAAGCCTTCTTCCTTCCTTACTACCCCACTTGTAAATGGTTCCTTTGTAAGTTAGGGCAGTCAAGGGTTGTGCCAGTTTGGAGAATCCTTCTATGAAGCGCCGATAGTAACCCACTAATCCAAGAAATTGGCGTACCTCAGTAGGCGTCATTGGGGCAAGCCAATTCTTGATTGCCTCAATCTTAGACAGGTCAACATGGATGCTATTCTCATTAACCACATGCCCTAGGAACTATACTTCTCTCATTCAGAAGTCACTTTTGGAAAACTTGGCATATAGTTGTTCAGTTTTTAGAAGCTCTAGAATAGTCCTTAAGTGTTCCTCATGTTCCTCCCTATTCTTAGAATAAATGAGTATGTCATCAATGAACACGATGACAAACTTGTCTAAATAGGGTTTGCAAACACGGTTCATGAGATCCATAAAGACCGCAGGAGCATTCGTAAAACAAATGGCATGACTGTGAACTCAAAGTGCCCATATTAAGTTCTGAAAGCTGTCTTGAATATGTTCTTCTCGAACCGTAAGCTGATGATATCCAGACCTCAGATCAATCTTCAAATAGTAACTCGATCCTTGCAGTTGGCCAAACAAGTCGTCAATACGTGGAAGAGGGTATCGATTCTTTATGGTAACCTTGTTCAACTCTTAGTAATCAATGCACATCCGGAAGGTTCCATCTTTATTCTTCACGAATAACACCAGTTCTCCCCAAGGTGAAGAACTTGGACGTATGAAACTGTTGTCTAACAGTTCCTACAACTGTTTTGACAATTCTTGGAGTTTGTTTGGTGCCAAACGATACGACGCCTGAGCGATAGGGGCAGCTCCTGGTGTTAACTCGATCTAAAACTCTACTTGCCTGTATGGAGGAAGGCTAGGCAAACCTCAGGAAAATCTCTAGCAATGTGTATGTCTTCCAGTCGTATCTCCTCAGTGCTCTTTTCAGTAACTAAGGCTAAAATCGCTGAATGCCCTTTTCTCAGACACTTTTGAGCCTTCATGTAAGAGATGATGCCGACCACAGCATCACTCTTGTCACCTTCCACCGTGAGTATCTCTCTATCAGGCAAAGGTAATCGAATGAGTTTCTCATGACAAATGATTTTGGCTTGGTTCCTGGACTACCAAGCTATGCCGACTATGACATCAAAGCTACCAAGTGTAATAGATAGAAGATAAATATCAAAATCATGCCCAAACAGACTTATCTTACAACCTTGGTATATATGAGAAGACTCTATGATCTTACCGTCAACTATTTCTATCGTATAGTTCGTGTCTAAGGCTATAGAGTTAACATTTAGTAAGTGACTGAACTTATGCGAAATAAACTCCTATCATCACCAGAATCATATATGGAAGATGCCAAGCAACCATTGATGTGAAATTTACTAGTTACAATAGCAGGATCGTTACGAGCCTCACCTGAACCAATGATGAAGGATCGACCTCTGGGACCACCATTGCCATTGCCATTTCCATTCTCGTTGTCATTCCTGTTGTGGTTATCAGCTCCATTTCCACTGCCATTGTTTTTCTCTAGTTTAAGGTGGTACCTCTTGATGTGCCCAGTTTTACCACATTTGTAGCAGCCCTTTGTTTCCCTTGTTACGTTGGCTGCTTAGTTGCTAAGTTCACACGACAGTTCTTAGCAGCATGGCCAAACTTGCGACACCTCTCACAGGTTTTTTTTGTAGCATGGCCTAGTGTGGTGTTAGTTGCATTTGTCACATAATAATGGAAATGCAGAGATGTAAAATTCGTGGTCCTCGCGAGACACTTTGTTAACTAACCTTACGATAAACACAGTCAACCAGGAAAATCCAATTTGAATCCCACCACTAGGGGAAAAGCAAAAGTAACTTACGCTCAACAAGATAAATACCAAATGAAACGAATGTTGGAACGTTTAAACGGCCAAGACTCTAAGTCTTAAGATTAACCCAATGAACATAGAATACATGGGCATAGAGCATTACTACTCTGATGTAACTTTTATAAAGATTATGCACATATTAACTAAATAGCATTGCACGATAACTAAAATGCTAAAACGAGCAACATCTCATAGAGACTAGGTTTAATGTCATAATATGAATCCCATTAAGGCTCTAGATAGATGAAAACTTTCATACGAGTGGAGATGAATGATTTCTTCCATATCATTAGTGAAGTTTATAAGGATTGAGACTCTCATGTCCCCGAAGTATAGAAATGAAAATTACTACTGACTATGACCGTTATCATCCGACAGGGTTCGCCAGGCTTCTCATGCATGGGAAATTACAATTACGTGTGCACCCATGATGGTAATTTGCTTTGCATGGTCACCCCTGGTTCCTCCCATCCGACCTAGCATACCTTGTAAAGTACAGAGTGTTATCAATGATAGAGGTATCAAAGATAATATCATTAAATCAAAGGTAAATTAACCAATGTTGTATGAAGGAATCAGTAAGGAAACCATTCACTTGGACAAGAAACCATCAATGTACTCAAGTTAGATAGGTAAGATAACGTTATCGTACGTAAACCCTGATAAGTTGTCTCCCAATGTCTATAGTAGTCACCAGTGCCGCTATTACAAGGAGGCAGGACATGCCCGATGAACAATCCAAGTCCAGTACCAAAGATATTGTATCCAATTCTGAGAGGTTTAATGTAAAAGGTAAGGTACAAGAAATTCATAAGTAACCTTCTCATGACTCATAGTACTTGGAGTCACCCGTTCTAAGGAACAGGCGGTAACAACGGGGGATCAGGGTGAACTGGCCTTTTCCCGTTAGACTTAGCATAAGAAGATGAAAATACCACCCCTGTAGTGGAACGCTCATAGGAATACACCAAAGCAATATAGTTCTCAAGCAAGTAAAACAAGCGAGTATAACTTCATAATCTATGTGTGTGTAACTAAGGCATCAGGCTATAGACTAAATGCAATGCAAATGAAATGCAAATTTGTTTTAGTTTGCTATAACCATGGCTATGATACCAATCTAACACATCCTCAATTTCCACATATGGGGTAATACCGTTAGGCATGTGACATATCAGGATCTCAGCCATTAGTTACACCAAATGACACAACATTTATAAAAGCATAACTACTCATTAAGATAAAACTTTTCAAATCAGAGTTAATTAAGAGAACATAAAAGTAAATGCGGAAGTGTATTAATTTCTATCTAATGGCGCAAACATGCACAAAACCAAAATAAGTATAAGTTGATAGCAAATGTAATCGTGTTTAGTTGACACAGACAATGGTGAAATGCAATGTGAGATGATCCTATCATGCCCGCCTTAGGAACCTGAAATAAACATACTAAGTGTCAACACAAGGTTGATGAGTTCACAAGTTTTGATAAACAGAACATAAAGTAAATGGATACAGTAAACAAAGTAATATCAGTAGATATATAGTCTACTTAACCAGTTACTAAGTGTATGAAATTCGCAACCGAAGCTGACAAGGTAAATGACCGCCTCGACTATGAATACCAGGTCACAGCAACAGAAATTAGGTCAATTAAACACCCGTTTGACGAACGTTACGCTAGCGTGTCTAGCCGAGTGGGGTTTGTCAAACCTAGTAGATCTACTCAGAATTACCTTGTTACAATACGTACATTAACGGTACGAGTATGAGGACTTAGGTATGGTATCACACTAGTAAACAAGTGATATTACAGTAATACTAATCAATGAAAGTACGTTTGAACATATATTTCTTTCTACCCAAAGAAAATAGGTAAAGTGGGGCTGAGAACTTACCTTGAATGCACAGCAATAACGTAATGTAAAGAACAAGAGATTAGGTTCCGAATAACCTAGAATTCATTTATTAAACAAATAATATTAATTACTGAATATTAATATAAGAATAGTATGGTTTCGCGTTCATGATTCGAGTATGACGTTATTGGTTTATCCCTTTCACACACATACATACGCAAATACTAATTCGACTCGAACGCCTAAAACCCCAAATACTACGTATAAAAGTACACTTTAGTTACGTGTCATTTTATAATAAAACCTAATCGTTTAGCAATACGTCGTCTACACATTCCAAACACGCAAAGCCCTAAACATTTCACGCCCTTATAATGTATATTAGACACGTGATTTAATAAGCTCATATATATTATGAGCTAGAGTGCTTAATCACCATTCACCACAAAACACCCTTATAATTATGCCCATGTATATATGATAATATTTGCTGATAATTAACACACCACACACCCACATGCGCAGATCACACACAAACACACAATATCAAATTAATATGGCAGCCCAACACACACACCCATAAAAGCTTGCATACACATATGGACATACATACATACTCACTAAAACATATACATATGAACAACATATTGTGCATATCTAAACACATACACATACTCATTAAAACAACCTACATACAAGTGCACATCTACATATACATGCATATTTTTAGCCTAACAATTGCACTCACAGAAGCATTCAACCAGGAGCAATGTAAATCAATAATTTGCAATGGGAACACCATCACAGCACAGACACAAACCCGATGCATACATACATGCACAAAAGAAACACACGCACACTCAGGCGCATATAAGCGCATATAAAGCCATGCTTACGTAAAACCAAAGCACACGAATGGAGGAACTCCGATCCTATCGACCACCGACCGAGTAACCACAAGACACTCGTAACCGCCCCATATTCATACACACCCTTCCCCTAACCGAACCCATAACCGTGAACAAGAACTGAGAGCGGAATCGTACCAACACGAACGAGAAAACTTAACGAAAGAGGAGCTTACCGTAATGGGCTGCCACGACCAAGGCTCGCGATTGCCGGAGACTTGCGCGAGGGAGAAGAGGCGACGATGGGCTGTGGTTCCAGAAATTGAAAACGGCAGTGGTAGAGATGTCAAAAACGACAGCAATAGGGTTATAAGAATGAAGAAGAACCGATGGGGAGTGGAGGTTCTCGGTTGTATACATGACAAAGACTAGAATTTGCATTCTAGCCCTTCATGTTCCCAAGATTTGCACATGGGACATAAGTTTAACAAATTTGGAGTTTTTGTTAATAATAATATAATCATAGACATTGCCATTTACTAAATATAAATTTTTATTAACTGTAAAGATAATGGAGAGAGTGTGGATTACAGAATGATGTTAACCTGAAAACTTGAATTGTCACAACTTAGGACACACAATTCTTTTTGGAAATAATATAAATTAAGTTTTAAGAAAAACTATTCAAGGTTGATTATCCCAATAGCAGATACAAGATATTTAAATCTCTGTTCATTAAAAGCCTTTGTGAACATATCAGCATATTGTTCATTTGTATTAACCTTGATTAGTTTTATCAACCCTTTTTCATGATTATCTCTAATTAAATGATCCCTTATCTTAATGTGCTTTGTCCTTGAGTGCTACACAGGATTCGCAATGGTAGAGATAGCACTGTTGTTGTCCATGTGAATGGGAGTCTCATTCAAGTTGTATCTATAGTCTAGTATCTGATTCTGAATTCTTGTACTTGAGCATAGCAGCTTGCAGCAGCAATGTATTGAGCTTCAGCAGTTAATACAGATACATAGGATTGTTTCTTGTATTGCCATGAGACTATCCTTCCACCAAGGAATTGACATCCCCAAGATATGGACTTTGCAGTCATGTTGCAGCCACCATAGTCATTATCTGTATATGCATACAGATTAAAGTCAGAATTCTTTGGATAACAAAGGCCTAGCTTAGGAGCTCCTTTAAGATATCTAAGAATTCTTTTGACAGCAACGAGGTGTGACATCTTGGGATTAGCTTGATATCTTGCACATATACATGTAGCAAACATGATATCCGGCCTACTGGCTATAAGATACATGAGAGACCTAATCATAGCCCTGTAAAGATGTTCATCTACACACTCCCCCTCAATATCAGGTCCAAAGGAGTGGTTTCTGGCTATGGGTGTCTTTGCAACCTTACATTCAGTCATGTTGAATCTTGTAAGTATGTCCTGCACATACTTTGACTGACTTATGAAGATGCCATTTTCAACTTGCTTCACTTGAAGTCCTAGAAAGAAATTGAGTTCTCCCATGGCACTTATTTCAAATCTATTCTTCATCAGCTTCTCAAAGTCTTTGTAGAGCCTTGGATTAGTTGAACCAAAGATAATGTCATCTACATATACTTGAACCAGCATCAAATCATTCCCTGTTCCTTTGATGAAGAGAGTTCCATCTATAGTACCCCTCTTGTAGCCATGCTGACAGAGATACTGAGATAGTGTCTTATACTACTTTCTTGGAGCTTGATGCAGCCCATAAAGAGATTTATCAAGCTTGCAGACATAATCAAGGTGATCTGGGTCTGCAAAGCCAGGTGGATCTTTAACATACACTTCTTCATCCATCACCCCATATAAAAATGCACACTTGACATCAAGTTCGTAGACCTTGAAGTCCTTGGATGCATCAAACGCCAGGAATATCCTAACAGCTTCAAGTCTTGCTACTGGAGCAAAACTATTAGTGTAATCAATTCTTTCTTCTTGTGTGTATCCTTGAACAACCAGTCTTGCCTTGTTCTAAATGACAAGTCCTCTATCATCATTCTTATTCCTAAACACCTATTTGGTTTCTATGATAGTCTTCCCTTGTGGAAGAGTACATAGACTCCAAACCTTATGTTCTTTGAATTGAAGCAGCTCCTTGCCTTGTTTTAATCCTACTTCCATCCTTTAAAGCCTCATCCACTTTCTTTGACTCTATCTGGGATAAGAAACAAGAGTAATGACAAACATTTTTGTCATGACTTTGTCCTTTTGTTCTCACCCCTAGTCTACATCTCCAATGATGTTTGTGTAGGGTGTGACTTGTGGATCCTAAGTTGAGGGATCATAGGAAGTTGTTTAGACAGATCTGAACTTGAGAAGTTGATCTAGCAATGAAGTGTCTTCCACTACATTAGCACACTTATCAAGAAAACCTTGATCCAATGAGTGTGTGACATCATTGGTATTGTCTTCAATGGAGTGGTTGTTTGTATCAAGAAATTCTTGATCACTGTCACCACTACCATTTCCTCCTACATTTGAAGTTCCTTCCATTGTGTTTTGAGCCTCTGAGCTGGAATTTTTAGGCACTTCAGATATATCAGCTTGATTTTTCATTGTGTTACTGATAGGAACTTCACTTGCAGGGTTAGTTATAACTAGATCTGAAGTAGTAGTCTTGCTTGGTCTTCTAAGCTCAAACCTTGGATAAGGATCTTTTGGTGATGTATTACTTGTAGAACCTGAAATATCTTCACAAGACTTGTTAAAACAATTTGTAACTAAATCAAGATCAAATAGCCAATAAGGACCAGAAGTTTGATTCTTCAACTACTCTAGTTCTGATATTATATACTATATAAGCCTTAGCTTGGGAAGAGTATCCAATAAAGTGCCCATCATCTGATTTCTCAGGAAACTTGGCTACTTGAACTTTGGTATTCAATATGGTGCATGAACATCCAAATGATCTAAGAAAACCAATGAAAGGTCTTCTTTTTTTGCCATAGTTCATAAGAAGTCTTACCATGAGTCTTGACTACTAAAACTTTGTTCTGCACATAGCAAGCAGTGTTAACTGCCTCTACCCAGAAGGTGATAGGTAGTTTAAAGTCAGACAACATGGTTCTTGCAGCTTCAATAAGTGTCCTGTTTCTCCTCTCAGCAACATCTTCACAAGATTTATTAAACAGTTTGTAACTAAATCAAGATCAAATAGCCAATCAGGACCAAAACCTTTCACATAGGGTGTGTGCTCATTGAAGATCACATTGGCTGATTCTACAACTACTCTAGTTCTGAGATTGTATACTCTGTAAGCCTTAGCTTGGGAGAGTATCCAATAAAGTGTTCATCATTTGATTTCTTAGCAAACTTGGCTACTTGATCTTTGGTATTCAAGATGGTGCATGAACATCCAAATGATCTGAGAAAACCAATAAAAAGTCTTATTTTATGCCACAGTTCATAAGAAGACTTACCATGAGTCTTGACTACTAAAACTATGTTCTGCACATAGCAGGCAATGTTAACTGCCTCTCCCCAAAAGGTGGTGGGAAGTTTAGAGTCAGACAACATGGTTCTTGCAGCTTCAATAAGTGTCCTCTCAGCAACACCGTTTTGTTGAGGAATCCTGGGAACACTATATTGTCTTGTAATACCTTTTTCAGCATAAAATGTGTCAAGGATTTAGTTCTTGAATTCAGTACCTTGATCACATCTTTTGATCTTGACCTTGTGATCACTTTAATTTTCAATTTTCAGAATGAAGTTCTTCAAGATATCAGCAGTTTCATCCTTAGTTCTAAGAAAGAAAACCCCCAAGTGTATGTTGTGAAATCATATGTGATCACTAAACAGTATGAGGTCCTTCCTAGGCTCATTACACTGGTGGGGCCAAAAAGATCCATGTGTAATAAGTGTAGGGGAGTAGTGATAGAGTTCTTTTCCTTTGGCTTATGAGACATCAAGTGTTATTTTCCTTTCAGACAAGCAACACAGTGATTGTCACTTGTAAACTCTTTCTTTGGTATTCCACTTACCAAATCATTCTTAATTAACTTGTTCATGTTCTTAAAGTTTACATGGCACATTCTTTTATGCCAAAGGAAATACTCATCACTATTGGCCTTAGACAGAAAGCAAGAAAATTCTCCTGAGGGGGATGTTTCCTGCAAGTCCATCTTATACATGTTCCCTTTTTAGGGTGCTCTAAGCAATATATGCTTTTCAGGAATCACCACCCTAGGCTTAAGAACAATGCACTCATGCTCAGTAAAGAGCATGTTATGTCTCTGGTCACAAAATTAGGATACACTCGGTAAATTGTACCCAAGCTCCTTAACAAAGTTTACCTTCACAATGCTGAGCTTACGGTTTGTGAATCTGCCTCTTCATGTAATGTAACTACCAGTATCTCCTCCAAAAGCAACTGGCCTTCCATTGATTTTCTCAAAGTTCTGAAGCAAAGAGCCATTACCTGTCATTTGCTTGGAACATCCACTATCAATGATCCATACATTTCTTTTGGTCTTCAGCTGTTCCTTCATAATAAAAGGAGAATTAGTTACATTTGAAAATCCAAGCCTCAGTGGTCTTGGGCTCCTCAAAATGAACTAAAGACAATGCAACAGTAACTGATCCTATACTAAGACTCTGGGGATCGCTTGCTGTTGTAAGTGAAGTGAAAGGATCTCAGCCTCTAGTTTGATCAATTAGGTTGTATTCGCAGCGGATTTAGCACAAGAATTAACAAATTCAAACAAGAACACAAGAGATATATCAATGTAACAGTAGGTTATAGAGGAAGAGAGGAATTCTGCCAAAGTTGTTTTCTATTAGATCACACGCTTCGGCCAAGATCATAATTAGGTCATCTTCCTTTTATAGGAAGAATGACGCCCGCTGATGTCACTTGATAGTGACATCAAACCGTTATTCTAACAAACTACTGAAACTACCTTAACTACTGAAGATGTCAAACAGCTGACATCTCCTTACAAAATGCTAAGTGTTAAACTTATTACAACAACTGAAAAGAAACTACTGAAAACTACAACGACTAAAGAACATACTCTTCAGTCGTTTTACAAACTACTAAAATAGAAAATTACAACTACTGAAAAGAAACACTGAAAGGGTAAACCATCACAACAACTGAGGAATACTTTTTCAGCTGTTGTGACAAACTCTGAAGCTTCAGTACTTGTCTTCAGACTTTAACTTCAGATGTTTCATCAGCTGATGACTTCAGTAGTTGTCATCAGCTGATGTCTTCAGTCTTTGTCTTCAGTCTTAGTACTTCAGCTGTTGATCTTCAGTACTTGAGTCTTCAGCTGATAGCCTTCAGTACTAGAGTCTTCAGTACTTGAGTCTTCAGTACTTGTGTCTTCAATACTTGAGTCTTCAGTACTTGAGTCTTCAGTACTTGTATCTTCAGCTGATGTTCTTCAGTACTTTGATCTTCAGCTGTTGAGGTCTTCAGACTTTGTCAAACAGCTAATGATGCTTTCAGCAGTTGTTGTGATGTCTTGTGGGACTTAGAAGTTTTTCTAATCTGGCTCATTGGTTCTTTTGGTCCAACAAACTCCCCTGAACCAATGCAGCCAAAACCTCTAAGCTTATTATTGGTCCCACTTATTGTGGCAGAATGATTTGTCTATTTCCTTCTGGATCAGCTCAGAAGTTGACCCATATAAGCACTGGCCTGGGAAGAGGTCTCAAGAATCTGATTGGCATAATATGAATGGGAACTCTGTTTTAGGGAACTGGACACAGAGTTGTTGTCCCATCCATGAGCCCTACTTCCCAACTATGAGCCTGTAGGATTCTCTGGTGTAGGCTTCTAAAAACATTACTTGTTCCTCCATGGTAAGAACCTCTGCCTCACCCTCAAAAAATCCTTCAGGCCCATAGAGCTCTGAGATGAATTTGGCCCTTTACCATTTTTGAGCTCTACAGTTGTTATAGCCCTATAGGCGAACTCATCAGGGTGATTACCCTCTAAGAACAACTGGAGCTCATTTCTCTTAAGATTCTCAAACCTCTTGTAGACTAACCCCTTTTTAACCACCCTATTCTCCAACATCTTTTGTGGTGGTAGGTTAGCCTGATAGGTTTTCTTGAAATCTTCAATGATCTCCCAGGGTGATACTACAATGGCCAAAGAAATCATATCATCTATAATCCTTTTTACTTGGCCACTGTATCTCAGTGGAATGTCTTTCTTAATGATCCTGTGAGACACCCTGGGATCAGGCCAAATTCTCACTTTGTCCTTTTGATATTGATTGTATGCCTTAAGTGTATAATCTCAGAACTTGTTTCCTCATATTCAGGATTGATGAGGAAGCAGCATAAGCTTTATCTACTCTTTTCAACAGCTCATCATCATGTAGCCTATGCTGCTGTTCTTCTTCAATTTTAACCTTCACAGCTTCCATCTGTGAGGCAGGAGTGATGGGTAAAGGTTTGGCTTTTGGCAAAGATAGAGCTGCAGAGAGAGGCAGCCTATCTTCTTCCTCATCATCTTCTTCTTCTTCTTCTTCTAGCCTCAGCACCCTTCTCTTCCTCTTTAAAGATGCATCATCAGCTATGGGTTTTGATGGTGAAGGGGTTGGTTTTTTGGGTGGTGGTTTGGTTTTTAGTGTGGGAAATTGGGCAGGCTGAGCTAGCAATTTAGATGTGAGAGAGGATTTGGTTTGTTTGGCTAACTCAGTCTTGTTCCCAGCAGTAGCTTCACTAAGGGCTTCTATGATTAGTCCTTTAGTGAATACCTCAGATGAACAGATCTTGGTGGCGATTGCCAAGATTGTCCCTGGACCATGATCTGATCTCCAGGACTGATCTCCCCAGATACTTCAAAATGAAGCTTGTCATAGCCTCAAGTCTCTCTTTTTCTTCTTGGCTATGACAAGACCATCGGTATTCTATCTCTTTCACCTCCAACTTCCTTATCTCTTGATCTAGCTCAGCAGTGTCAGTGTTAAAGCCTTGCCTGAACAGCTGTTTAATGATGTTATCCATTGACCTGCTATGTTCAGCATCAGCATCCTTGACAAGGACAGCTAGATCTTTCTCCTTCTCTCCCTTCTTCTTCTCCTTCTCTCCCTTCTTCTTCTTATATGTGACATGAAAGTCTTTTTGACTTTCAGTCACTTTTCCAATTCATCACTCTCTTTCTCCTTCTCCCTCTCAGTCTCCACCACCAACTCCCTCTCATATACCACCTCATCCTCCACTTCATTCTCTTTCACTTCCTCCTCCACTCTCTTTCTCTTAGCTTTCACTGAAGTCTCCCCCTTTTTGGTTGCATTGGCTTAAGGGGTTGACTATCAGAAAGCTTCTTCAGCACCACAGCTTCCACCAAAGGTGTATAGTAGAGGGAAGTCTCTCATCAGGGTTTTGATCACAATATCTGTGATTATGAGTGTGATGAGAGGCAAGGAATTTTGAAAGATATAGCTAATTGCTCAGGGGGGTTCTGTCCCTGAGAACTAGTGCCAGAAGCAAGGGCAGGTGGCTGAGTTTGTGGGAGTGGCTGAGCGTTTATGAGACCTTCAGGTGAAGGTGCCATCTGTGGGTTTATGGTGGCAGATGGACTTTTATCTTGAGTCATTTTGGCGAGTAGCTCTTTGAGTCTACTCTCCTCATCCTCAAGAATGGTGTTTTGAGCTACTACATCGTAGAAAAAGCTCAGGTCATCATCAGTTGTAGCTGAATCACCTGACCTCCTGATTGAATCAGGATGTACACGCTGAGTGTGGCTCAGTGATCACATGTGCCCCTTGTTCTTGGTACTGGGGACTTCCTGCCTCCGGATTGGATCCATCATTGGCAGTTGCCTCTGGTGAGGACTTAGAGATGGTACCAGTTCTTCCTGATCATGTGCTGATACAGGGGAAGTGGCAGCCTCACCAGATTGTTCCATCTCCTTTGCCACACTTGGAGATGAGACATTTGATTCCCTGTGTTATGGGCTCCCATCAACACTTGTATCCACCCTTTCTGTGGTTGGAGTTTTCCCAGTTGTGATTGGTTCCTGGGGAGAGGGTGGAGTGTTAAGATGAGTCAACACTTCTGCAATAATGAATGTAGGGCTGTAAGGGGCGGTTGCAGTGGGAGATGGGGTAGAAGCAGTATGCACATGGGGAGATGTGTGCTTTTCAATGGAAACCTTCTCAATTGAGAAAGGTTCCATGTGTGTGGCAGCCCCGAAATGGTTGCATCAGGTTCCTGTAGAGAGGATGCCTGTGCGGTTATGGTTGGTGGAGTCATGGTAATTCCTGGAGAATCGTGCCAGTAATTACTTCCTGCCTTTGTTGTGCAGGGGCATCCTCAGGGGACTCATTTCCCTGAGTAGCCTTTTTAGGTTTCTTTTGTTTGGGTTTGGTGGGGACTTTGGATTTTGATGAGGAGGCTGTGGGTTCCAGCTGCGTAGGTTTTCGCAGCTTGGCAGTCTTTTTCAATGTTTGGTCAGTGTTGTGCCTGGAGTATACCTCAAGCAATACAGCCATGGCAGGGACTCCAAGGCCAACAAGTCCCTCAGCATGTAGCTGGTTCTCTATTATGGCCATTATGAACCGTGGATATAGTATCCAACGGTTAGCAAAAGGTTTTGTGGCCTATCCTTAAGTTCCAAAAAGATTATTTCAGAAAAATTTAAGTTTTGTTTCTCAAGGATAGAGAATAATACCTGCTGCCACCGTGATGACATTTGGTCCCATGAGGAGGTCTTCGGGGCTAAGCAAACATTCACCATATGGAATATAAGTTGTTAGGCATCATGGAAATGTTTCTTGAGCAGGGTAGAGGCATGAAGGTCACCCTGATAGTCATGGTGTGCAAATGAAAGATCAGTGGTGCCTTTTGGATATTCGGTTGGGAAGGTGGCATCATCCAATTTTAGGGTTTGGCGGATGATTGCCGGATTGATAACCACCTTCTGGTTGTTGACAAATGACTGGAGAGAGACCTCGGCGTCATTCTCTCCAGTAAGGGTGACGTTCGTCCAGAACTGGGTAAGGGAATCGGCATATATTGTGGGATTGAGGAGGAAGGCCGTTTGGTAAGGAGAATCGACCATGAGATCTATGGCGTTATGAAACTTGGTCCAAAATGGGGATTTGGTAAGGTAGGCGACACAGTTGTGTCTTGGCTTGAGCTGCATGGTCGCCATTAATGGTGTGAGAGAGGTTTCAGAGTCTTTGAAATATTAGGTTATGAGAGAATGAAAAACTCTAAAGGTAGGGTTGGGTATTTATAGGGTACGGATTGAAACGGCTGAAAGAAAACGACTGAAGGTTTTGGTGTTAGGCATCAGTTGTTGAAACGACTGATGACATGGTTTTAACCTTCAGAGGTTATAAACATCTGAGGACTTGGTGTTAGTCATTAGTAGTTGAAACTACTGAGACTGTGGTTTTGTCCTTCAGATGTTGCAAACGACTGAAGACTTGTTGTTAGTCATCAGTAGTTATAAACTACTGAAGACATGTTTTTCATCTTCATACGTTGTAAACAACTAAAGATAGGTATTAGTCATCAGTAGTTGTAAACTACTGACATCAGTAGTTGTAAACTACTGAAGACATGGTTTTGTCTTTAGTTGTTGTAAACAACTAAGGACTTGGTGTTAGTCATCAGTAGTTGTAAAACTACTGAGGACATGGTTTTGTCCTTCAGTTGTTTGGGATGAAACAGCAGACGAAATCAGCTGAAGAGTAAAATAACTCATCAGCTGTTGTCGTCAATTCAGTTGTTTCATGCTGACCTCAACATTTACTCATCAGCTCTTTGGCTGACTTTCAGATGTTTCATTGGCCTTCAGCTCTTGTAAATATTTCTTCAGCTCTTGTGAACAAATGTTCATAAGACCTGATGTAATAAATTATTCTTCAGAGCTTGTGAACAAATTTGTCTTCAGTACTTATGTGTAAGATTACACAACAGTACTTGTGAACAAAATTTGTTCTTCAGTACTTATTTGTTTGAAAACTATACATCAGTAGTTGTAACTACATCAGTTGTTTTCGACAAATAATGTACTTCAGTACTGTGAAGCATTTTAGTCTTCAGTAGTCATGAAAAATGCTGAAGACTAAAGTACACATCAGTACTTATTTCTGACTTTTGCATACTAATGCTCATCAGTACTTGTGAGCTGAGAGCATCAGTATTAGTCAAATTATTCTAGCTGCAGCATACCAAGCCTTAGTACCAGATTTTGAAATGTGGCACTATCTAAAGGTTTAGTAAATATGTCTGCAAGCTCATCAGCACTAGGCACAAACTTTGGATCAATCAGACCTTTTTTCATAGCAATCCCTAATAAAATGATGTCTGATCTCAATATGTTTGGTCCTAGAATGCTGGACTGGATTTTTAACAATACAAAGAGCTGAAGCACTATCCATTAATAATGGAGTCTTAGTCTCTGTAATGCCATAATCCAAGAGTTGATTTTGAAGCTAGAGTACCTGGGATGTACAACTTGCAGCAGCAATGTACTCAGCTTCAGTAGTGGATGTAGCAATTGATGTTTGTTTCTTACTCTACCAAGAAACTAAACAATTGCCTAGGAATTGGCATCCTCCAAAAGTTGATTTTCTGGTCACTTTGCATCTGCATAGTCACTATCAGAGAAAGCAACTAATTTGCAAGAATGCCCAGTGGAATACCAAAGTCCTAGGATTGAGTACCTTGCAAATATCTAAAGATCCGATTGACTGCAATCAAATGGGATTCTTTAGGTGCAGCCTGAAATCTAGCACAGGCACATGTTGCAAACATAATGTCTAGTCTAGAAGTTGTAAGGTACATCAAGGACCCAATCATACATCTGTAAAGGGTTTCATCAACATCTTTACCTTTCTGATCAACATCCAGTTGTGTGTGCTGCTCATGGGAGTAGAACAGGGCTTACAGTTTTGTAAATCAAACTTATTTAACAACTCTTTTGTATATTTGGACTGATGAATGAAGATTCCATCAGCCCTTTGTTTGATTTGCAACCCTAGAAAGAACTGTAATTCTCCCATAGCACTCATTTCAAACTTTTGCTTCATTAGCTTAGTGAATTCATCACACAACTGTGGATCATAGGATGCAAAAATTATATCATCAACATAAATTTGAACAAGTAGCTTATGCTGTCCCATATTCTTAATGAATGAAGTTCTATCAATGGAGCCTCTAGTGAAATTATTCTGTAGAAGAAAATTAGATAATGTTTCAACCAGGCTCTAGGAGCTTGTTTCAACCCATAAAGAGCCTTATCAAGCTTATACACCCAATCAGGATGTTTATTATCCTCAAAGCCTGGTGGTTAACACACATAAACCTCTTCTTTTATTTTACCATATCAAAAGGCACTTTTGACATCCATTTGAAAAACTTTAAGATTGTGAAAGGCAGCATAAGCTAAGAACAATCTAATTGCCTCCAGTCTGGCTACAGGGGCAAAGGTTTCATCATAATCGATGCCTTCCTCTTGTGCAAACCCCTGTACAACCACCTGGCCTTGTTCTTAACAATTTGCCCTTTTCATCTGTTTTATTCTTAAACACCCATTTAGTGCCTATTGCACACTTACCTTGGGGTAAAGGAACAAGCTCCCACACTTGCTGCTATTTGAACTGAAGAAGCTCAAGCTGCATTGCTTCAACCCATCCATTGTCTCTTAGTGCAACATGATAATTCTTTGGGTCTCGCTGACTGATGAAGAGAGCATAGAAGCAGAAATTGGACAATTGACTCCTGGTTGAAACTCCAGCATTGATATCACCAATGATTTGAGACATTGGGTGATTCTTCAGCTCTTGATAGACAATAAGATCAGTGCAAGTGTTTATAGGACCTTCAGCAGCAACAGATGGTGATGTAGATTCTTGAAACCAAGTAGGAGATGGTACTCAAATGAAGTAGAGGATTCAGAATCTCATCAGCATTTGTTATGGATGCAGCTGTTGAAGCCACAGGAACGTCAGGTTTAGTTGACTCAGGCAGATGGTCACTAAACCTGAAAAGGTGAGTACTGGCTACATCATCATCAGTACCACCAGGTGGAGAACTGTTGACAGGAACAACAGCTGGAGGTTGATAAGGAACATATTGCAGTATGTCCAGAAAAAATAACTCCATAGGGTTTTGTGGAATCTTGTCCTTTGGAGATTCATTAAACTTCACAGGCAAAGTCTCTTCAACCATCTTTGTTCTGCAGTTAAAAACTCTGTATGCCTTGCAAGTTGATGAATAACCAACAAAATACCCTGCATCCACCTTTGATGCAAACTTCTGGAGTGGATTGCTTGTGTTGAGAATGAAACAAGGACACCCAAAGGCTCTAAAGAAGGAAATCAAAGGAGCCAAATGATGAAGTACTTCATAAGGAGTCTTCATCAACCTTTGATTTACTAATACTCTATTCTGCACATAGCAAGCTGTGTTGACAGCTTCAGCCCAAAAGGTCAGTGGCAATCCTGAGTCAGCCAGCATTGACCTTGCAGCTTCAATGAGGGTCCTGTTCTTTCTCTCCACCACTCCATTTTGTTCAGGAGTTCTTGGAATGCTGAACTGCCTTTTGATTCCCTTTGTCATATAGAAGTCATCAAGTGTATGATTTCTAAACTCTGTGCCATTGTCACTCCTCACACACTTGACTGGAAGGGAATACTGCTTCTCCACATATAACACAAAGTTCATTATAGCTTTTGCAGCTTCATCTTTGGAGTGCAAGAAGAAAGTCCATACAAATCTGGAGTAATCATCCACAATTACCAGACAGTATTTCTTCTTTGCCATGCTCATCACTCTGACGGGACCAAAAAGATCCATGTGCAAAAGTTGCAAGCAGGCATTGGACTTTGGTTCTTATATTGGAGGGAATAAGACTTTGTGCTGTTTTCCTTTGAAACAAGCAGTGCAGTTGTCTTCATATTTGAACTCCTTCAAAGGCAACCCTCTTACTAAACCATGGTGTATCAATTGATTCATGTTTTTGAGATTCACATGACCCAGCCTTCTATGCCATAGAGTAGATTCGTGAGGAGAAGCCTTGGAGAATAGGCAAGGATGGCCTTTTAGATCAATTTTCTTTGAAAGATCTAAGGCATATACTCTTCCTGTCCTGTTGGCCTTCAGGAGAGAATATTCATCCAACACCTTGTCAATCAAACTCAGAACTTTGGATGATAGAATCCGACAGTTCTGGCTGGTGAAAAGGGCAACATGGCCTTTATCACACATTTGACTAACACTCAAGAGATTGTACTTGAGATTCTCCACATGGTTAACATCATCAAACCTTATTTCCCCATTGGAAACAAAGCCTTTACCGATGATGTAACCTTTTGCATCATTGCCAAAGGAAACAAACCCCTTGTTTCCTTGAGAGTAGTCATTAAGAAGTGAGTTGCTTCTGTCATATGCATGGATCCTCCACTGTCTACATACCAGATACTTCTTTGGCATGTTGAAGAACCCTGCATTCATCACAACAAATTAGTAAGTTTTTGAGACCCAAACCTTTTGGTTTTGGGTCTGTTCTCATCAACAGATGTGACACTAACTGGTTTGTTGCATGTGACAGCCTGAGGTGAAGGAGATGGTGTAGAAGAGGAATCCTTTGGCTTGGATTTCCTTTTCTGTGGTTTCAGCACAGGAGCATCTAATTGGTTGACTCTTCCCATTAGATGTTGAACCATCATAACAAGCTGTGTCTGATTTTGGGATAAAGCCTTTAGCTCATCAGACACATTGGTGCTTGCTTGTGATGGATTCCTGTGTTGCACCATCTTCTTTTGAGCCACCTCAGTGTTGCCTGATTAACCCCATCCTTCTTTTTGGATTTCTTCTTAGACTTAGGGGTTTCAGGTGTTGATGTTGCTGGTACAAACTTGGTCTCAAACTCAGTTCTCAGTACATTCATTTTCTCTTTAATTTTCTCCTTTTGTTTGAGTTTAGAGCCCTTTTTGTACCAGCAATCATCAGTAAGATGATTGAACAAGCCACATATTTCACATGGCTTCTTCTTCATCTTTAGTTGATCATCTACTGAAGAAGATGAAACTGCTGAAGACTTGTTCCTCAGCAATTTGCTATCAGTACTTGCAGTTTTCTTCCTTGCAGTACTTGCTTTCCTGATATCTTCTTCATTAGTCTTCAAACCCTTTCTACTTGCAGTTTTCTTCCCTTCAGTACTGGCAGTAGTTGGGGTTTGAACTTCAGGTGTTATCACTTGCTCTACAGTACTTTCAGTACTTTTAGAGACAACACCTGAGTTGATTAACTTTTTATCATGTGACAGTCAGCATTTGAACCATCAGCTGTTGTAACATCAGCCGATTGGTTTTGTGAGGAATTAATGCTGACTTCAACCTCTGATGGTGCTGTATCAGATAGTAGGTCACATGATGAGAAGGATTGGTTATTGCTTTCTCCATTAGATTCTACTTTGCTCTGGAAGTAAAATCTGTTGGAGGAGCAGTGTGATTATACCAATGCCAAACTTCACATTGGAAGCTGATTGCTTACTCAGAAGCATTTCAAAACCCTTGCAGGATTGCACCCCGCGATCACACTCTACCTGGGTAGCTGCAAGTGTTTCCTTGAGGTCTCTGTACTTCTCTAGAAGTACCTCTTCCCTAGCCTTATCATCTTTGATTTGGCATTTAAGTTTATAAATCTCATCATTTTTATCATTAAGCACAGACTCAAGTTCAACATTTCTTTTGGAAAGGGTTTGCTCTAGCTCAAGATTTTTATCAATTAAAGCTACATTTGCTTCTCTAATAGATGCAAATGCAGCTATGCAAGATTCAAAACATCGCTTGGCTTTGGCCTCAGAAGATACCTGTGATGAAGCATTGGAGGATGACCCATCAGCAGACTCCAGGGCCATGAGAGCAAGGTTCCTAAAAGGATGATCGCCACCATGTTGACCAGCACCAGGAAACAGTTGTCATGACCAGATAAATCATCTGGTAAACTGCTCCAGTCAACAACACCTGGGGTGAAGAAGCTATGTTGTTGAGGTTGGGTTTGATGATGAGATTGAGAAGGTTGAGGCTCAGGAATAGCATGTGGTTGCTGAGCAGTGGGTGCTTGAACTTGACTTGACTGAGGCATGTAGTAGCAGGGGTATGGGTATGGCATATGACCCTGAGGCACAAAGTATGCAGGTGATGCCTGAGCTGGTGATGGATGACTAGAACTGGTGGTATGTTGCCCTTTGTGCTGTGAGCTAATGCTTGGAAAAGTCACAAAAGGTGCAGAGGAGTTAGATCCAGAGGAGTTAGATCCAGATGATCTGCACTCTCTAGCAAAGTGTCCAAGCCTATGACACTTGTGACACCTCAACTTGCTCTTGTCAAAACCAACTTTGGTTTTGCCAGAGAGACCAAGAAATTTCCTGCCAGTTCTCTTGTAGAACTTTTGAGATATGATATTTATCATTGCCATTTGACTGAAATATCCATCTCTTCCAAATCATCATCTGGAATGCCCTTCAAGTCCTCCATTAGAAAGCACATGTTATCACTGCTACCTCCTAAACTACCATCAACACCAACAAAAGCATGTTCAGAATTGGTAGAGAAATCAATATGCCCATCATATGCACTCTCTGATGCAGTATATTCTGACTCCTGACCTATCAGTGCAGTATTGCCTGATACAAAGTCATCAGTGAGCTTACCAGATGATTACAACTTCTTTTTCTGTTCTATCTCTCTTTCAAATGTAAGCAGTTTCCCATGAAGTTGGCTGAGAGATAGAGTACTCAGATTTGCACTAGAGCGTAGGACAATAGTGTATGTGTCCCATATCTCAGGCAGTGATCTGAGGAATTGGTTGTTCATCTGGCTGTTTGAATACTCTTGTTTAACCATTTTCAGTTCAGAGATTAAACAAGAAAATCGCTCAAACTGTTGAGTCAGAGTCTCACCCTTCCATGAGAGAATGTCTCATATTGTTGGGCGAGGATTTCCCTAGTGTTTGCTAAGACCTCATCGGTTCCTTCGAATTGTTCCTTCAGAGCAACCTAGAGATCATGAGCAGTTTCATGATGCATAAGCCCTGAATAGATTTCATTAGGCAGTGCCATGGCCAGAATTCCATGGGCTTTAGCATCAGTTTCGAACAGCTTTAGATCTTCGTCCGGATATTGATCAGGTTTCTTCGGAACCTGCTCATTTGATTCAGGAATGCTCACCATAGGCTTGTATGGTCCATGTACCACTGACTTCCAACAACCAGCACTGTTGATAGACAAGTGATGGAGCATACGACGTTGCCATATGTTATACTCACTTCTCATAAGCATCGGAGGCTTTGTTGAGGAGCCAGTATTGTGAGGATCATTGGTTGGTGTCGCCATCTCAGACTTCAAACAAATTCAAGGTAAACAAAACAAATCTAGCTCAAAACCACGAGAACCTCAAGTTTAATAGCCAGAAGTAGCAGAAACTCAATCTCTATAACCAATTCTTGCAAATTTGCTAATTCGATCAAACGTAGATAGCAAAAGAGCAGTTTCAATGATCAATTGTTAAATCGATCAGTGATTAACCTGCTCTGATACCATTTGAAAGGATCTCAGCCTCTAGTTTGATCAATTAGGTTGTATTCGCAGCGGATTTAGCACAAGAATTAACAAATTCAAACAAGAACACAAGAGATATATCAATGTAACAGTAGGTTATAGAGAAAGAGAGAAATTCTACAAAAAGGTGTTTTCTATTAGATCACACGCTTCAGCCAAGATTACAATTAGGTCATCTTCTTTTTATAGGGAGAATGACGTCAGCTGATGTCACTTGATAGTGACATCAAACCGTTATTCTAACAAACTACTGAAACTACCTTAACTACTGAAGATGTCAAACAGCTGACATCTCCTTACAAAATGCTAAGTGTTAAACTTATTATAACAACTAAAAAGAAACTACTGAAAACTACAATGACTGAAGAACATACTCTTCAGTCGTTTTACAAACTACTAAAATAGAAAATTACAACTACTGAAAAGAAAAGCTGAAAGGGTAAACCATCACAACAACTGAAGAATACTTCTTCAGCTGTTGTGACAAACTCTGAAGCTTCAGCACTTGTCTTCAGACTTTAACTTCAGATGTTTCATCAGCTGATGACTTCAGTAGTTGTCATCAGCTGATGTCTTTAGTCTTTGTCTTCAGTCTTTGTACTTCAGATGTTGATCTTTAGTACTTGAGTCATCAGCTGATAGCCTTCAGTACTTGAGTCTTCAGTACTTGAGTCTTCAGTACTTGTGTCTTTAGCTAATGTTCTTCAGTACTTTGATCTTCAGCTGTTGAGGTCTTCAGACTTTGTCAAACAGCTGATGATGCTTTCAGCAGTTGTTATGATGTCTTATGGGACTTAGAGGTTTTTCTGATCTGGCTCATTGGTTCTTTTGGTCCAACATGAAGAATTTTCGGTCATATGGTCTTCCGTTATCTTTAACACCATCTTTGAAAGACTAGACTTGATCTTCAATTCTTTAGAAGTTTTGCCAACTTCAGAAGCTTTGAAGGCTAGCCCTTTAGAAGATCTTTCTTTCGCTTCAGCAAGTTTCAGTGCTTCGGAAGCATTCCTTTCTTACGAGAACAAAATTTCTTCCAAAGGCAAATTTTCACTTGTCTTCATTTTCATTTTGGAGCTTTCAAAAGAAACACAAATTTCTTGCAAATCTTTCTTCTTTCTGTTCTTCTTAGAGGTCTTCTTTCTTGTTATGTTGACAGTACTCTTGGGATTGTAGAAGCAATCCTTAGCAAGATGAGAGGTACTGCTACACATATACAGTCCATGTGCTTCCTTCTGAGAGTCTTCTTGTGAATGGAAGACTGAGTTTGATCACTTTCCATCTCCATCCCTATCTTTGCAGATGTTGTGGCAGACCTCCTAAGCTAAAGCTTGCCTTTTAAGGTGGATGGTTCATGTTGTGTAGCAGTATTGCATAGCTGATCAGTCTTCATTCCTTCATAGGGATGAGTTGAACATGTACTTGAAATCTTGGTTCTAGAGTTCAAAGTTATGTTCACAGTCTTTACCACTTCAAAACCTATAGAGACAAAAACTTGTTTCTGCTTGGAGTTGAAGGTGGCCTTGATCTCTTGAGCTCTCTAAGATCTTCTCTTTGTTGCTCGGATCAAGTTCTTCCTCTTGGACTTAGTCATCCCTGACTTCTTTCTCTCCTCAAGAGAATTGTGACCCTTGTTAGGATGTTCCTCTTCACTCATCACAGATCCATCCTTCACTACCTCCTCTTCATCACTAGGATCTTTGGATGGTAGCTCATCTTGACTAGTTCCACACCTAGGAGATCTTATAGACAATAGAGTGTGTGGAGGAGCTATCTCAGTCGATCCTAGTCCTTGTTTGTTTTGATAACACACTTGGATTGCAGGGATGAGGATATTTTGTTCTTGAAAGTCTCTTCTTCAAGAACATGCTTCTCTACCTTGGTTTTGCTGATCACTAGCTCAGCCTAGCACCCAGTTAACTTAGTGATGAGATCTTTGATTTGAGTCCTATAGTTGGTGTGCTCATGTTTAAGAATTGAAATGGTTTTCTTTAAGTCTTCTATTTTTAACTTATACTCATTTTCATCTCTTTTTAAATCAAATTTTAAGATGTTCAAGGACTCAAGATCAGATCTCATCTCTAAGTTATAGGACCTGTATCTATTTACTTTAGCAATGCATTCTGGGGTACAAAGATGTTTCAATACCTTGGCTTCATCTGGATCTGCCATCAGTGCTTGGTTTGGAGATACATCTTCTACCTGGAAACTCCAATCAAAGCCTCCTTCTTCCACAACAATTGCAGCTTGCTCCTTGGGCTTCTCAGTATGTGGAGCTCCCTCGGTGTAGTTTGGCTTGGGTTGTGCTTGGCCACCATTTGTCCTGGGTTCCTTGCACTCCCTAACAAAGTGACCCATTTGGTTACAGTTGTAACACTTCACCTTGCTCTTATCCAGCCCAAACTTTCCACCGAATATATTGCTAGGAAACTTTCGCCCTGTCCTCTAGTAGAACTTCGTGGCTCCGTAAGTAAGAAGAGTCATTTATTGAACTATCTCCATATACTCCAAGTCATCTGGATGGATACAGTCCAAGTCTTCAAGGGTGAAGAGAAAGTTGCATGTGCTTTCATCATGAGACACAAAGGCATGTGATGAGCTTGTCTCTTGGAATAGGCTTCCTTGGATGTAGCTCTCCCTTGGTGTCTCAGGGAAGGTGGTGAAAGGGCCCTTGGGTGAGTTGTCAGGGTCAGAGATGAAATGGTGTTATGGGTCTGTACAATCCCTTTCAACCACATGAAGGGACTAACTCTGTTGATTGCTGGATTTACCAGATGGATTTTGCATGTTCATCTCTATCTGGTAACCACTGAGTATGCCATACAACTCAGTGAGAGTGAGGGTCTTGAGATTTTTAGTCCTCCTAGTGACCACACGATAGTGTGTCCATTTTCTGGGAAGAGAGGATATGAAATCTCTCACAATATCCCTATTCATAAGGTTTACTACAACATCCACCAGAGTATCCATAATCTAAACATACCTAAAGTATTGTTTTGTCATGGTTTCACCTGTTTTGTAGATGAGATACAAACTAATGCTTCAGAAGATCCTTCTTGTTTTCTTTGGCATCAGAAGAACCTTCATATATCAGCTTCAGTGCATCCCAGAGCTGCTTAGCAGTTTTGCACTTTTTGAAGCCTCTGTAGATGGCATTTGAAAGAGTAGTTTCAAGGGCAGTCATGGCTTTCTGATCTACATCTATTCTTTTTCTATCTTCTTTGAAGTAGTCAGTCACTTCTTTTGGGATCATGCCACCTCCAGCAGAAGCTGAAGAGGTGCATGGAATGTAAGGTCTTATGGTAATAGACTCCCATATCCTGCTGTCTTGTAACTTGATAAATCCTTCCATTCTTAAACACCAATAATCAAATCATCAGGAGTGATCAGTGGGGACTTTACCATGGTACCGGTTTCCATATCAGACTTGGATGATGCCATTTGAAATGTTAAGTGTTTTGTGAGAACTAAGGAGATTTAAGATGGTGAGATATTACAATCAAGAGCCTGGAAAGATCTGATACCAATTACAGGACCGGTTAAGGGATGGTCAATGCAATCAGTCTCACAATGAGGAGAGTGTTAGAGCACTTAACAGTTCAAAAAGGGAACCAGGTTTGGCAACAAGATGTAAAGAACATAAGTAACAATGAGACAAAACTCAAGAAAAATATATAAGGTTTTCAAGAATGTTATGCATTAATCTCAAGTTCTCTTACAAATGTTACAATGCATAAGTTTTACAATATAAGACCCTGAGATACTTTATACTACATCCTATTACCGGCTATACTTGGAAAGCCAGTTGGAACATTCAAAGACAACAAAATCAATGTGGAGTCAAAAGGCAGATTGCCTCTTGACTAGTGGCTATGACATGCCATAGCTGACATCCTATTGTATTACTAAAAGGATAAAAGTACATAAAGTAGAAAGTTACAGACTCAAGACCTCAATTTACAGTTGCAAAAGCATGCACCTTTTCACAAACTCTTGCAAGTTGGTGAGTCTTCAGAGTTGCAGCGGAAAGTGTGTCAGCTTTCTGCAAAAGTACATCTAAGGAAAGCATGTTCTTCTCTATCTTTGGAAGAAATCAGTCTTCACTTCATTAGGCTTCGGAAGACTTTGTCTTTGACGCAATGAAAGACTTCATCTTTGGCTCTGGAATATTTGGACTTTGGCTTCGGAAGATTTGGTCTTTGGCTTCGGAAGATTTTATACTTGGAATAATTCTTGTGCAGAGTATAAAGCTTTCACAGTAACTTTGGCTTTGGAGGATTTTATACTTAGCATAATTCTCATGCAAAGTATAAAGCTTTTGCAGGAACTTTTGGCTTCGAAAGATTATAGACTTAGCATAATTCTCAAGCAAAGTATAAAACTTCCGTAGCAGTTCTATTTAGTACTTAGTGCATGCATGCAGAAAGCCTTTAGTTGTCTTGGTTGCATCAGCGTTTATATAAACCTTACAATAATTTTACTCTTGCCAATTTCCTGTATAATTAACCTTATCCATCAAATGGTGAACCGAAGGATCCATTAATCAAAGCCTATTTCATGCGGTTGTCATTTATCTAGATGTCACACCCTCAAAATCCACATGCGGGGTTTTGTCGTGAGGCGTGTGAACAAACGAGGATCCAAGTCATTAGTTACTCAGAACGACACTAAATGCAACGTTTAGAACAATTCAGAGTTTAAAACTTTAAGAAATTTGCGGAAGCGTTTTGTAAATATTTCAAACCTAGATTATTAAAGGTAAACTGCATAAAACACACGCCCAAACCAATGTACGTAAGTATATGCTGAATCAAAAGTAAAACAATGTTTGAACAAAGCATGCTTGACACATGTGTGCTCCTATGGGCACCTGCTAGTAACGACCTGAGAAAAGCATCCTAAAAGTGTCAACACAACGGTTGGTGAGTTCAAGAGTTTGTAATCATCATAAACAGTAGTGTTAGTAAAATATAAACAAGTGTATTGAAATTGATAGCTAGTCTAATTTTCATTAGTAAAGAACAATAGTGATTTCACGATCGAAGCTGACTTTGTTTGTCTGTTTTCCTCCTACCATGACACACCAACTCGTGACACTGTTAGTCGGTTAGGACAATATTGCACCCGCTTGACCTCCAGTCGTACAGGTGGGGCTTGTAAGACCTAGTAGTACTACCTAATATTTTCCGCTAGATTCCTTAATTAACGATCCGAAAGTGTTAGGGCTTTCTATGGTATTCACATTATGTCATACTAAACGTGTTATAATTGTAAAGCATTTAAAATAAAGTATGCTTTTTCTCCCAAAAAGAGAGTAAGTAAAAGCAGGGCATTTAACTAACCTGATGCGTAATCGAACAATAACAAAGAGCTAATGATGAGTGGAAAGACAACCCGTCAAAGGTAACCTAGGACACACAAGTACATAAGCACGCGTACACAGAAAGTTAACAACATTAAGTGCTCAATAAACACATTGACCTAAGGTTTTGTAAAATAAGACTCATTTGATCTAGTTGACCACTTTGACCCATTTGTGACATGTTAATTGATTTCTTGTTTGATCAAGTATAGCACTCACTACACATGGTTATCATACAAGTCATTCACGTATACCACACCATAAACCCAAAGTTCTATAAGGTTCATCATAGTACCATAGTTTATCATACAACTCATGCGAACCTCAAGAAATCAACATGTTCAACATAATGATAACTACACCACAACTAATAAATCATACACCACAATGAACTATCATAAACCCAAACATAGTTCCATAAGAACCTAAATTTCTCAAATAATGCATCAAGTATCCATACAAATCAATTAACACATTCTATCACATTAGACACATTAACAAGCATTCTAGCATGATCCTAGCATCATGAACATGCCCAATTCACAATATCCAATGATCCACATGGTTTCCCTTTCGGGAAAGTAACATGCAAAAATTCATCTACCATCCAATTCACTCATAATTCATCAACTTTATACCTAATCAAGTTTATAACAATTATATAAACATAATAAACATCATCATATCATCATAATTCCCAAATCTCCTTCATAAAAGTTTCTACTTATAGCAAGGTATAAACATCCATTCAATTTCATGAATTTCTTGCATAATCCACTTAAACTAACAGCAATACAACTAACATCATATTATCATCAAACAACATCAATTTCGACTTTAATCATGTTAATTGAACTAGGGTTCTTCATGAATCAAAAACTATAAAAACTTAATCAAAATCTAACCTTTAATCGTGTAATGGTCAAGAACTGGACTTTCTAACGCGTTGGAATGCTTGAAACTAAACCAAAATCGAATGTTTGTGCTTCTTCTTGATCAAAATCGCAAGGGATGGGTGCTTGGGAGGTGGGTTACGGCCGCAAAAGGAGAGGGGGGCTAGGGTTGGGTTTTTGTTAAACATAACTTAACTAAAATTTACTATTTAAACTCTCCTTTGTTACATTTTATAAAAATTAATTTTCTTAGAAATTTTCAACAACTTTGACTACAAAACACTAGCATTATTAATCAACAATAAGAATTATATATATATATTCAACTAACTGTTGGATTTTTATGCCCAAGACATATAGAACATTGATGTGGTTAGTACGTTATAGTCCAAGTCAGGTCATACCCAATAACAAGCTTAGCAAACACCAATATATATATTTAATTGATGATATGATCATGCAATTAAATAATTACACCAATTTTGAAACTGGGTTTTCTAAATAAGTTGCATTTGAGATGGAACAACTTATAGGATATTTTGTTCATGGGTATTATTTGTAATGTTATTTAAATTGGTTAAATAACATCAAATAATATAAGTGTGTGTGTATGAGTTATAAAATTTAAAGGTTAATTTCATAACTCAACAAGTAACTAGTTAATTAAATGGTTAATGAAAAAATTGGGGGAAACCCTTTTTGAAAAGAGTTTCGGCCACCCCTTTTTAGGGGTTGGTTCATTTTGATGTCTTGGTAGAAGACACTCTTGAAAACACACACACTCAACTCTCTCTCTCTCTCTCTCTCTCTCTCTCTTACATGCAAAAGGGCCAAGAAGAACAAGTTTTCTCTCTATTTTCTTGAAGAAACTCAAGGCTGAAAATCGGATTTGCAGCCCTCCTTGGTCATTTTGGTGTCCAAAATCCTCGCAAAAGGGTGCTTGCTTGATGCTTGAGGGTATGGTAGCTTGAGGACACCTCTCCTTGGTGTTTTGGTCGTTCAAGAACATCATTCTCTTCCTCAGAGCACGCATTTTTCAGCAGCTCCACAAAGGTAGTTTGTATGTGTTGTTTTGGGTTGTTATTTCTTTTGATAGCTAGTTCATACACATATAAAATGATCCTATGTTCTTGGGTTTGTTGATATTAAGTTATGTGCCTTAATTTTCAGTTTATAAAACATGATATTGAGGTTTTATTCCGTTGCGTTTTCATGTTTAAATGGTTAAACTACTTTGATAATGTGTCCAACAAACCCAAAATTGGCATCTAGAGCCGGATATGTGGATGACTAGCTTCTTTTGTCCTTATGAAATTGGATTTATGGGACTTTAAGAACCTTTTAGGGGCTGTTTTATGATGATATTATGAATCCCCATCTTTCAAAGTTATATTATCCATGCTTATAATAAACCTTGAAAGATATGTATCAAATGGTTGATTGTGTTGTTTGGACAAAAACCCTAAATTCTTGGTTTATGTTGGCTGAAAATTTAGGGTTAAATGGGGTTTTATTTTGGTTCTTGAATGTTGTATATGTTGTTTTCATATTGGTGCATAACCTAGCCTTGAACTTGTGTTGATTTGCTTTTGGAATTATGATTTTGTTATGTTGGTTTTGTCTTGAAAGGGTTGTAATATTTATGTTTGTATTTTGGGTTGTAATTTATTTATTCATTTGGTTATGTAATAAATAGATTAGGTGCATTTCTTTTATTAGAAAATTGTATTAGGATATAATTTTGTAAAAGAAGATGCACAAGAAGAAGACCCAAAGAAGGACACAAGAGACATGGACACTTGAAGTTTTGGATATGGATTCAAGTGGGAGTTCATGGACACATATGATATGTCATATTAACCCTTAGGAAAGACCATATGACAACACTTGTGATGGCAAACAAGTGTAGTCAACTTAGTTGCTATGGTTATGCACTTATGTTTGTATGATTGTGCTTGTTCGGTTGTTTGTTATATGATGGTTGTTTGATATTTGGATGTGCATTACAAACTAATTAACAACAATACAAGCTGAAAATTTATGGTTCCTAATCATTAAGTTATTAATAAAAGGTTATTAAAAGGATTAATGATTTTAATAAAAAAAAGGTTTTACTAGAGTTTTCAAAACTAGAATTAATGAAAACTAAAAATCCCTTTGGAAACAAGTTTAACACCATCCTTTTACATGACACTCGAATCACTTGAGAACTATTTATGGGATAAAGGTCACCTAACCACTTTTAGGGAACTTGTGTGTTTGAGGTGGGCTTAACGTATTTGTGGGATAAAGGTCACCTAACCACGTGTATGTATAAACTCACACGTGCGTGTAAGTAGGATGAATTGAATTGGAAGCCATGTGCATAGGGTCACCGAAGCATGGCGTGCAATGGTGTTGATGGGATTTTACATGCCAACTAAACATACGATGTTTAACCGATCCCATAAGGATAGGAATTACAAAAGGTTGCAAATTGTCAAGTGTTGACTACCTTGTTAATTTAAATAATGGGATAAAGGTCACCTAACCATCATTTAAATGTAACGTTGGATTCTAGGTTTTAATTATTAATTGACTATGAGACATTAAAGGGTATTAATGATTAAAATGTAATTTTTTCAGAAATACTAATATGAACTTTATAAATTTTATAGAAATGGCCGCAAACAATAACGCTAGCACCCCCGACCGTCCATACCCTATCGCTGAGAACTATCTTAGAGAGGGATCGTCTTAACCACAATAATTTCATGGACTGGTTTCGAAACTTGAGAATCGTTCTCAGGCAAGATAAAAAGGCCTATGTCCTTGACGATCCCATTCCTGACCAACCCGACCCTAAAGATGTTGAAGCCTATAACGATTGGTTTCAGTACACTGAGGATTCCGTGCAGGTTTCCTGCCTCATGTTGGGAACTATGATTCCTGAACTCCAAAAGGATTTGGAGCTTCATGGGGCATATGACATGATTACCCAGTTGAAGGAAATATTCCTTCAACAAGCTAGGGTAGAGCGCTTCGAAACAGTTCGAACGCTTCACGCATGTCATATGGAAGAAACCCAACCGGTATCATCTTATGTACTCAAGATGAAAAGCCACATTGATCACCTCGACAGGCATAACTATCCCGTCTCTAAGGAGTTAGCCATGGATTTGATCCTTAATGGCCTAGCTAAAAAGTTTGAGACGTTCATAATGAATTACAATATGAACGGATGGGACAAGAGCATTGGTGAGCTTCATGCCATGCTCAAAACAGCTGAGGCGGGGATGGGTAGAAAGGTTCTATCTGTTCTATCGATCAATGAGGGAGGCAATAATAAAAGGCCATTCCCCAATCCTAAGGCAAATGTTGCCAAAGGAAAGGGGTACGTCAAAGGCAAGGGGAAAGGGAAGGCTAAAGCGGAACCTCCAAAGCCTAAGCTTAAGAAGCCTAAGGTAACGGAGAACGATCCATGCTTTGAGTGGGTGAGATAGGACATTGGAAAAGAAATTGTCCAATCTATCTCAAACAGATGAGGAACAAGAGGAATGCTGGGCAAACCTCAGGTACAACTTTCATGATTCATATTGGTTTAAACGTTATTTCTTCAAACACATGGGTATTGGATACGGATGTGGAAATCACATTTGCAATTTGTTGCAGGGTTTCAAAAGAAATAAGCACTTCAGGAAGGGAGACACGAGTCTCTATATGGTGAACGAAGCAAAAGTTGATGTCGAAGCCCAAAAAGACTATATTTTGAAACTTTCAAATGGTTTGGAAGTTGTTCTTAAAATATTTTGTATGCTCTTAGTTTGACTAGGAACATAATTTCTATTTCCCTTTTAAAACAATATGGTTGTGATTTAAAGTTTGTAAACAATGGTATTTATGTTTCTATGGATGATGTATTTTATTTTAAGGCTATGCCTTTTAGTGGTATCTATGAATTGGTTCATGATGATTCATCCTTTAATAACTCATTATACCAAACAAACACCAATAAACTTAAAATGGGTTTAAGTGATTCATATCTTTGGCATTGTCTGTTGGTCACATAAACAAGAATCAGATTCAAGTACTTCAAAAGAATGGTCCTTTGAAAACAAACGAAAATGGTTCATTTGATAAGTGTGAATCTTGTTTACAAGGTAAGATGACCAAGTCGCCCTTTAGTGGTACTAACAAGAGGGCAAAAGACTTATTGGGAATCATACATTCAGATATATGTGGTCCCTTTAAGACAATGACAAGAAATGGTGAAAGATACTTCATTACCTTTACCGACGATTAAAGTCACTATGGGTATGTGTACTTGATGACACATAAAAATGAAGCTTTTGAAATGTTCAAGATCTTCAAGAATGAAGTAGAAAATCAACTCAACAAATCTATCAAAGTTCTTCGTTCAGATAGAGGAGGTGAATACCTCAGTGAGGCTTTTCAGGATCATCTAAGAAGTTGTAGGATCGTCTCACAACTTACTCCACCCGGAACACCACAACATAATGGTGTGTCTGAAAGGAGAAACCGAACCTTATTGGATATGGTTCGACCTATGATGGCTGTAAGCTCACTACCTCTATCATTTTGGGGTTTCGTATTACTCTTCGCGGCTCGTATTTTGAATATGGCCCCAACCAAGAAAGTGGATTCGATACCTTTTGAAATATGGCATGGAAGAGTTTCATCGCTATCATATTTAAAAGTATGGGTTGTGAAGCTTATGTTAAGCAAACACCCAAAACAAGTTGGAAAGTCGATCTACTAAGTGTATATTTGTTAGATACCCCAAAGACTGTATGTGATACTACTTCTTTGATCCAACAGAGCAAAAGGTATTTATTGCTTGAAAGGCAGAGTTCTTGGAAGCCAAGTTCCTTATGGAAGGAATGACGTATAGAATAGTGGAATTTGATGAGGATTAAGATCCACAAGCCGATACACGTTTGGTTGACACTAGCAATCAACAAGAGGTTGTTGATGATAATCAAGAGGTTGATCAATACACACAAAATGTTCGCAGATCTGGTAGAGTTAGCATTCCACCTGAAAGATATGGATTTTTCATGAGTGGATGCTACATGGTTGACTTCGATGAGCCAACTACATACCATGATGCAATGTCCAATTCGGATTGTGACAAATGGCTAGAAGCCATGAACGCAGAGATGCAATCCATGTATGACAACCAAGTTTGGGAATTGGTTAACCCTCCACTTAACACCAAACTGGTTGGATGTAAGTGGGTTTTCAAGAAGAAAACAGATATGCATGGAAACTTGGATACTTACAAGGCAAGACTTGTAGCAAAAGGTTTCACTCAAACTCAAGGGTTGATTATGATGAAACCTTCTCGCCTGTGGCAATGCTAAAGGCAATTAGGATATTTTTTGCCATAACTGCTTATTATGACTATTAGATTTGGTAAATGGATGTCAAAACCACTTTTCTTAATGGACATCTCGAAGAGACTGTCCATATGGTTCAGCCTGAAGGTTTTGTCAATCCACAACATCCTATAAAGTATGCAAGTTAAAGAGATCAATCTATGGATTGAAACAAGCATCGAGAAGTTGGAATCAACGTTTTGATGAAGAGATCAAGAAATTTGGTTCATCAAGAATGCTGACGAGGCTTGTGTATACAGGAAGGCTAGTGGGAGCATAATTACATTCTTAGTATTGTAAGTTGATGACATACTACTACTTGGAAATGATATTCCAACCATGGAAGGTGTTAAAACCTAGCTTGGAAGTTGTTTTTCCATAAAAGATCTCGGTGAAGCCGCCTATATTTTAGGAATAAAGATCTATAGGGATAGATCGAGGCGGTTGACAAGTTTAAACCAAAGTGCATATATTGATAAAATCTTGAAAAGGTTCAAGATGGAAAACTCTAAGAAAGGTATGGTACCTATTCAAAGAGGGACAATATTGAGTACATCTCAATGTCCAAGCTCAAAGGATGAGCAAGATCGAATGAAGGACATCCCATATGCGTCTGCTAGAGGATCCATCATGTATGTAATGATATGCACTAGACCGGACGTGTCATGCGCGTTAAGCATGACAAGCAGATATTAGCAGAATCCTGGTAATAGCCATTGGATGGCTACTAAAAGTATATTGAAGTACCTTAGGAGGACTTAGGATATGTTTCTAATATATGGATCTGATAAAGAGGACCTCGTTGTAAAGGGTTACACGGATGCGATTTTCCAAACTGATCGAGATGATTCTTGATCACAATCGGGGTATGTCTTAATTATGAATGGAGGAGCAGTGTCCTGGAAGATTTCAAAACAAGACGTTGTAGCATTGTCCACTACAGAATCCGAATACATAGCCGCCTTATTAGCAGCTCAGGAAGCTGCATGGATAAAGAAATTTATCACCGATCTAGGGGTGGTCTCTACCATTCAAGACCCCTAGAAATCATTTGTGATAACGGGGGTGCGATTGCACAAATCAAGGAACCCCATGCACATCAAAAGACTAGACACACTAAACGGAGATTCAACTACATAAGGGATGAAGTTGAAAAGGGAAAGATATGTATTCGTAAAGTTCACACCGATCAAAACATTGCGGATCCACTCACGAAGCTCCTTGAAAGGGCAAAGCATGAAATCATACTTGTGCCTTAGGGCTTCGATATTCTAGTGATTGGAATTATCTATTTAGTATTTAAAGTTTAGAACAATGTAATATTTTAACCCTTTCATATATCTGTGATATTCTGAGTTATGTTATTTTAGCATGTATACATCCATGAATATTTTATTATTCCAAATGTCCGTAGTCGGTCATGTTTGTGGGAGCAAATATGAACGTAAGACTATTATGAACATGGATTGGTGGATATTCATTAGGCATGAATATAAAGCAATTGGTTGCTACCAAAGTTTATAGATATTTGTGGGATACGAATATTGGACTGACCCGCGTCTCAAATTTTACTACATGGATCTTTCTAGATTGATCATAAGTAAATTTGAGTAAAGGCGAATATCATTTGTATCCTCCGACCTAAGATACACATTGGGTTTTGATATTCAACAAAGTGTTATACCTTGAGCTAGTTCTTCACTGCTCTGAAATAATGGGCAGTACATAAGGCTATGTTCAGGTGTGACACAAGGTGATTATGAGAAACGTATGTAGTCAAGATGGAATTTGTTCCTCTTATTCATTGAGAGCAAGATGTCTAAGGCCTGATCAAGTTAAATCAACAAGGAATGATCATTTTGTGTCCTTGGATTTAACATGACATCTGTAATAAAATGATAAATGATTGATTCACCTAAATCATTTCAAATTGGATACTTGAAGGGAATGATGTTATTGAATGGCTTTAGCCATGCGTATTAAGGGTAGTAAACCATTGTTAGGTGGTATTTACTACTTGCAACAATCTTCTATGAATCTTGTGCAAGTGGGAGATTGTTGGATTCTTTATGCCCAAGACACATAGAACATTGATGTGGTTAGTACGTTATGATCCAAGTCGGGTCATACCCAATAACAAGCTTAGCAAACACCAATATATATATTTAATTGATGATATGATCATGCAATTAAATAATTACACCAATTTTGAAAACTGGGTTTTCTAAATAAGTTGCATTTGATATGGAACAACTTATAGGGATATTTTGTTCATGAGTATTATTTGTAATGTTATTTAAATAGGTTAAATAACATCAAATAATATAAGTGTGTGTGTATGAGTTATAAAATTTAAAGGTTAATTTCATAACTCAACAAGTAACTAGTTAAATTAATGGTTAATGAAAAAATTGGGGGGAAACCCTTTTTGAAAAGAGTTTCGGCCGCCCCCTTTTAGGGGGTTGGTTCATTTTGATGTCTTGGTAGAAGACACTCTTGAAAACACACACACTCAACTCTCTCTCTCTCTCTCTCTCTTACATGCAAAAGGGCCAAGAAGAACAAGTTTTCTCTCTATTTTCTTAAAGAAACTCAAGGCTGAAAATCAGATTTGCAGCCCTCCTTGGTCGTTTTTGGTGTCCAAAATCCTAGCAAAAGGGTGCTTGCTTGATGCTTGAGGGTATGGTAGCTTGAGGACACCTCTCCTTAGTGTTTTGGTCGTTCAAGAACATCATTCTCTTCGTCATATCACACGTTTTTCAGCAGCTCCACAAAGGTAGTTTGTATGTGTTGTTTTGGGTTGTTATTTCTTTTGATAGCTAGTTCATTCACATATAAATGATCCTATGTTCTTGGGTTTATTGATATTAAGTTATGTGCCTTAATTTTCAGTTTATAAAACATGATATGGAGGTTTTATTCCGCTGCGTTTTCATGTTTAAATGGTTAAACTACTTTGATAATGTGTCCAACAAACCCAAAACTAACTACAAAACACATGAAATAAAATTATAAGTTGTCACATTATCAAGTGAAATTCACAAATAATATTTAAAATTCATGAATCAAATAACCATAAATTAATAATCATATTATTAATTAAATTATTATCTGCTAACCATAGATAATTGTTATTAGGTCACCAACATTCAACGACAACTAGTATGTGCTCAGACACGTGTATGCAAGACCTAATGGAACTAACGGAGTTTGGTAACGGAAAATTACCGGATGTCACATTATCCCCATGTTGAAAGAATTTTCATCCCGAAAATTGTGTTACATGGTTGTCTTATATCACTGGTTTACTGCGTTGGCACAATGAAATCGAGTGAGTTGTCACAACATCCCTATGTTGAAATAATTTTCGTCCCGAAAACTGCGTTACATGGTTGTGTTACATCACTGGTTTACTGCATTGGCACAATGAAATCGAGTGAGTTGTCACATCATCCCATGTTAAAAGAAATTTCATCCTGAAATTTAATCAATACCTTCACCGGTTGTTGTCGTCGTTTCGGACAAATGAGGGTACTTGAGCTTCATCTGATCCTCACGTTCCCACGTGAATTCCGGTCCACTCTTTGATTCCAACAAACCTTGACTATGGGTATCTTGCTTTCCTTAAGGGTCTTGACTTCACGATCCATTACCTCAACCGGCTCTTTAATAAAGCGTAAATGCTCATCCACTTGCACCTCCTCGAGTGGTACGACCAAAGTCTCGTCAGACAAACACTTTTTCATATTGGAGACGCGAAATACATTGTGAACTCCACTCAACGATTCAGGAAGATCTACACGATATCCCACAGGACCGATTCTTTCCAAAATCTTAATGTTCCAACGTATCTCGGATTAAGCTTGCCTCCTTTGGCGAATCGAATCACAACTTTTGACGGTGAGACTTTTAGCAAAACTTTCTCCGACCTGAAACTCCAAAGGTTTCTGTCACTTATCTGCATAGCTCTTCTGTCGGTCTCGTGCTGCAGCCATACGATTTCGTATTTGCATGATCTTTTCGGTAGTTTCATAGAACAATTCGGGGCTAGTTAACTGACTATCACCAACTTGTTCCCAACAAACTGGTGATCTACACTTTTGACCATACAACACCTCAAATGGTGTTAAGTTAATGCTAATATGATAACTATTGTTGTAAGAAAACTCCACCAATGGCAGATGAACTTCCCAATTATTCCTAAAATCAATCACACAAGCACGCAAAATGTCCTTCAATCTTTAAATAGTACGCTCGCTTTGCCCATTGATCTGCGAATGATAGGTAGTGCTCATATCCAGGCTCGTACCCAAAGATTTCTGTAATGAGTGCTAGAAATGGGATGTGAAAGCATCACGATCTCAAAATAATCAAGATTGGTACACCGTGTCTCGAAACTACCTCCTTCAAATAAATTCGGGTTAACTTATTCATTTATTTGTTTCCTTGATCACCAAGAAGTGAACGGACTTAGTTAGTCGATCCACAATCACCCATATCGCCCACTGCCACAAAGGAATATCAGGTTGTTGTAGCAACCCAGATTGCTTCTGATATTCAACTTTAACCTTAGAACAGGTCAAACACTTGCTCACATTTGCAGCTACACCTGCCTTCATATTAGGCCACGAATAGTGCGCCTTCAGATCATGATACATCTTGTCAGAAGCCCCGGTGTATAGAATACTTAGACTTGTGTGCTTCACTCATAACCAAATCTCTTAGGTTTCCATACCAAGGTACCCAAAGTCTATCCATGAAGTAACGAATTCCATCGGCTTTCACTTCAAACTGTTTGTCCATCCCATATAAATATCCAGATCTAATGTTCTTCGTTTTCAAATCTTTCGTCTGAGCTTCCTTGATTTGTTCAAGAAATTGAGTGCTAATCGTAAGCAGCAAAGCTTGCACTCATCAAGGTTTTGCAATTTCCTTTCTACTTAAAGCATTAGCGACTACATTCACCTTTCCTGGATGATATTTAATAGCACAATCATAATCATTCAACAATTCCACCCAGCGTTGCTGCCTCATGTTCAACTTTTTTTTGCTCAAAGATATGTTGAAGACTCTTGTCATCGGTGTAAATAATGCATTTGGTATCGTACAAGTAATGTCTCAAGATCTTCAAGGCAAAGACTACTGCACCTAGTTCCAAATTTGACTAGTGTAGTTCTTTTCGTGCACTTTCGGTTGTCTCGAGGTATAGGCTACCACTTTGTCATGTTGCATCAGAACACAACCAAGTCCTTGGAAAGAAGCATCACAGTATACAACGAACTCATCACTTCCCTCGAGGTATAGGAACTTTAATCATTTTTTTCAAGGGTTATTAATACCAATGACCTAAACTTAACATGTAAAACAAAATTAATAAAGTTTAAAGAATTCATAAAAGGAATGAGTTCACCTGATCATTAACCTGTAAAATCTTATAAAAATCATGTAGGAGTAAACTTCTCACGTCATGATTAACACATAAAATTTAAAAAATTCTACAGCCTTTTCATTTAAATCAAAAACTACCATTTCGAAACAAATATGTTCCCCTTCCCCAACTTAAAACATTGCATTGTCCCAATGCAACATTTAAGTTAGAATTATATAAAAATAATTAAATTTAAAAAAACAAATAAAAAAATAAGAGAAAGTGAATCTTAAAAGATCCTAAACTCACTTTCAGGATTGCATTTAGCATATGCAACAAACCTTTAAACCCCTCGGTAGCCCAAGTGGACAAGTTGTAGTCTCATGAGGGTTTTTAGTGAGCACTCTTTCGGTTGTCTCCTGATGAGCGCTAAGTTTTAGGTCTTCAGCCAGACCGTACCTGTCACCACTAAGGTGGTCTTATTGAGTGTTTTTCTCCATAGTACTTCTCATGAATTGATAGATCTTCTTGTTCACTCCAGCATTGACCAAAAATCTCTCCTTTGTCCTTTCAGTTCACTTGATCTGTTGGTTTACCCATCTTTACCTTTCATCATGGGTTATCCTTCCTCATTACTTCCACCTTGGCATTCTCCTCCTTTTTCACATCCTTGACCTCAACGCTATAAGTATCAAACTAATCTTATTGGTGATATCCTCGCTTACATATGAAATGTAAGGGGGAACACACTGTTAGTAGCATCTGTTGTGTAACAATCATCATTAACAACATAGGTAATTGATTTTGATAACATATTAAATGATAACTTTCAATTTTTGAAGGTCATGTATGACCAATAATCCAAAAGTGCCCATTTGATTTTAAATTTTCCAACTCGAATGGGAATGAATGTTGTTCCCGGGTCACTTTCTTCTACTTCATCACCTTTCTTATCGTTACCTGCAACTGCTTGTGAAAGGGAGGTAAAATCATCATCAATGCATTCAGAGTTAGGAAGAAAACTAACCGAGTTTATGTGCGCATATTTATTTGACCCAGCAGCTTGATGTTATGGGTTGACTTGGGTGTTACTTTGTAATTTTCCCAGATCTCTTCTATATGGTTCTTCCGCCAATTGTCTTACTTGTTTGGTCAATGATGCTATCATTTCTTTAAGAACTTCCAGAATCATGTTAAATTGAGAGTTCGTGGAATTATCACTTGAGGGTCCAGTTTGTTGATTTTGACCTTGTTGTTGATAATTCTTTTGTTCGTATCCACCTTGATACCCTTTTGTTGATACCTGTTTTAGTTGTAACCTTGTTGGTATTTTCCTAGTTTGTAATTTTGTTGACGGCCTGATATTGATTGTTTCATTGGAAGTTGGGGTTCAATTGAGTGTTTGGGTTGCCATACTTGAGGTTTGGATGATTACGAAGGCTCGGATGATATGTGTTGAGTTCATATAATATGGTTTCCTTGACCCTCCATGGATTTGGTTAACTTCTTTATTTGCAACAAAGTATGCCTGACATGTTAGTGCAATATGGCAAATATCATTACAAAGTTGACATGCCTCATATTCTGATGACACATTTGCAAATCTAGCTTGAACCTTTATAATGTTGCCATTTGTCTTTCGAGCACTTCAACTCTATCATCGGAGGTAAAACTATGGACCGCTTTGACTACCGGGTGTTTAGCTCTTCGGCTCTTTTGAGCTTGTTTCCTGGAATTCGCAACCACCCTTTCCAAAGTATCCTAAACCACATCCTCATGGTTTCATGAAAATGATCCTCCACTTGTTACTTACATGTCTCCAGCATCATCAGCTGATAACCCCTCATAAAAGACTGATATGAGCTCCTATTATTCAATTCCATGATGTGGGCACATTCTTAGTAGTTCCTTGAATCTCATGAATTTCTCAAAGAAAGTTTCTCCCGATTATTGTTGGAAAGTTCTAATTGATTTACGAGCATCACTTGTCTTTTATTGAGTATAATATTCTTCCTAAAATTGTTCTTGCATTTGTCTGCAATTATAAATGCTTGCTGAAGGTAATGCCAAGAACCATTGTTTTGCTCGGTCTTTCAATGTAAATTGGAAGAGAACTAATTTAATCTCATCTTATGAAAAAACTTGGCCACCACCGATTGTTGTACACACCGCTTCAAATTCTGATATATCTAAATTGGTTCCTCGGTAGCTCTTCCATGAAAACTAGGGAGGTATTGTAATGTATGGGATCTCCCTCAAATTGCCTTCCTCTTGTAAGAGGTTGTACAATTAGAGAAGCATTCATAGCAATGGCAGGACGGAAGTGACTATCCACGCCTTGATCAGGAAATTGTTGGTAACCTTGATTAAGAAGAACACCATTGAAAGGTGGAATTCCTTCATAGTTATATTTTGGTGGTGGTGGTCCATTCCCAGCTCCTTGACCAACGTTTCCGTATGGAGGTGGTTGACGACCTCAATAGCCCAGATCTCGTACTCCTGTTGATATATCATACACTCTTTCAGCATAAAATCCATCCTCCTTATTCAATCTCCCATCCCAATCATCCACTATATCACCTTGGTACTCATCATGGTAGGATTCTTAATTCTCAACAGAAGGTTCAATCCGATCGGTCGGATTATGATGTTTTGGTTGAGCACAGTTAGGGTGGTTTACGCCTTCTAGTTGGTTAGGCTTAGAATTAAATGGATGAAAATTTTGAAAATATGGCGGTGATTGTTGAGTAGAGGGGGTGGTAGTGGTGGCGGTTGTTCACCTTGATTGTTTTCAGGGTTAAGATTTGCCATCGTTCGTGATGGATGGCTTTCAAGTGTCTTAGACAATCTTTGGAGAATACAATGTGCTCTTATAGAACTTGTTTCTTCTTTAGAATGAGTATTACCCCTTTCAAATGGAGTAATCACTGTTTTTCCTCTTTGATTTGCTCAGCTTCGCCTTGCTGCTTTTTCCACTTCCGGGTCAAATAACAAAGGTGCTTTCCTTCTAGAGTGTCTTGTATGCATAACCTGTCTCTGCACACAATGAAAAAATATGAGAGTAGTACTGAATGAATAAAAATAAAACTAAGTTAAACTAGACTAAACTAAAGCTTAACACTTTGTGCACGTAGTCCCCGGCAATGGCGCTATTTTGATCGTGTTGTCGTGGTTGGATCAAAAACAAGTTAATATTAAAGACTTGACTACCTATACCTAGTATGGGCAAATAAGATCGTCTCCACATGGAATTGGTGGAAGGGCAAAGCTTTATACCTAGGAACTTAAAACACGAAACAAAAGAATACTAAAAAGCAAATATTTTTGGGTTTTATTTAAGCGGAATGGTAAATTGAATGAAAATAATTAAGAAAGCAACAAACTTGATAATAGATTTTGAAACTTATGAGAATAAGGCAACCACTTTAATATTCAACTTCAAAGATTCATACTTGGTTTCATTAGAATTGATTAGGAATCACATAGACATGATTTCGCAAATCCTTTGATTAAAGTGATAACTATGAAACAAACTTTTAAGACTCGCTCGTTCACACAATTACCAACTCATTTATGTAAAGAATTCACATACATGACAACTGCTCACGATGTAAGGAAACCGAATGCGAATGAAAGCACATAAATACTTAAATATAAACATATCTTTTAACTTTAAACAAACATAAAATTATATTCTTGTGTCAAGAGAACATAACCGAAAACATCAAGAACTCTCCTCCCGAAAGTGATTACGAACGAATTAGCCACTAATCAGCATGCTTGAATCTTTAACTGTTGATTGGATGTTTTATGTTGATGATTTGGAATGATTAGAGGTGGTTCTAAGGGCTAAGTTTCATCCAAAATTTGTTCTTGGGGCTTAAGGAATGCCCCCTCAAAACCCTAATGATTGGGGTTTAAATAGGATTTGAAATATGAAATAATCCTCCAAAATTCACGTTAGACCATAACTTACGACCTATAGGCTATAGGTTACGGCCTACCTTCAACTAGACGGCCAAACCTTCTGTCTTACGGGGTTCACAGACAGACTCGACACAGGGCCGTAAGTTATGGCCTCAGGCTGTAGCTTTTGGGAAGCATGATAAGCCCGTACTCCACATTCTAGCTTCATCCTTGGTTTTCAAAGGCTGTAGCTTAGGCCCTCCCTGATTTTTTCATAATTATTTTCTTTTCAACACCTTTCTAGCCATATTCTTGCTCCTTTGTATCCTTCTCAAATAATATTCATTAAGCTTCATTTAACCTATATTTCAAACACGTAACAAAGTGATTATATTGGATATCAAAATTAGGTTAAAAACAATACTTTAAACATTTAAAATCATACCTAACACCGGTCTCTCAGTTGATAGCTCATCAGATCATGCAGCTCACATCAATACTCATCAAAGTTTTCTCTTTAAATCCATTATACTCTTGGCCAAAAAAATTTGACCCATGTAAAGAATAATTAAATCACTATGATAAACATTTATGTTGTAACATAAAGTGTAACAACCATTTACACTGTAACCACACCATTGTAATAAATACTTGCATCAGTATATATAATAAACAAACAAAACTAACTATAACGAACACTTACACTATAGAAAAAAGATTGGTGTAATGCGCAAAATACACTGATGCAATGGTATCAAAATTGCATCATTTCATAAAGCAAGAAATTACATATGTTAGTGAGATGAACAAGTATCATGTAACACCACTATAACAACACTTACACCGTAACTACACTACTTAAACAAACACTTAGATTAGTATAATGAACACTTATATCAATGTGGATGAACAGTTATGCTATAATGGCTAGAGTAAAAAACACTTACACTATAACTACACCACCATAACAAACATTTACATCAAACTTAACTCACTATAACGACGAGTGTAACAAACTTTGTTCATTCAAAACCCCCAGATAAAAGAAATGAAATTAAGCAGACAACACAAATCTGATATATAAACAACATATAAATAACTAATTTAACCATAAAACAGTCAAATCTAGCAAAACAATTATAAATTATAAGCTTTACATTATATAACTATAATTTAAAAAAATAGACGAAATATTGATGTAACCTAGGTTACAATGCTGATGTAATAATGTATTATTATAATGTAACAAAAGCAAAAAAATACATGGCCATGTTCATCGCCACCATCAAATTTAGAAACTCGATTCCAACTATAGAAATCAACTTTCATGTATCATTAGTTGATAAGCCACCTTGAGATGACTAAAAGTTCAAATCAAATGAAGAAAAAATCCACAATGAAGAAAAGGGAGTATAGATTCCAACTATAGAAATCCACCACACCCGTAAAACTGTTAGATCTGCCATAAAGGCCCATCAACAAAGAAGAGGAAGTACAAATTCCAAAATATGCATCCACTACTGCTAGTCAATCATCATCAATGCTTCACTATTGTTGGTGGTTTTTGGTTCTTTTGTAATGCCTGAAATTTTGTCAAAATAAAAGAAAGAAAAGAAATAAGAGAAGGAAAAGAAAAGTATCTAGCAAGAAAAGAAAAGAAGCATAAGTGGATGGGCTAAACTGCAAAAAGGACAAAACTCAAATGTTTTAATAATATTTTGAGTATGGCCGCCCATATAGGTACCAACTTCTGCTTTTTATCAACCAAAAGAAGAGAAGAAGAATAAGAGGAGAGTTTGCATTGGTTTTAGAGAGAGAAAGAAGTTGTTCTTGGCCTAAGGTGAGTTTTCTTGTATAATTGGTTCGGTTATGATGAGTTTTCGACCATTTAACCGAGTTTTGCATGTTCCTACGTGTTTATGTGTGTTCGGGTTATGTGTTCTTGGTGTCTAGGTGTTAGAAACATCAAGATTTCTCAATTTGAAGGAGTTGAGTTTGGAAAGCAGTAAAGGTGAGTTCTAGATCCTGGTTTTTGTACGTTTTTAAACTCTTTGGGGCTGAAAATGCATGTAAAATGTTTTTATCATTTTAAGTATGTAACTGTATGTATATGTGAATATGTTTGGATGTTCTATGGTTGCTTATATGTTGTTCATGCTTAGAAGATAGATATAAGTCAAAAACATGTATGATAGTGACTGGGCCGGAAAATAAGTTAGAAATATGCAAAACAGTTGGCCATGCGCCCAACTAGGCCCATGTGCCTGAATTATGCCTTGGAAGAGCCTAAGTGCTGGGGTCATGCACCCCAATAGTGCCCATACGCCCAAAAACTTTCCTGAAAATACTAAGTGCAGGCTCATGCATCCAAACAGTACCTTATGCGCCTAAAAGTTTTGCCCAAACGCCTAAGTATAGATCATGCGCCCAAATAGTGGTCATGCGCCCGAAGTGGCTCATGCGCCTAAGTGTTGAAACGCCCAAGTGAGGCTCATGCGCCTGCATAGTGGAAAAATGCCTAAACAGGCCTGCGTCTACATAGTGGCAAAGCGCCTGAGCACTTATAATTTTTCTAAAATTTTGGAAAGATCAGAATTCTTAGGGTTTGACCCTAGTTTGGCTTGAGACTTATATTTGTTCATTTTATGAATGTTTATTATGGTTTGATTTCATGTTCCATATTATATATTATCATGTGACTTTACGTGGTGTGTTTATGCTCGTATACGTAAAGTATTATCATAATGAAAGTGAAAGATTAATGATAATGATAGTGGAACATAAAGAATGAAAGAATGAAAAGTCTTGCAAGCAAAATGAAAGGAGGTTCACAACTCATTGAGAGTTGCTAACTCAACTGTGTGTAATATAGCGTGCGATTTTGCCTAACCCATGAGGTTTCACACACAGGGGGGTCAGTCTTGGTGACTGATCCATAGTACGAAACGGGATCCTTGTCACTTTACCCCGAAAATAAGGTGGCTGTGTGCCGGGAATGAGGTGGCTGCGTACCTAACGATGGGGGTAAAGTTATGACAGGATCTAGAAACAGTGAAAGATAATAATAAGTACGAAACGAACAAATACGTACGACAATGAATGATGAAAGAGGTTATACCTTGTTGTATGTACAATGAATGCTCATGTACGAAAGTAAAGAAAGTATTTTATTAAGAAAGAGTATTTTCATATATAAAATGTATAAAGTATATCAATACTTTAAATCTAGAACTCACTCAGTAACGCTGACTTTTATGCATTTTCAGTTGGCATGTAATTTTACTGAGGATGGCACATGGGGAGGCTACTTGGCAGGGCAAGACTGGAATGCATTTACCCATGAAGGGATCTAGGATCTAGTTTGATCAATTAGGTTATGATTTTTAGCGAAATAGTATACGAATTAGATGAAATTTAAGCAAGAACACAAAGGATATTCAATGAAACAGTACGGTTATAAAGAGAGAATGTTTTCTGCAAAAGAGAATTTATTCATTCATACACAAGCTTCGGTGCATACAATTAGGTCAACCTTCCTTTTATAGAGGTAAAGTGACGTCAGCTGATGTCACCTGATAGTGACATCTAACCGTTTTACATAAACAACTGAAAATAACCAAAACTACTGAAGATGTCCACAACAGCTGAGGACATCTTCTTACAATATAAGCTAGGTATAACTAATACTACAATTACTAAAAACAAACTGCTAAACTACTGATTACAAACTACTGATTACAAACTACTGAAACTGATAAAGACAACTACTGAAAAGTAAACCATCACAACTACTGAACAGTACTACTTCAGCTGTTGTGACAACCTCTGAAGACTTGGTCTTCAGACTTTGTCTTCAGCTGATGTCTTCGGACTTTGTCTTCAGTACTTGTCTTCAGACTTTGTCTTCAGTAGTTGGCTTCAGACTTTGTCTTCAGTACTTGTCTTTAGACTTTGTCTTTAGTACTTGGCTTCAGACTTTGTCTTCAGTACTTGTCTTCAGACTTTATCTTCAGCTGATGTAGTCTTCTTCAGTTGTTATGATGACTATGGGACTTAAAGGTTTTTCTGATCTAGCTCATTGGTTCTTTTGGTCCAACAAACTCCCCCTGAACCAATGCAGCCAAAACCTTTAAGTTTATTTGAGTCCCACTTATTTAGGCAAAAAGATTGTCTTTTTCTTCTGGATCAGCTCAGAAGTGACCATTTTAAGCACAGGCTTGGGAAGAGGTTTCAGAAATTTGATTGGCAAAGAATAGATGGGAACTCTGTCTTGGGGAATTGGACACATAGTTGTTGGCCCAACCATGAAACCTACTTCCCTATAATTAGTCTGTAAGACTCTCTCACATAGGCCTTAAGGAAGACTATTTGTTCCTCTATGGTAAGATCTTCAGCTTCTCCCTCAAAGAAGAACTCAGGCCCATAGTACTCAGACAAGTACTTCACATGTTTTCCATTCTTTAACTCCACAGTTGTTATCTCTCTATATGCAAACTCATTAGGATGATTACCTTTGAGTAACAATTGGAGTTCATTGCTTCTTACTTCTTCAAACCTCTTGTATATCAACCCCTTCTTCACCATTTTGTTTTCCAGTAAAGTTTCCGGGGTCATTCTAGACTTGTAGGCTCTTTTGAAGTCTTCGAGGATTTCCCAGGGTGACACTGCAATGGCCAGCGTGATCACTGCATCTACAATCTTCTTTACTTGGCCATTGTATCTACTTGGAATGTTCTTCTTGTGAATTCTATGACCCACCCTGGGATCAGGCCAGATTCTTACTCTCTCTTTCTGATATAGGAATGTAAACTTGAGAGCATACAACCTCTGAGCATGTTTCCTCATAGCTTGTATCGATGTAGTTTGAGGAAACTCTTTATCAATTAGGCTCAACAGCTGCTCATCATGTTGTTTGTGTTGTTCTTCTTCTTCCAGCTTAACTTTTATCATTTGCCTCTGGATGTCAGGTGTGATTGTTGTTGGTTGACTCCAGGGCTCAGGCATCTTAATAACAGCTGAGATAGGCAGCCTGTCTTCCTTATCATCGACTTCTTCTTCTTCTTCTTGAAGCCTCAACATCCTTCTCTTCCTCTTGGGTGCATCATTGGCAGTTTGTGTTGGTTTCTTGGGTAAAGGAGTTGGTTTTGTGGGTTGTGATGTTAGTTGTTTTGGTGTGGAAGATTATACAGACTGCTCTAGCATTTTGGTTGCAAGTGTGGCTTTGGAGTACTTTGCCAGATCAGTCCTCTTCCCAGCACCAGCTTCATTAAGGGCTTCTATGATCAATCCCTTTGTAAATACTTTAGACGAACAGATTTGGTTGGTTATCTCCAAAATGTTGTCCCTGGTCCATGATTTCACTTCAATAACATATCTCCCCAAATACTTTGCTATGAACCTGACCATAGCTTCTAGCCTTTCCCTTTCTTCCTCACTATAACTGACCCATCTATGCTCAATCTCTTGTATCTCCAGTCTTCTGATCTCAGAATCAAGCTTGGTAATGTTGAATCCTTGTCTAAATAGCTGATCAATGATTTTGTCCATGGATCTGCTATGTTGTTCATCAGTTTCTTTAATCATTTCATCCAACTTCTTCTCATCATGAGTCTTTTCACCACCCTTCTTCTTTTTGTATGTGACATGAAAATCCTTTTCTTTCTCCTTCTCTTTTTCTTTCTCTTTCTCCTCTTCTTTCTCCTTCTCTTTTCTTTCTTCTTCCTCTTCTTTCTCCTTCTCTTTTTCTTTCTTCTTCTCCTCTTCTTTCTCCTTCTCCTCTTCAACTCTCTTCCTCTTGTTTACTTTCACTAACTTAGACTCCCCCTTTTTGGTTGCATTGGGTTCAGGGGTTTGAATGTTAGAAAGTCTTGTAGTGACTGCATCATCAACTAGGGTTTGTATATTTGAGGAGAGCCTCTCATCAAGGGCTTGATGCACAATTTCAGTGATGATAGGAGTGATGAGAGGCAAGGAAGATTTAAAGACAGCAACCATTTGCTTAAAGGGGTTCTGTCCCTGAGAAATGGTGCTAGAAGCAGAGGCTGGTGGTTGATTTATTGGGAGTGGCTCAGTGTATGGGGGACCTTCAGAAGAAGATGCCATCTGTGGGTTAATATGGGCAGATGGACTTGATTCCTGAGACATTTTGCAAACAGTTCTTTTAATCTGCATACCTCAGCCTAAGAATAGTGTTATGGGCTAGAACATCATAGAAAAAGCCCAGGTCATCATCAGTGTTTGCTGAATCATCTGACCTCCTGATTACATCAGGATGAACATGTGCTGAGTGTGGATCAATATTCACATGTGCCCCTTGATCTTGGTACTGGGGACTTCCTACCTCAGGATTATGTCCTTCATCGGCAGTTGCCTCTGGTGAGGTCTTAGAGATGTTACCAACTTCATCCTGTTCATATGCTGAAGCAGGAGAAGTGGCAGCCTCACCAGAAGTTCTAATCTCCTCCTCCACACGGGAGATTGAACTGTGTAAGTAGTGCTGTGGGTTATCAGCAACACTAGAATCCTCCCCCTTAATGGTTGAGGTTTTCCCAGTTGTAATAGGTTTCTGGGGGGGTTGGAGTGTTTAACTGAGTCAGCACTTCAGCAATTATAAAATTTGGGCTTTGTGGGGTGGCTTTAGTGGGAGATAGGTGTGAAGCAGATTGCACCTGGGGTGAATGGTGCTCTTCAATGGCAACCTTCTCAAATGAGAGAGGTTCCAGAAATATGGCATCCCCTGAAATGGTTGCTTCAAGATCCTGTTGAGAGGATTCTTGAGCGGTTGTGGTTGGTGGAGTCTGTATAACTACTGGTGGATTACTACCAGTAGTTACTTCCTGCCTTTGGTGCTGCAGGGGCATCCTCAGGGGACTCAACTCCCTGAGTAGCCTTTTTGGGATTTTTAGCTTTTGGCTTGGTGGGGACTTTGGATCTAGAGATGAGGCTGTGGGTTCCTGCTGCTAGGGTTTTAGCAGCTTGGCAGCCTCTTTTAGTTGTGTGTTCGAGTTGTGCCTGGAGTAACTTCAGGCAAAACTGCCACAGCAGGGACTCTTAGGCCAACAAGGCCTTCAGCTTTTAATTGATTTTCAATAATAGCCATAAGAAACCTTGGATATAAGATCCATCTATTAGCCACAGGTTTCAAAGCCATTTCTTTTAATTCTAAAAAGATAATTTCAAAAAATTTAAGCTTTGGCGTTCAAGAATAGAATACAATACCTGTTCTACTTGGAAGACATTTGATCCCATGAGGAGGTCTTGGGGGCAAGGCAGACATTGACCATGTGGAAGATTAGGCGTTCAGGGTCATGGAAGTGCTTCTTCAAGATTGTGGTAGCACTTAGGTCACCTTCGTATCCATGATGGGAAAAGGATAAGTCGGTTGTACCCTTAGGATATTCGGTGACGAAGGTGGCATCATTCAGATTTAGGGTTTGCCGAATAATATCAGGAGTGACGAACACCTTCTTCTGGTTGACAAACGACTGGAGAGTGATCTCGGCATCATTCTCACCAGTTGTGAGGGTGACGTTTGTCCAGAATTGTTGTAGGGATTCGGCGTATATGGTTGGATTCAAAAGAAAGGCCGTTTGGTATGGGGATTCAACCATCAGATCGATGGCGTCATCAAACTTGTTCCAGAAAGTCGATTTGGTGAGGTAGGCTACACAGTTATGGCGTGGTTTGAGTTGCATGGTCGCCATTAATGCAGGAGGGAAGTTCAGAGATTTTGAATAATAAGATTGTGAGGATGAAAAACTCTGAAGTTAGGGTTTGGTATTTATAGGGTATGGTTATGAAACGGCTGATGGAAACAACTGAAGGTTTGGTGTTAGTCATCAATTGTTTGAAACGACTGAAGACATGCTTTTAACCTTCAGATGTTGTAAACGAATGAAGACTTGGTTTTAACCTTCAGATGTTGTAAACAACTGAAGACTTGGTGTTAGTCATCAGTAGTTGGAAACTACTGAAGACTTGGTTTTGGCTTCAGTTGTTTTGAAATGAAACAGCAGTTGTTGGAAACAGCTGAAGAGTAAAGTTACTCATCATTTGTTGTCATCAATTCACAGGTTTCAGTTGTTTCATTCTGACCTAAACATTTACTCATCAGACTTTGTCTGATTTTCAGACGTTTCATTGGTCATCAGTTCTTTTGAATATTTATTCATCAGCTCTTCTGAACATTTTGCAGTAGATCTTTTTGAAATAAATATTCTTCAGAACTTGTGAACAAATTTTGTCTTCAGTACTTATGCTCAAATTACACATCAGTACTTTTGGACAAATTTGTTCTTCAATACTTATTTGTTGGAAATAAGCATCAGTAATTACAACCACATCAGTAGTTGTAACTACATCAGTTCTTTTCAACAAATAATGTACTTCAGTACTTTTAAGTAATTTAGTCTTCAGTCTTTTTAACACTTCAGTAGTTAAAAAATATTGAAGACAAAATAACTCATCAGTACTTATTTTGACTTTGATATACTAATACTCATCAGTACTTATAATCTGAGAGTATCAGTATTAGTCAATTTATTCTAGCTGCAGCATACCAAGCCTTAGCACAAGATTTTGAAAAGTTGCACTGTCCAAAGGCTTAGTAAATATATCTGCAAGCTCATCAGCACTAGGAACAAACTTTGGATCAATCAGACCTTTTTCATAACAATCTCTGATGAAATGATGTCTGATCTCAATGTGTTTGGTCTTAGAATGCTGGACAGATTCTTAACAATACAAAGAGCTGAAGCACTGTCCATTAATAATGGAGTCTTAGTCTCTGTAATGCCATAATCCAGTAATTGATTCTGAAGCCAGAGTACCTGAGATGTACAACTTGCAGCAGCAATGTACTCTGCTTCAGCAGTAGATGTAGCAACTAAAGTTTGTTTCTTACTCTGCCAAGAAACCAAACAATTGCCTAGAAATTGGCATCCACCAGAAGTTGATTTTCTGGTTACTTTACACCCTGCATAGTCACTATCAGAGAAAGCAACCAATTTGCAAGAGTGCCCAGTGGAATACCAAAGTCCTAGAGATTGAGTTCCTTGCAAGTATCTAAAGATCCTTTTGACTGCAATCAAATGGGATTCTTTAGGTGCAGCTTGAAATCTAGCACAGACACAAGTTGCAAACATAATGTCTGGTCTAGAAGCTGTAAGGTACATCAAGGAACCAATCATACATCTGTAAAGGGTTTCATCTTCTGATCAGCATCCAATTGTGTGGTGGTGCTCATGGGAGTAGAACAGGGCTTACAGTTTTGTAAATCAAACTTTTTCAAAGATCCTTTGTATATTTTGACTGATGAATGAAAGTTCCATCAGCTCTTTGTTTGATTTGCAAACCCAGAAAGAACTGTAATTCTCCCATGGCACTCATTTCAAACTTTTGTTGCATTTTGTAAATGCATCACATAACTTTGGATCAGAGGATGCAAAAATAATATCATCTACATAAATTTGAACAAGTAGCTTATGTTGTCCTACTTTCTTTATGAATAAAGTTTTATCTATGGAGCCTCTAGTGAAATTATTTTGAAGAAGAAAATTAGATAGTGTTTCATACCATGCTCTAGGAGCTTGTTTTAACCCATACAGAGCCTTATCAAGCTTATACACCCAATCTGGATGTTTATTATCCTCAAAACCTGGTGGTTGACACACATAAACCTCTTTTTTTATTTTACCATATAAAAATGCACTTTTGACATCCATTTGAAAAACTTTAAGATTGTGGAAAGCAGCATAAGCTAAGAACAATCTGATTGCCTCCAGTCTGGCTACAGGGGCAAAGGTTTCATCATAATCAATACCTTCTTGTGAAAACCCTGTACAACCAGTCTGGCCTTGTTCTTGACAATTTGACCTTTTTCATCAGTTTTATTCCTAAACACCCATTTAGTGCCTATTGCACACTTACCTTGGGGTAGAGGAACCAGCTCCCACACTTGCTGCTTTTTAAACTGAAGAAGTTCAAGTTGCATGGCTTCAACCCATCCATTGTCTCTTAATGCAACATGATAGTTCTTTGGCTCTTGCTGACTGATGAAGAGAGCATAGAAGCAGAAATTGGACAATTGACTTCTGGTTGAAACTCCAGCATTGATATCACCAATGATTTGAGACATTGGGTGATTCTTCAGCTCTTGATAGACAATAAGATCTGTGCAGGTGTTTGCAGGAGATTCAGCAGCAACAGATGTTGATTCAGACTCTTGGAACCATGAAGGAGATGGCAATTCAAACGAAGTAGATGATGCAGAGATCTCATCAGCATTTGTTATGGATGGAGCTGCTGAAGCTATAGGAACATCAGGTTTAGATGACTCAGGCAGTTGAGCACTAAACTTGAAAAGGTGAGTACTGTCATCATCATCATCAGTACCACCAGGTGGAGAACTGTTTGCATGAGGTGAAATATTTTCAGGAACTGCAACAGCTGGAGACTGATAAGGAACATATTGCAGTATGTCCAAATCAAATAGCTCCACAGGGTTTTGTGGAATCTTGTCCTTTGGAGATTCATTAAACTTCACATGCAAGGTCTCTTCCACTATCTTTGTTCTGCAGTTGAAAACTCTGTATGCCTTGCAAGTAGATGAATATCCAACAAAGTACCCTGCATCCACCTTTGATTCAAACCTCTGAAGTGGATTCTTTGTGTTGAGAATGTAACAGGGACACCCAAATGCTCTAAAAATGAAATCAAAGGGGCCAAATGATGTAACACTTCATAAGGAGTCTTCATCAACCTCTGATTTACTAAGACTCTATTCTGCACATAGCAAGCTGTGTTGATAGCTTCAGCCCAAAAGGTCAATGGCAAACCAGAATCAGCCAACATTGACCTAGCAGCTTTAATAAGTGTCCTGTTCTTTCTTTCCACCACTCCATTTTGTTCAGGAGTTCTTGGAATGCTATACTGCCTCTTGATTCCCTTAGACAAGTAGAATTCATCAAGTGTGTGATTTCTAAATTCTGTTCCATTATCACTCCTCACACACTTGACTGGAAGGGAATACTGTTTTTCAACATACAACACAAAGTATATAATGGCTTGTGCAGCTTCATCTTTTGAATGCAAGAAGAAAGTCCATACAAATCTGGAGTAATCATCCACAATTACCAGACAGTATTTCTTCTTTGCCATGCTCATCACTCTTATAGGACCAAACAAATCCATATGCAGTAATTGCAAGCAGGCAGTAGACTTTGGCTCTTCTATTGGAGGAAATGAAACTTTGTGTTGCTTCCCTTTCAAACAAGCAGAGCAGTTGTCATCACATTTGAACTCCTTCATTGGCAATCCTCTCACTAAACCATGATGGATCAGCTGGTTCATGTTTTTAAGATTCACATGACCAAGCCTTCTGTGCCATAGTTTAGATTCCTGAGGAGAGGCCTTGGAGAACAGGCAAGGATGGCCTTTTAGATCAATTTTCTTTGATAAATCTAAGGCATATACTCTTCCTGTCCTGTTGGCCTTCAGGAGAGTATATTCATCCAATACCTTGTCAATCAACTCAGAACTTTGGAAGACAGAATCCTGCAGTTCTGGCTGGTGAAAAGGGCAACATGACCTTTATCACACATCTGACTGACACTCAAGAGATTGTACTTGAGATTCTCCACATGGTTGACATCATCAAACCTTATTTCACCATTTGAAACAAAGCCTTTGCCGATGATGTAACCTTTAGCATCATTACCAAAAGAAACAAATCCCTTCTTTCCTTGAGAGTAGTCATTAAGAAGAGAGCTGCTCCCTGTCATATGCATGGATCCTCCACTGTCACATACCAGATGCTTCTTTGGCATGCTGAAGAACCCTGCATTTGTCAAAAGAAACTAGTTAGTTTTTAGACCCAAACCATTTTGGTTTTGGGTCTGTTCTCATCAACATGTGACACTAACTGTTTGTCATGATTAACAGTCTGTGTAAGTGGAGATGGTGTGGAAAAGGAGTCCTTTAATTTTGGCTTGGTTTTCCTTTTCTGTGGTTTAATCACAGGTACATCTATTTGGTTAACTCTCCCCAATAGATGTTGAACCATCATAACAAGTTGTGTCTGATTGTTTGCTAAAGCCTTTAGTTCATCAGACACATCAGTTCTTGTTTGTTATTGGTTCCTGTGTTTCACCATTTTCTCACTTTTGGAAGACACAGACTTAGTCTGGTGTTTTGGTATTCCATGAGGAATCCATTGAACACCTTCAGCTATTTCCTGATAAACCCCTTCCTTCTTTTTGGATTTCTTCAAGGAATTTGGGTTTTCAGGTTGAGATGTCTCTGGTACAAACTTGGTTTCAAATTCACTTTTCATTTTATTAATTTTCTTTTTGGTGTTCTTATCTTTATTGAATTTTGAACCCTTTCTGTACCAGCAGTCATCAGTGAGATGATTGAATAAGCCACATATTTCACATGGCTTTTTCTTCATCTTCAGTTGATCAACTACTGAAGAAGATAAAACTACTGAAGGTTTGTTCTTCAGTACTTTCTTCCTTTTAGTACTTATGTTAAGTACTGAAGGATTCTTAACTACTGAAGATTTGTTCTTCAGAAGTTTTCTATCAGTACTTTTGGACTTCCTGATAGACTCTTCAGCAGTTGTCAAACCATTTTTGTTCTCAGTGGGTTTGATTTGTTCTTCAGGTGTTGTGACTTGCTCTTCAGTACTTTGAATACTTTGTGAGACAACACCTGAAGTGATTAGCTTTCTCCTGATCATGTGTTTATCAGCATTGGAACCATCAGCTGATTGATTTGCTGAGGTGCTAATACTGACTTCATCCTCTGATTTTGATTCATTACCAGAGGGTGAGACACATGATGATGTGGATTGGTCATTGCTTTCTCCTTCAGATTCTACTTCTAATTTGGGAGTAAAATCTGTAGGAGGAGCAGTGATTATAACCAATCCCAAACTTCATATTTGAAGTTGTTTGTTTGTTGAGAAGCATTTCAAATCCCTTGCATGATGTTACCCAGCGTTCACACTCTATCTGGGTATCTGCAAGTGTTTCTTTGAGATCCTTGTATTTCTCTAAGATAACCTCTACCTTTGCCTTTTCATCAGTGATTTGGCATTTAATTTATAAATCTCATCATCCTTTTCATTTAAAACAGACTCAAACTCATCTTTTCTTTTGGAAATCACTTTCTCTAGCTCAAGATTTTTATTGATTAAGCTACATTTGCTTCTCTAATTGAGGCAAAGGTAGCTATGCATGACTCAGAACACAACTTGGCCTTAGCCTCTGAAGATACCTGTGGTACCTGTGATGTAGAAGCATTTGAGCATGAACCATCAGTAACTCCAGGGCCATAAGAGCAAGATTTCCAAAAGGGTTTTCACCACCATGTTGACCAGCACCTGGAAAAATTGTTCATGATAACCAGAAAGATCATCTGGTAAGCTGCTCCAGTCAATAACTCCAGGGGTGAAAAAGCTTTGTTGTGGTTGAGATTGAGATTGTTGATTTGATTGAGATAGTTGAGGCTCAGGTAGGGCAGGTGTTTGTTGAGTTGTGGGTACTTAAACCTGATTGGACTGAGGCATGTAAAAGCAGGGTAAGGATATGGCATAGGACCTTGAGGGACAAAATATGCAGGAGATGATTGAACTTGTGAAGATGACCAGAACTGGTGGAATGTTGCCCTTTGTTTTGTGAGCTATTCTTAGGAATGTCACAAAGGGTGCAGATGAGTTGGATCCAGATGATCTACACTCTCTTGCAAAGTGTCCAAGTCTATGGCACTTGTGACACCTCAACTTGCTCTTGTCAAAACCAACCTTGGTTTTGCCAGAGAGACCAGGGAATTTCCGACCAGTTCTTTTGTAGAACTTTTGAGATCTGATGTTGATCATTGCCATTTGACTCAAAATGTCCATCTCTTCCAGATCATCATCTGGAATTCCTTTCAAATCATCCATCAAAAAGCATAAATTATCACTACTACCACCTGAATTACTATCAACACCAACAAAAGCATGTTCTCCACTACTTGTAGAGAAATCTATATGCTCATCATATGAACCTTCTGATGTAGCATACTCTGACTCCTGACCGACCAGTGCAGTATTTCCTGGTACAAAGTCATCAGTGAGCTTTCCAGATGAAGATAATTTCCTTTTCTATTCTATCTCTCGTTCAAATGTCAATAGTTTCCCATGAAGTTGGGTGAGAGATAGAGTGTCCAGATTTGCACTGGAGCGTAGGACAATAGTATATGTGTCCCATCTCTCAGGCGGGATCTGAGAAATCTGTTGTTCATCTGGCTGTTTGAGTATTCCTATTTAACCATTTTCAACTCAGATATCAAACAGGAAAATCGCTCAAACTGTTGAGTCAGAGACTCACCCTTTCTATGAGAGAATGTCTCATATTGCTGGGCAAGGATTTCTCTAGTGTTTGCCAAAACCTCATCAGTTCCTCCAAATTGTTCCTTTAGAGCAACCCAGAGGTCATGAGCAGTTTCATGATGCATAAGCCCTGAATAGATTTCATTAGGCAGTGCCATGGCCAGAATTCCATGGGCTTTAGCATCAATTTCAAACAGTTTTAGATCCTCATCCGAATACTGTTCTGGTTTCTTTGGAACCATCTCATTCTTCTTCGGAAGACTCACCATAGGCTTGTATGGTCCATGAACCACAGACTTCCAACATCATGCGCTATTGATAGACATGTGATGGAGCATTCGGCGTTGCCATATGTTATACTCACTCCTAACAAGCATCGGAGGCTTTGTTGAGGAGCAAGTATTATGAGGATCATTTGTTGGTGTAGTCATTTTCACAAATTCAAGCAATTCAATGTAATGTTAACAAATCTAGCTCAAAACTCAACAACTCTGTTTTAAACACGAAGAACCTCAAATTAATTCACCAGAAGCAACAGAAATCAAACTCTATAACCAAGTCTTGCAAATTTGCTAATTCGATCAAACTTAGATATCAAAAGAGCAGTTTCAATGATCAATTGTTAAATCGATCAATGATTAACCAGCTCTGATACCATTTGAAGGGATCTAGGATCTAGTTTGATCAATTAGGTTATGATTTGCAGCGGAATAGTATAGAATTAGACGAAATTTAAGCAAGAACATAAAGGATATTCAATGAAACAGTACGGTTATAAAGAGAGAATGTTTTCTGCAAAAGAGAATGTATTCATTCATACACAAGCTTCAGTGCATACAAATTAGGTCAACCTTCCTTTTATAGAGGTAAGGTGACGTCAGCTGATGTCACCTGATAGTGACATCTAACCGTTTTACATAAACAACTGAAAATAACCAAAACTACTGAAGATGTCCACAACAGCTGAGGACATCTTCTTACAATAGAAGCTAAGTATAACTAATACTACAACTACTGAAAACAAACTACTGAACTACTGATTACAAACTACTGATTACAAACTACTGAAACTGATAAAGACAACTACTGAAAAGTAAACCATCACAACTACTGAAGAGTACTACTTCAGCTGTTGTGACAACCTCTGAAGACTTGGTCTTCAGACTTTGTCTTCAGCTGATGTCTTTAGACTTTGTCTTCAGTACTTGTCTTTAGACTTTGTCTTCAGTACTTGGCTTCAGACTTTGTCTTCAGTACTTGTCTTCAGACTTTGTCTTCAGTACTTGGCTTCAGACTTTGTCATCAGTACTTGTCTTTAGACTTTGTCTTCAGCTGATGTAGTCTTCTTCAGTTGTTATGATGACTGTAGGACTTAAAGGTTTTTCTGATCTGGCTCATTGGTTCTTTTGGTCCAACAACACATAATATTATTGTTGTTTTTTAATGAAATTAATTGATACTTTTGTGACTTAAACAATATTGTATTGCTTAACAACAGTAATTATCAATGAAATAAATGGTTTTTGTTAATGTACCTCCACTGCTTATTGACTTTGCAGTTCTGGTGAGTTGTGTTGACGATAAAGTGTTGGTGAGAAGTGGTCAATAATAAGGGTGTAGGTTGGATAAATTTGGTGCGGCAAATCTAATTTTAAAGGCGAAAATTCATAAAAGAAAGAGCTAGACAATTAAACATAAAAAGTAACAAATGCAAAATGACTTATTTTCCATACAGTGATCTCCACCCTTGATTTAGAATCTTGAATATAATATATTAGATCAATGGCTGATATAGGTTTAATGAGCTATCGTTATCAACATGTGTTAACATCCGTTCGCCATCCTACATACATATATATTGATATGTATACATATATATATATGTATATATAACAAATTAGAATTATAAAAACCCAATAACCTCACCACCACCCTTGATATATTATTAATAATTCTAGATTCCAAATGAAGGACTAAGATCAACTTAAGGATAAATGAGTAATTTTAGGCTATGTACTTTTTCAGATTTGTCGGGTACTACCACCCTATAACCTCACTACCACACAATAACTTAATATCCCTACTATGACACCCTACATAAATCCCATATCGGCCGTGAACAGGAAAAAATTCCTGGTTCATAAGTAATGTCTGGCCTCTAATATCACCAACACGTTTTGGGCGTATCGGCTGTGGATGAGAGGAGAACTCCATAATTAAGTGTGCTCAGGTGGCAGCAATCTAGGGATGGGTGACCTCCCTTAGAAGTTTTCACTCAGATAACCAAAATCAAATCCGTAAGCTCCTCATGGACAAAACGAACAATATTGGTGATACGAGAGGTCGGGCGCTACAGAATGGTATTAAAGACACTTCTGTGCCGTTCGGGATGGTGGGACACAACTCACCGGGGATGGTGAGTTCTTGGGCTCATCGAGGACAATGAATCCAAAGGGGGAGGGGTGATTGTGTCACCCCACATATATTCCACATTGATCATGGAAAGGAGATTCCTGGTTCATAAGTGATGTCTGGCCTCTAATATCACCAACACGTTTTGGCGTATTGGTTGTGAATGAGAGGAGAACTCCACAATTAAGTGCGCTCAAGTGGTAGCAATTCAGGGATAGGTGACCTCCCTTGGAAGTTTTCACCCGGGAAACCAAAAGCAAATCTGTGAGCTTCTCGTGGACAAAGCGAACACTATTGGTGATACGAGAGGTCAGGTGTTACAGAATGGTATCAAAGCCACTCCTATGTCATTCATGATGGTGGGACATACCTCACCGGGGATGGTGAGTTCTCGGCTCATCGAGGATGATGAGTCCGGGGGGGTGATTGTGACACCTTACATATATCCCATATCGGTCATGGACAAGAGAGATTCCTAGTTCATAAGTAATGTCCAGCCTCCAATATCTCCACGTGTTTTAGGCGTATTGGTTGTGGATGAGAGAAGAACAGGTGGCAGCAATTTAGGGATGGATGACCTCCCTGGGAAGTTTTTACTCGGGCAACCAAAAGCAAATTTATGAGCTCCTCGTGGGCAAAGCGGACAATATAGTGATACGAGAGGTTGGGTGTTACACCTACCATAATCTTTTCCTCTCAACTAAGAATAAATTTTTGTTTTATTACTTGAATCGCACCACCACCACATCATCTACACTAACATCGACCACCACTAAATCGGCACTGCCACAGCGTACCACCTTATATCGTCTTTATCAACACTGCCATTACAATCATCATTATCATCATGACCATTGCAGTTTAGATCTAATTTCTTTTTCTCACCACCACTAACTTTTAACCCCTACCATCGTGGTTCAGATCGCCACATCATCTTGACCGACATCAATCACCACCACATCATTGTCGCCATTGCCACCGCTACGATTATATCACCATCATCATTGTAATTCTAATATGGGTTCTCTCACTTGATTGGGTTTTTCTTGGGGGTTCAGATCTGGGTTTTCTTGTCACCATCACTATAAAGTTTAGATCTCAACTTTTACTTGCTTTTAGTTTTTCATTTTTTATGCTTATAGTGTGAGCCATCAGTGTAGCCGATGTTATGGTAATCCTTTGTTTTACAATAGTGTAACCCTTGCATGTAGTTTCGTTACACACACACACACACATGTGTGTGTGTGTGCGTGTGTGTGTGTGTGCGTGTGTGTGTCTGTGCGCGCGCGCGCGTGCGCGTGCGCGTGTGTGTGTGTATACAAATCTCAAAAAATAAGACCCACAAAAATTATGGCTCATGTGAAAGTCTCGTTTCTCATTTCGTTAATCTGATCAATTGATCTTGATGGAATGAGTTACGTTGACAAGGAATGAAACTAAAAAAGGTTACAACTCAATACCTAAGAGATTAATTTTCATATCACAAGATTTGTAGTAATATGAAAATTTATAGTTTGTTTATCTTTCATATATAATAATTTAAATAAACTTAAGAAAATATTAAATAGCACTATTCAAATAAGTTCTTCATTTGAAAATCTACAGTAATTTATTGAGCTACTCAATCACCAAAATATACTAATAGTTTTCCTCATAAACTTAGTAGGAAAGGCAAGCATGAAGATCAACAAATCATGAAGCAATCATTGTTTAACCAAAATGTAACTTAGAAACCTCTAAACATGAACATTGATGCACCTTACACTACTAAGCCACAAATCAATCAAACATGTTTAAGGTAGGTTTCTAGCACAAATAATGATCTTTTAAAAACCTATTTTCCACGGATGCACACTTTTTATACCTATTATATTATCAATATATCAATCTTCATTCCTTGCAAATTTTCTTAATTTACAAATCAAGAAATCAACTACGTAAGAAGAATAAAACACATGAAGTATTACAACATGTCATAATCAAAAATCCACATAACCAGTGATATAGTTAATAACATACAAGCACACATAGTCATTACAGTCGCATAAAAGTAGAATTATGAACACCCCAAAATCCACATAACCAGTGATATAGTTAAACTAAAAGTTTCATTCATATAAGCAGAAATTGTTAGTGACATAATATCATTGTCTAATAAAAAATCCATAACATAAGTATGTGTTTAATAACAAAACCCAAATAAAAAAATTCCACTCTTCAACATATGTAGCCTTTACTCCATGCCAACTTATACCTTCCAAGTTGTTCTTCATATTCATACGTTTTAAGTTAATATGCATACTAAAAATCAATTACGTTAAGAGAGTTCTAGAGTTTATAAATCATTTTGATCATACCGTTTTTCACTTTAAACATAATTAATCATATCACAACACAAAATTTGTATACTATAGGTATACCATATTCATAAATTATTCTTTGGCCGTTTATCATTAGTTAAACATATTAGAGTTTTCATTGTGGCAACCATTACTATTGTTTCCCATAACCTATATCCTAATTGTAAGGTTTGTCGTAAAGGAATTTGGATCTTTATTCCAATACAAAACCCATTCATCATTTCCATACAGATCATCATTACTCCCATACAAAAGACATCCTAACCATCCAAAGGTTGTTATTCGTTTTTTATTATTAAATCATTACATTTATCATTTATGCCTTCATTCGTTTACTAAACATTCTTTCATTCATGTAGAAAACATTCATTCATTCATTTAGAAAGCATCAATTTGTTTATACCCTTTTTACTAAGTATGCACATCTCCCCAAAATGGATAAAAATGGGGACTAGAACTCACTTCAGGAAAATAACTACTGCTTACCGTAAGCTGAACAACTTTGATCCTAGTAGAATCTTTAGATTACTTAACAATCTGTATAGAGATTCATATATGAACTAGGTCAAGCTTCACATGCTATAAGTCATCACAACAATACTAAATTTCGCATTGACTTTCGCATAAAAGTATTCATCCGGATGAAACTATAATTTTGGATGAAACAAACTTTCATATGAACTTTTATCTGAAAGTCTATAAACTTTCATTTGGTATACTTTCATGCACAAGTTGGTCTGACATTATGAGACTTTGATCTAATAAACTTTTCATAACCCTTAGATGTATAAGGTAGCTTAGTTAGAAAAGTCCATAGTGATATGTTCTCACTTTCACTTAGGTATATCTATAGGTTGGATCTTACTATAAATTATCAATGCTTAGTTTAAATTACCCACATTTACCCCTGTAGGTGGAGTCATATTATGCTTCATACATGGCCACTAGTAGTCTTTCTTTAGGTAAGTAAATAAGAAAGTTTGATTAGGGCCAGACCCAAGACCAGAAATTTCAAGAGTTGAAGCAAAGACTGACTCAAGACCTAATCTTGACCTTGCTCGATGATAGTTAAGCCTTGGTGGTTTATTCTGAAGCTTCTCACAAAGGCTAATTAAGTTGTGTACTTATGAAATGAGGAAATATGATAACCTATGATTCACGCCAACAAAAACTAATGATGTTAATTATCTAACTTGTGATTTGTAACTAGTTATTATTGTATTTTTGTTAAAGATATGAAGACATTATGTGTAGGCCTGGTGAAGAGGGTTAATGCAACAGTTTCATAAGGTGGAGAGATTTAGAACACTTAGCAGATTAAATAGGGAATCGATTAGGATGAAACAATGAACACAAGTAAAAGAACAATAACAAGAACACTCAAATATGGTTTTTAAGAATGATGTATATTGCTCTTAAGTTCTTACAAGTGTTACAAAGCTTACATGGAGAATATAAGTACTTGAGATGCTTTATACTACATCTTACAGTCATTGATACTTTGAAGACCAGCTGGAAACACTAATCTACTGTGAGGCCCCGTTCCCGGACGCTTACAGTTGGTCATTCATCGCACATAAATTATATATTTATATAAAACATCGCAGCAGACATTACTTAAAACCATTTCATACAATTATAATTGCTTTTGAAAAATAATACATCATTGTTACATTACAAAACGTCACTTGTTGCATTACATCACAAAAACATTATCGCAATATAAAATGGATGCCATCCAAAAATAAGCCAAGTAGCTGACCCCGTGCCATCCTCAGCAACATCTACCTGCCAACTGAAACACATAAAAGTCAGCGTTGTTGAGTGAGTTCTAGTTTTATAAAACATAACATACTTCACTTTCAATAAAACCTTTCTTTACTTTCATACACGATCATGCGTCATACGTACAAATAGATGATATCATTATTATCTTCCATTATCATTCGTTATCTTCCCTACTGTACTTCACGTACATTCATCCTTAACTTCTTTACATTACGGGCCAATGCCACAGGCTATACCCCACTGTCATGCATAAAGCAGGTACTGGGCCGAAGTTTATAAATAGACTCCCATACATTGTGTCCGGTGGCCTGACCATAGTATCGGGTAAATTCACTCGGATCAATGTCATGTGTTATACCCTACCATCATGCATAAGCGGGTACAGGGCCGAAGTCTATAAATAGACTCCCATACATTGTGCCCGGTGGCCTGACCATAGTACCGGGGTAAATCATTCGGACCAATGCCATGTGCTATACCCCACCATCATGCATAAAGCGGGTACTGGGCCGAAGTCTATAAATAGACTCCCATACAATTTGCCCGGTGGCTTGACCGTAGTAATGGGGTAAGCGGTAAAAATCCTACACATATGGTCAATCACAAGGATTAAACCCCAGTGTGCATCCTTTCGGGGTAGCTAACCCACACACAGTTAAGCTAACACCCTTCATTGGGTGTGAACCACCATACATTGCTTGCAAGACTTTTCTTACATTTGTTCCTTCATTAATGCATGCATTCATTCTTTCTTTATGTTTCACATATCATTAACATTAACTTTCACGTTACGTTACATAATACTTCACGTTCATCTCATACTCATAATACGTAGGTCACGGAATAATACATAATAAGGAACATAAGGGAACATATCATAAATAAGCATAACATCATCATACATGACATAACCTCATCCATCACATTACACATAATGTCATAAAGTCAATTTACATTACCCCCAGGAACATCCCAAGTCAATGCCTACATTTTACATTTTCCCCAAAATTCAGAAAAGAATATTATAAGTCTTAGACGCATGAGCATTATGCAGGCGCATGGCCTTCTGGGTGCATGGGAACACTTAGGCGCATGGGAAAGGTCCTGGGCACATGGGCACTATTGGGGCGCATAGCTCTAGCAAAATTCTAGGCGCATGGACACTATGCAGGCGCATGAGTGCCTGGGCGCATGGGCAATCTAGGGGTTTGGGACACTTAGCCAAATTCACCCTATCCTAGGTGCATGAGCACTATTTGGGCGCATGGGGTTTTAGGCGCATGGGAGACTTAGGCAAATTTGAACGTTAGGCGCATGGGCAGCCAACTCAAACTACTAATATCATATTCAGTTCGAATCATCAATCTAACATATTCTAAGCTTATTTCTTACATTCTAAGCATCATAACAAGAACATGGCATTATCATAACATCATAACCCCTATATCATAAGTCCACCCGCATTCACACACACACACGGGTGAAAACCCCATTTTTATAAAACATTCGTACATGCATTTCCATCCCCAAAATCGTATAAAACATGAAAAAAGGGGGTTCTAGAACTCACCTTATGCAACTTTGAGTGTGTCTTTCTTCAAACCTATATGCAATGAGTTCAAACACCTTGAATTCAGCCTTCTTCTTGATCTTTCTTCAAAACCCGAAAGCTTCTATGCTTTCTCTCTCTGAAACCAGTTGAAAAGAAGAGTGCAGGGAAGTGTGGGTGGCCATACCCACTTTATGCACCAACTTTTATACCTTTTTGTCCTTTTGACACATTTAGCCCCTCAACTCGGGTTAAATTGTGTTTCCTTCTTTTATTCATTTTTTTATTCTTTTGTTCTCGTCTTTAAAATATCCGGGTGTTACAAGTCCACCCCCTTTATATAGGTTTCATCCCCGAAACCTATCATTCGTCGAACAGATGTGGGTAATACCGTCTCGTCTCCTTTGCAGTCTCCCACGTAGACTTGGATCCCTTTCTATGTTTCCACTGTACTCGCACCAGGGGAACTACCTTATTGCTTAACCTTTTCTCTTTACGATCAATGATCGCCACTGGTTGCTCCACATAGTTGAGTCGTTCATCAACTTCAATATCCTCCAGTGGTACAATCCTCATCAGCTAAACACTTCCGCAGATGAGATACATGGAATGTTGGGTGAATTCCACTTAACTCATCTGGTAGTTCCAACCTATAGGCCACCTCTCCTACTCGAGTAATGATTCGAAAAGGTCCTATGTATCTTGGGCTCAACTTGCCCCGCTTTCTGAACCGAATGATACCCTTCCAAGGTGAGACTTTCCACATGACTCTATCTCCCACCTTGAACTCAATCGGTCTACGTCTCTTATCGGCGTATGACTTTTGTCTATCTTTAGCTGCCTTCATAAAGGCTTTGATCTTTTCTAGCTTTTTGATCGTAGCCTCGATCACTTTGATACTTCTTAACTCCTTCTGACCAATATCACCCCAACACACGGGCGTTCTACATCTCCTACCGTATAGCATCTCATAAGGTGGCATACCAATGCTGGCATGATAGCTATTGTTATATGAGAACTCAGCTAACGGTAAGTAGTCATCCCAACTTCCTCTAAAGTCATTGACACATGCCCGAAGCATATCTTCAAGTGTCTGTATGGTTCTCTCTGACTGACCATCTGTCTGAGGATGATAAGCCGTGCTGATATGTAACCTCGTCCCCATTGCATCGTGGAATCTCTTCCAAAACTTAGATGTAAACCGAGTGTCATGATCAGATATAATAGACAACGGTATACCATGACGAGCTACAATCTCCTTGATGAATTAATTTGCGAGTCTCTCAAAGGAATACATCTCTCAGATCGGTAGAAAGTGAGCACTCTTCGTCAAACAATCGACTATCACCCATATAGCATCATACCCTCTCGGGGTATGCGGTAACTTCGTATAAAGTCCATGGTGATATGTTCCCACTTCCACTTGGGTATATCCAAGGTTGGATTTTCCCGTACGGTTTCTGATGTTCTGCCTTCACTTGCAAGCAAGTAAGACACTTACTCACATACTCCACCACGTCATGTTTCATGCCCGACCACCAGTAATCTTTCTTCATGTCTTCATACATCTTGGTAGCGCCAGGATGGATGGAGTATCGAGTCTTATGAGCTTTTTCCATGATCCGTTCTCGTAGGTCTCCGTAACGAGGGATCCACATTGGTCCGAAGCGGGTTCTAACTCCATGAGTTTTTTCTCCCAACTCCGCGACTATACCTCTCATTCATTCAGAGTTGAGGTGATCTTCTTTCAACGCCTCAATCTGAAATTCTTTGACTTGCGTCATCACGTCTGAGGTCATTACTAACTGATATTCCTTCACCCGAACCGGCTCGGGCCTCTCCTTTGGGCTAAGGGCATCGGCCACCACGTTGGCATTGCCCGGATGGTAATGGATCTTGCAATCATACTCCTTGATGAGCTCTAACCACCTCCTTTGCCTCATATTGAGGTCCTTCTGCTCAAAGAAATACTTTAAGATCTTGTGGTCGGTAAGGATGGTGCACTTTGTCCCGTATATGTATTGCCTCCAAATCTTCAATGTGAAGATCACCGCATCTAGCTCTAGATCATGTGTAGAATAGTTGACTTATGGGCTTTCAGCTGTCGGGATGCATAGGCTATTACCCTTCCACGTTGCATCAACATGTAACCTAGCCCCGAATAGGAAGCATCCGAATGTACCACTAAGCCTTCACTCCCCTCGGGTAATGTCAAGACAGGAGCTTGTGTCAATCTCGCCTTTAACTCTTCAAAAGCATTCTCCTGTTCTCGACCCCACAAAAACTTCACAAACTTATGGGTCAACTTAGTCAAAGGTGAGACTATTTTGGAAAAGTCCTGGATGAACCTCCTATAATAACCCGCCAAACCTAAGAAACTACGGATCTTGGATGGCGTCTTTGGAGTCTTCCATTGCATCACTGCCTCAACCTTTGCCTGGTCCACCATGATTCCCTCAGCATTTACCATATGACCCAGAAATTGCACCTCGCGCAACCAAAAAGCACACTTAGAGAATTTAGCATACAACTTCTCCCTCCTAAGTGTCTCCAATACCTCACGTATGTGGTCGGCATGTTCTTCCTCGCTCTTAGAATAAATCAGGATATCATTAATAAACATGATCACTGATTTATCTAACATCAGCCCACACACTCGGTTCATTAAATCCATAAAGGCAGCTGACGCGTTAGTTAAACCAAAAGACATAACGAGAATCTCGTAGTGTCCGTAACACGTGGAAAAACTGTCTTAGGAATGTCTTGCTCCTTCACCTTCAATTGATGGTAGCCAGATCGAAGATCTATCCTTGAAAACCAACTGGCACCTTGGAGCTGATCGAACAATTCATCAATTCTTGGTAACGGATGTCGATTCTTCACCGTTAACTTATTCAGCTCTCGGTAGTTGATGCAAATCCGCATGCTACCATCCTTCTTCTTCACGAACAAGACCGGAGCACCCATGGAGAGATACTCGGCCGAATGAAACCTTTATCCAGCAACTCCTGTAGTTGCTCCATCAATTCCTTCATCTTTGAGGGAGCCAAACAATACGTTGCCTTAGCGACAGGCTGAGCACTGGGTATCAAGTCAATTTGAAATTCGATTTCATGATCCGGTGGCACACCTGATAAATCCTCTGGGAACATATCGGGAAAGTCACACACCACCGGTATATCGGACAATTGTGGTGTGGACGTGTCCATATCTTTTACGTAGGCCAGATAGGCATTGCATCCCTGTCTCATGCATTTTCCCACCACCGCCATCGAAATCACTTCCGGAATCGTCATAACTCGATCACCGTATATCGTCACCGAACTCCCGTCAGGCACTATCAATCTAATAATCTTCTTACAACACACAATGTTCGCCTCGTAGTTCGCTAACCAATCCATTCCTAGGACTACATCGAATCCGCCTAAGGTCATCACAAACAGTCTAGCAGGAAACTTATAACCTTCTAGTTCTATGTCACAATCCTTAATCAAGTCAGAAATTCTTGTAGACTTACCTATGGCAGTTTCTACATCAAAGGGCTCATCAATACATCTACTACTATCAGGCATATTAGCACAAAAGCAGTAGAAATAAAACTTCTACTAGCACCTAAATCAAATAACATAGAAGCAAGACTTTGGTTTACTAGAAACGTACCTGACACAACATCGGGGTCCGTCCTAGCCTCCTCCCTGGTCATGGGGAAAGATCTGGTGCTCGCCTTCTGCCCTTTAGTTCCGGTCGTCTTCTTCGCTCCAGAACTCTCTACCCTCGGCCTCTTGCAATCCCTGCTCACGTGGCCCTCTCCACCACAGTCAAAACATCTGGCCGCACGACAATCCCTTGCTATATGCACCATCCTTCCACACTTGAAGCATATATTCGATCCCCACCTACATTCTCCGATGTGCTCCTTCCCACACTTACCACACCTCTTAGACCCCACACCAGATGTGACCACACGTCAGTCATCCATCCTCTCAACTTTGTTGTTTGGAGCAGCTCTGCCATGTCCAAACCTCTTCCCATTCTAGTTCCGGTCACCACCACCAGTCTTCTTCACCTCAACCACCACCACCTCTCTCTCATCATATAACCTCCCAGCTAGATCCACTGCCGACCTAAAAGTGCTTGGTCGGGCAGTGATCAAGTGCCCGTAAATGTCGGCTGGCAATCCTTGCACATACTTCTTGATCTTCTTCGACATCGGCGTCACCTGATCCGGCACCAGCCTCGCCATCTCGTTGAACTTCGTGGTGTATTACTAGTGGGTCATGGTTCCCGCCTCGAGCAGTAGGAACTCTCTCTCCATCTTGTCTAGTTCCCTGTGAGGACAAAATTCCTCAATCACCATCTTCTTTAACTCTCCCCATCTCATCCTCCCGATGCCCCTACTTCCCTCGGCGTGAAAAATATTGTCCCACCAACACAGAGCCGAGTCAATGAATGAGTGAGCGGCGAACTTCACCTTCTGGTCTTCACAGCACTCGCTAATGTCAAGGACAGCCTCCATCTCCCTCACCCACCGGTGAGCAGTAGCAGCAGTGCCATTACCATCAAAAGTCGGGGGCTTGCATCTTTGAAATGCCTCATAGTTACAGCCTTGTGCTACCTCAGGCACAAACTCCTGTTCCTCCTCCTCATCAGTAGGGACAGCCGTCTCAGTCTTCGGTTGCTCTCTCCCTCCTGAGGACCTTTTCCTCTCCTTCCTTTCTCCTTCTCTTACAGCCTTTATCACTTCAGTCACCACAGATGGTAAGATTGTTGGCATGACCTGGTGAACCTCCTCCACTACAACCTCCTTCACTGATGCCCTCAAATTAGCACTCTCATCACCACCCTCTGGATTAGGGGTCTCAGGCTCTTCATGAACCACTTCTTCAGCTCTAGGCCTTCCTCTCGTGACCCATGGTCCAGCACCACGTTCACCACGACCTCCACCTCGAAAAGCCTTCAAAGATCTACCACCGGCCATCCTCTAACACGCTATAAGATCCAAATGCTAACACGGTCATTCGAGGGAATAGCTCAGTTTATGTTAAGTATAGTAAGTCCCTAATTACAGTGGCCAGTTGTGATTAGCCACTTACTTTACTCTTCATACCCCAAGCATTTCCTATCCTGACTACATCAATATCTAAATCTACTAAAGGCATATAAATCATATATCATGCACACGTAATACCAGATATCATTAAGGAAAATACCTGATGGCACGTAGCTACTTGGACTGGCATCCCTTCCCTTTCCGTCCCATTCTCAGTTTAAGTTTAGGTTTAAGAAAATCATTACCCAATTCTCTTAAACTTTGTCTTTGATACCAACTTGTAAGGCCTTAAACTTTGGCTCTGATACCAACTTGTAAGGCCCCGTTCCCGGGACGCTTACAGTTGGTTATTCGTCACACATAAATCATATATTTATTTACAACATCGTAGCTGAAATTAGTTAAAACCATTTCATATAACTATAATTGCTTTTGCAAAATAATACATCATTGTTACATTACAAAACATCACTTGTTGCATTACATCACAAAAACATTATCGCAATATAAAATGGATGCCATCCAAAAATAAGCCAAGTAGTTGACCCCGTACCATCCTCAGCAACATCTACCTGCCAACTAAAAACACATGTCAGTGTTGCTGAGTGAGTTCTAGTTTTATAAAGACATAACATACTTCACTTTCAATAAAACCTTTCTTTACTTTCATACACGATCATACGTCATATGTACAAATAGATGATATTATTATTATCTTCCATTATCATTCGTTATCTTCCCTACCGTACTTCACGTACATTCATCCTTAACTTCTTTACATTCCAGGCCAATGCCATAGGCTATGCCCCAACGTCATGCATAAAGCTGGCACTTGTAAGGCCCCGCTCCCGGGCACCTTACGGTTGGTCGTTCATCGCACATAAAACATGCATTTGGTATATATTTATAAACATCTTAAATAACATTGCAGCGGAAACATTCAAAAGATACATTTCATTTCATCATAAAAGCTTGTACAAAATATTACATCGTTACTGATTACAAAATGGTCATATACAGTGACCTCTAATATAGAAAAAAATATTAAATATATTTTTTCATCATAAAGAAGATTCCTTAAGTAATCCCGTTTATCGGAATCCTAAAGGAATCTTGCACTTGCATGCAATATAATATGTTGCGTGCATTATGGGCCCACAACACATTGCGTGGCAGCATTATCAAAAGGAGAATGCCATCCCCTACGAGCTGAGTAGTCGCCTCGTGCCATCCCCAGCAACACTACCTGCCAACTGGAAACACATAAAAGTCAGCGTTGCTGAGTGAGTTCTAGTTTATAATAAACATACTTTATTTACATTATAAACCATTCCTTTCTTTCACTTGATCATACATCATATGTACACATAGATAATATTCTTTATTATCTTCATCATTCCTTTCTTTCACATGATCATACATTATACGTACACATAGATAATATTCTTTATTATCTTCATCATTCGTTTTACATTATCATCTTTCAGTTCTCATATAGATCCTGTCAGGCTTTACCCACTTCATAGCACTTGACTATGATTACCGTGGTCGAATGACAAGGATCCCGTTCATCTTTGCTTGCACATTGAATACGTTTTGTACCACTACCATATGCTATACCCCGATCAGTCTTAGCTACTGGGCCGTGAATCAATAGAGCGTATGCCACAGTACTAGTAGGTAAGCGGTAGAGGTACCATGACCAGGGTCAATCACAAAGAAGGACCCATTACCTTAATTCAATGCTTGCAAGACTTAGTTCGTTCATTCATTAATGCATGTATTCATCATCATATCTCCTTTTCATTCATTCATTAATACATGCATTCATCATCATGTTCCTCTTTCATTATCTTTCGCTTTACATTACATAATACTTCATTCATTCATTTCCATAATTCGTAAAGTTTTCGGAAAGATAAACATGCATAATCATAAGGAACATACACATAACATTCATTCATATAAAGCATCACACATATATGGTATACCATAGGTATACCCATGCAACATCATCGTCATCATCATGCCTATGTCACTTGTTTACCCAAATAAATCAGATCTTACTAAGCTTAATCCGCATTTCTCACCCTGGTTCATCCGCATTAGTCTGACCATCCGCATTGGTCATTGCGGATGAAGAAAGCCTTATCCGCATTTCATGATTCTACCCGCATTAGTCCATGCGGATGAGGAAATGCCTTAACCGTATACTTGACTCATTCGCATTAGTCAATGCGGTTGACCAATGCCTTAACCGCATTTCCTTAGTCATCCGCATTTATTCAAGGCGGGTGAGATGCCCACCTTTCCTGATTCGTCCACATTAGGTTAATGCGGTTGAGCAAGATGCCTTGTCCGCATTTCCTTAGTCATCCGCATTTGTTAATGCAGGTAGACTGCCTTAACCGCATTTCGTTTGGTCATCCGCATTGGCTAATGCGGTTGACTACCTTAGTCACCTTTGCTTCGGCAGCCCGCATTTGGACAATGCGGTTGATCATGACTACCTGCAACTTAACATGTACCATTCTCATACCTCATTCATCATCTTAACATACATTAGCACTGATTTATCATATCAGCTACTTAGAACAAACTAGACATCATGCATATCATAAGAATGACTTCTAAAACATACATCAGCAGTACGTATACGAACTGCACGCTGAAATTCATCTATCTGTCCTAGAAATCTTACATGCATTAGGCATAGCAGTCCAAGCGGACCATACACAAAATCATACTCGTACATACATACACAGGTTGAGCGCTCACGGCTCGAAAACAGTTTCATTATGTGTTCCAGCCCCAAAATCGTTCAAAAATGCGTAAAAGGAGGGGTCTTAGAACTCACATTGTGTTGCTGAATATGGCTTCTTCAAAACCCGTCGCCGTGAAACCTTGTACCTCGAATCCGCCCTCTTCTTCTTCTTGTTCTTTCTTCAAATTCCCGTGGTCTGCTCTTTCTCTCTCTAGAACACTTCGAAGGTTTGGGGTTGTGAGAAAAAGTGTGGGCAGCCATCCCTATGTATATCAGATATTTACTTTTCTTTGTACTTTTTACACAACACCCCCTCCACTTTGTCTTTCTTTTCCTTTCCTTCCAAAATTCTTTCTTTCCTTTTCTTCTTATTATTTCTCTTTGTCTAATCAAATTTTCAGGTGTTACAACACTGGGCCGAAATCTATAAATAGACTCCCATACATTGTACTTGGTGGCCTGACCATAGTATCGGGGTAAATTCATTCGGACCAATGTCATGTGCTATACCCCACCATCATGCATAAAGCAGGTACTGGGTCAAAGTCTATAAATAGACTCCCATACATTGTGCCCGGTGGCCTGACCACAGTACCGGGGTAAATTCATTCGGACCAATACCATGTGCTATACCCCACCATCATGCATAAACCGGGTACTGGGCCGAAGTCTATAAATAGACTCCCATATATTGCCCGGTGGCCTGACCATAGTACCAGGGTAAGCGGCTAAATCCCACATGTATGGTCAATCACAAGGATTAAACCCCAGTGTGCATCCTTCCGGGGTAGATAACCCACACACAGTTGAGCTAACACCTTTCATTGGGTGTGAACCTCCATACATTGCTTGCAAGACTTTTCTTACATTCGTTCGTTCATTAATGCATGCATTCATTCTTTCTTTATGTTTCAGATATCATTAACATTAACTTCCGCTTTACGTTACATAATACTTCACGTTCATCTCATACTCATAATACGTAGGTCACGGAATAATACATAATAAGGAACATAAGGGAAAATATCATACATAAGCATAATATCATCATACATGACATAACCTCATCCATCACATTACACATAACATCATAAAGTCAACTTACATTACCCCCAGGAACATCCCAAGTCAATGCCTACACTTTACATTTTCCCCAAAATTCAGAAAAAAATACTCTAAGTCTTAGGCGCATGAGCACTATGCAGGCGTATGGCCTTCTGGGCGCATAGGAACACTTAGGCACATGGGAAAGGTTTTGGGCACATGGGTACTATTGGGGCGCATAGCCCAACACTTAGTCACTCTAGCAAAATTCTAGGTGCATGGATATTATGCAGGCGCATGAGTGCCTGGGCGCATGGGCAATCTAGGCGTTTAGGACACTTAGCCAAATTCAGCCTATCCTAGGCACATGAGCACTATTTGAGCGTATGGGACACTTAGGCAAATTTGAACGTTAGGCGCATGGGCCTGTTTCAGGCGCATGGGCAGCCAACTCAAACTACTAACATCATATTCAGTCCCAATCATCAATCTAACATATTCTAAGCTTATTTCTTACGTTCTAAGCATCATAACAAGAACATTGCATCATCATAACATCATAAACCCCATATCATAAGCCCACCCGCATTCACACACACACACATACGGGTGAAAAACCCATTTTATAAAAACATACACACATACGGGTGAAAAACCCATTTTTATAAAAAACATTCGTACATGCATTTCCATCCCCAAAGTATAAAACATGAAAAAGGGGGTTCTAGAACTCACCTTATGCAACTTTGAGTGTGTCTTTCTTCAAGCCCGTATGCAATGAGTTCAAACACCTTGAATTCAGCCTTCTTCTTGATCTTTCTTTAATACCCGAAAGCTTCTATGCTTTCTTTCTTTGAAACCGGTTGAAAAGAAGAGTGTAGGGAAGTGTGGGCGGCCATACCCACTTTATGCACCAACTTTTCTACCTTTTTGTCCTTTTGACACATTTAGCCCCTCAACTTGGGTTAAATTGTGTTTTCTTCTTTTATTTGTTTTTTTATTCTTTCTTTCTCGTCTTTAAAAATATCTGGGTGTTACATCTACACAACAAGATCAATATAGAGTCAAAAGCCAGTTTACCTTTTGACTAGTGACTATGATATGCTATAGCTCATATCCTTATCTATTACAAAAAGGATAAAAGTACATAGTTGGAAAGTTACAGACTCAACACCGTAACTTATAGTTGACAAAAGCATGGACTTTTTTCACCAACTCATGCTAGTTGGTGAGTCTTCAGAGATGACAACAGAAAGGTGATTCAGCTTTTGTCAAAAGTATGTCAGAGAAGATATGCCTTCTCTGTCTTCAGAAGAAATCAGTCTTTGGCTTCGAATGACTTTGTATTTGAAGCTTCGGAATGCTTCATCTTTAGCTTCAGAAGAATAGGTCTTTTGGCTTTGGAAGATTTGATACTTAGTATAATTTACTGAGTTATATCAAATCTTTCAAAGTACTTTCCTAGTACTTCACATGTGCATGTTGAGAGCTCTTTCGTTATTCTTTTATTGCATCAGCCTCTAAGTGTGAACCTTACGTTACCTCTATGGTGTTGAAGCATTATCAACATAGATCATAAGAGCTTAAAGTAATTCTTCTAGAAAAAATATTTAAATGGGAGGCAAAGATGATGATTGGAGCTGACTTAGGATTATGATTGTGAGATTCTACACCCTAAAGAGGTTAATATAGTAGCAGATGTTTTGAGTCAGAAGAAAAGACAGAAACCTAATTAAGTGAAGTTGTGCAAACTATTAGTAACTCTAGATTTCATGATGCAGAACAATGACACACAAGATGAAGCATTAAAGACAGGTCAGATCAAGAATGAACGAATGGTAGGAATAATAGTAAATATGGCACATAATAGGTTTGGACGTATATAGATGAACCCAAAGTAAGAATTTTGAATGAACATCATAAGTCTCTGTATTTCATCCATTCAAGAACTCCAAGAAATCCATCTAAGAACTGTATCAAGAACTTGTTATTTACTATGAGTTTGTTCAATTCTTAGTAATCTATACACATTCACATGTGTTTGTTAAATTTAATTATAAAATATAAAGGATAATACAAATTTAGAAAGAAAAAGGATTAATTTGAAAAAATGAGAAACAAATAACAACTGGGACGACACCTTTTAAAACAAGAAACATTTATGAAAACTAAATAAAATAAAATAAAATAAAATAAAATAAAAAACCTAATGTGACATATATATGTCATCCGAGTAGAAACCATAGAAGATGAGACGACTCCCAAAGTTGTTTAGATGAAACGGTTGTTAAAGTTACAAATTAAACTATCATTTGAAAATGAAGATCGGTGACCAATCACATGGTCACCGACAATCACCATTACTTGATATATATATATTTTTTTTGAACGGCTAAATTGAAATCACTCACGGATCACTGGAGTATCATCGTGCCACCAGTGTTACCACACGATCATATTCCACCACCAAGTCATCAATTCAGGAGGAAACTCATAATTATGAGAAAACCCCCATTTGTGAGATTCGAACCCATGACCAATTAGGCCCTAAGTCTTATCCCACCACCAAGATGCCGCTGGCCTATAATGCCTTTGGCTTACTTATATATTATTTGGTTAATATTATGATAAAAACATGAGTTTTGGTGTACCGGTAAGACACTTTCATTTCACCAGAGTTTAAATCTATCTACCCACACCCCATGTTGTTTTCTAGCTTTATTCTTTTCATTTTGCCTTCTTCACCCTGCATTTAATTTTTTACGATGTATCCCCTAACATTGTTTAATACTTATCACCATTTTGCCTTCAGCACCTTCAACATTCAATCTTTTACACTTTATCCCCTAACATGATTTAAAAATTATCGGGTCAAATATAAAAGTTTTCATGAATAGTTTTATATACGTTTTGAGATAGTTTACGTCTCGACGTAAACTTTGTTCAGAATAAGTCGGCTCAAAGATAAAATGTTTCCGTACTTATTTTTATTGACGCTTTGATTTGGTCTACGATTCAACGCAAGTTATGTTTAGAAACATGTCGGGTTAAATATAATAAGTTTTATTTACTCTACGTTTCGATGTAAATTTAACTTGAAAACGAGTTACGGCGATTGTAAGTCTATTTTTCGACATAAATATTGTTTGGAAAACAGTCAGGTCAAATATAATACATTTTCATTCAACGATTTAAATTCAAATTATCTTACGCTTTTCTAGGTAAATTCAGTTCGAAAACAAATTGAGTCGATTTCTTTTTATATTTTTATTGTCGCCCGAAAGGCCACGGGTAAAAGTTGAAGAGATTTATAATCTAAGCGTTAACACATTTTGATTCTTGTAACAGAGTATTAATGTTCGATTCCTCCGCCACTAAACCACCATCACCGCCTCCACCGGCTCATCTACTCCGATTCAATGACAATGAAGAACACCATCCTAGAACAGCTGTATTAACCTCTTGAAAAGTGAGTAATTAGGTCTCTAAATGCATCTCTCATCATCAATTTCTCTCTACCTTACATCAATCTATGTTGTTTAATTCTCTACGAACTTCATTTCACTGTTTTCTCTCTCTACAACATACCTCCTCCTTCATTCGAATTCCTCAGAAGACAATCTCCACTCTATCCTTCTCACTCGCTACTGCAACAGGTATGATCAAAATCTACATAATAATAATCGGAAATGGATTTAGATTATGTTACTCTCTCTATGTATGTTTATGCCTATACTTTATAAACGGTTGATGAATTGGTCATATACTTCAGTTCACCAGTATTAGATGTGAGATTTTATGTCTGATGTGTTTGCTGATGGTGATGTGATTGTTCTAGCTAGAATGGATTCCCAGTTACCGTGTGTGCTAGTGCTAAGTGGTAAATCAGCAAGCGAGAGGGAATTGGTGAAGTCTTTGAAGGAAAGTTCATCGCTTAAGCTTGCTGATGATGTAAAGCTACTGACTTTTTTGCAATCTGATATGGGATGGCAATCCGAGAAAGATGGGTTTAATATTGACACATACATGGCTTCTCTTATGACTACATGCTTCGGAAGAGTTCTTCTTTGGTCTCCGAGATTACCTTCGACTCAGGACGTGGTGTCCCTGTAAGTGTAAGAAGCTTTTGAGATTCATATTGTTTGTATTATGGTTTAGTTGCTAAAACTTTTAGGGTTTATGCAGGAACTTTTGTGAGATTCCTATGGGTTGTGTATGCATTGCAGATGTTCAATTCAAAGGTCGAGGTATGTATTCTATGAAATATTCAAATTTGTTGTTTTGGGATAATTTATTTTGTCTTGGTTTTGTATTTAGGCAGGATGAAATCATATGTGAGCATTCATGAATTTATATATAAAAGATATAGACTTATAGAATAAGTTCAATGTTACAGGACGTTCACAAAATATATGGGAATCTCCAAAGGGTAGCTTGCTCTTTTCGTTTACAATACAAATGGAAGATGGTCGTATGGTGCCTCTTGTGCAGTATGTTGTGTGCCTTGCTGTGACAGAAGCAATTAAGGATCTTGCTCTGAAAAATGTAAGCTTGTTTGTTTCTCCTAGTATCTTGTTTAATATTGATACTTCTTAATCGTCCTGTGTTGCTAGGTATAGAATACAGGGGCTTTAGATTACTGAGAAATGGCACAAGTGTTTGCAGGATTTAACAATGATGAATGTGATGAATATTACTGGAATTATGTGAAAATCATATTCATCAAAATCTTGCTTAAAAGTAGGAATGTGGAGAATATTGATCTGATTATGTGAAAATTATCGTATCTGATGTTAGTTGTAAAATAGGATTCAAGAACTGTATTAGGCTAATTTTGTTGTACTATGGTAATGTGGATCTCAATCAAATAGGACATTGGAATGCCAATTTAGCTAGTGTGCTTTCTTTTATAGGTAATATATTTTTGTTGATTAGGATGATATGAAGAGAATTGGGTTTCATTCTTAAAAACCACGATGAAAGTTGCCTTAGAAAGACGTCTTCATATAGCGTGTTCTTATTACCAATAGAACTGAAGGCATGTTTAATAATAGCATGGGAAGGCAACCAAGTTAAATTGGGGTTATGATATGTTATGACAATGTCCTAAATAGCTGACATGCAATGATAGGAAGGTTAAGCTGAATTAGTTAGGCGTTGCAATACAATTATGGATGTTCTAAAGAAGGTAATGGTGACATCAAGAAAGCTCATGAGAGTTCATCACCTTATATGGTCGATCTTATTCAACACCACTCTAGAACTCGAAAGAAGTGCTAATAAGGATCTTCTAGCATGGGGATGACATAAGGCGATTGATTAAGCAAGAATTACCTTTTATGTAATAAATTCTACTTAAAAGATTTCAAATGCAACCAATGAAATGATGGTTAATGGGAGGACTTTGGAGTACACATTTTGAAAAGCAGTAGCTTATATAAGTAGACATGCTTAGCCTTTGATAGACCTCCTTGCTCTACTATAGTTATCAAAGAATGAAAAGAAGAGTAAAAGATGTAGTCGGGGTTGGAGTTTAAGCTCCCTTTTATGGTTCTAAGCTTTCTTGGAAAGGTTACACAGATATGGAAGGACCTTACGAAAAATCTATTCAAATTTTCATATTGGAAGATCAAAACGAGAATGGTGCTATGAACATGCAGTGGTATTGTGCTTGGATGAGCTAATGTGGGGTTAACAAATGCCACATTGGTCATCCATTTTGTAAAATACTATACCAGACTTGATGTCCCTTGCATGCTATACTAGGTTTTTCTAAATAACTTGATATATCCTCCTATGTATGGACGAGCTGGTGTATGGATGTCATGTTTTCTTTGCCAAGCATACAAGTAGGTTATACTCTCTTGGTATCAATTCTTATTTGAAGTAAATTTTAAAAATTCTGTTTGTCTGTTGTTCCTTGGCCAATATTCATCTTAAGTCTAACAACATGCGAGTTACTAACCCTTACCAAGAAGAGTATCAATGGTGTTTAAACTTGATAAATATAGACCTTCAAATGCTGATAAACTTTTTCAATATGACATAAAAGACTTCGGTCTGTAATCTGTATAATGTAGCTGTAATTTTAATCTTCGGTTTTAACATGATATGCAGGAAATTAATGTGTTACCATGAATCGTCATTTCCTGGGTCATGCTGGATGCTGATTTAATACTAATGTTTGTTTTGTATTATCAATTTCAGGGCATCCCACCTCTGGATGTTAGAATAAAGTGGCCAAATGATCTTTATTTGGATGGCCTTAAAGTGGGAGGAATTTTGTGTACATCAACATATAGATCTAAGAAGTTTAATATTAGTGCTGGTAAACTTCTCATTAACTGATATTGTGCATCTTTACTTTGTATTCAATGGCTGAACTGCAAAATTTTCCATTTTCTTCTTAATATTAGTGCTGGTAAACTTTTCAGATGGTGCTTTTCTTTCTAAAGGCATTTGAGAAAACTGATTCAATATATATGTATATTTGTGTGGATTTATATGGGAACTTAGGAAGACTGACGGGAAATATCAAAAGATATGCTAAAAACAAACAAACAAACATACCCAGTAAATCCCACTCAAGTGCAGGGTCTGGGAGGGGTAGATGGCAATGTTGTAAAAATCGCTAGGCGCTAGTCAGGCGGCGAGGTGGAGACTAGGGATTAATCGGGATTAATCGGGATTAATCGGTTTGGAATTTTTATATATAATTTTCATTTTTATATATATAAATACACATTTTATATGTAATTTTTATAAATATGTTTAGTTTTATATATATAAACAAATTTGGCCGAATTTCAAAATTTTTGCCGGAATTTTGAACTTCGCCGGAATCTCGCCGGAATCTCGCCGGAATCTCGCCGGATTCTGCAAAAATGCAGAATAAAGGCCGATTAACAGCCGACTAGGTCCGATTAGGGCCGATTTTTTCCCGATTTGGACCAATTTTGCCGACTAGCGATTAATGTTGCCGATTAGGGAAAATCCAATCGGTGAACCTCCGATTGCCGACTAGTCGGCGATTAATCGGCCGACTAGTCCGATTTTTACAACACTGGTAGATGGAGGTAGTCTTTCCTCTATCTTGGGAGATAGAGAGACCGATTTCGAAGAGACCCCGACTCACTAACGAGATCAATAACAATAGCAATCATAATATACGGCATACAAGACACAAATATCAAACACATAAATACTTAGGACGTGCGTACATCAAATAAGCGGCAAGAATCGCGTATAAGGGCAGAATGAGGAAAACAGGTGTCCCGCAAAAAGTGTACGTCTACCCTTCCTATCCACAGATCCCGCTAAAAGTCCTTAATTTTAATTTTACGCCTCCACGCACTCCTATCCTCGATCATGTGCTCAGAGAGGTGCAATTCTACCATATCTCGCCTAATTATCTCGTCCCAGGTCAACCTAGGTCTACCTCTACTCCTCCTACCCTCTATGTTGATGTTCTCTACTGCTCTAACGGGTGCTACCATCGCCTCCGCTTTACGTGCCCAAACCATCTTAATCTTCCCTCTCGTATTTTATCTGTGATACAACCCACCTCTAGCTTCTGTCGAAACACGTCGTTTCTTATTCGATCCAATCTTGTGTGTCCACATATCCACCTCAGCATTCGCATTTCCGTGACCTCTATTTGTCTCTGGTGCAATTTCTTTATGGCCTAACAGTCTGTTCCGTATAACATAGCTGGACGTACTGCCACTCTGTAATCAACCTTGTACATAGCTGGACGTACTGCCACTCTGCAATTTCTTTATGGCCCAAAAGATATGCTACTGATCTGAAAAAGAGCAAAATATCAACCTTGTACATAGTAATCAGAATATGTAAGGCTTCTAGGAAGTGAATGGAGGAAAGGACTCATCATTCTTAAGTTCTTATTGATAACCGCTCACGATAATAAAGGGGGTAATTTTGGCCCATTCACCAAGAGATGTTCATATGGATGGATTAGTTTACTCCTATCGAATTAGGTAAATCAGATTGAATTTTGGTTCCTAAATTATGAATATGAACTACCTCAAGATTCGAACCAAGCCAACTAAATTACAATTTTGTTGAACCGGCTTTTGCAATTGGGCTTGTCATTGTATCAGGGATATATAACTCAAGATTCTAGGCAAAAAAATACATCATCAATAATAGTGTTGGAGTTCTCTAAGTTTATATCCGCAAACTAATAGCAACTTTAGACATTAAGATTTGATTGAAGGACTTGATATTAGATAGCAACATGCTTTACTGTAACAATTTTTAGAACATACAATACTTTTAATTACTAGATTATGATTGTTGTAAGTAGTAAGGTTACAATGAAAGTAACCTTCAATGCAAACAATTGATTTAACAATGGTTTGACAATAATGTTGTTTTAGCCATTGATTGCATAAAAGAGGGTTTTAAAATTATAGAATGAATAGAGTAAACTTGGGAGCAAGTTCGTACTGAGTAAGGGAATCACTGATTCACTAAGAGGAAATAAAGTAGCACTTGCTATTCAGTACATGTCAGATGTATGTTAATAATCTAATAATAAGAGATTAAGGGTATGTATTGTAGTAGATTAGTTATGTATAAAAAATATATATTCATATTTAGCAATTTAGTTATTTATAGAAAACACACCAAAAAGCTGCCCATTTACCACCTTGGGATTATATACAGCATCTCTGCCAGTGGAGTAAACCCAGGCCTTGAGTGGCTGACCTTGGTTGTGTATAGTATACATATGACACTAAATCACTGATAGAGCTGTAGCTATTAGTACGGATGTGAAATTCTGAAGTTATGGATTCGGTCATGATTACATTGTTTTGATTTACTTTTTTTTTCTCCAAATGCAGGAGTAGGCTTGAATGTTGACAATGATAAGCCAACAACATCCTTGAATGCAGCCCTGCAGAACTTGACCTGTGGTTACCAACTACGCAGAGAAGATATTACTTCAGCCTTTTTCAATAAATTTGAGCATCTTTTCCATATTTTAATTAACCAAGGTGAGTACTAATTTGCTAAATTTGTACACACTTTGAATTATCAAGTTTGTGCTCTCCCATTTAGTGAAAGCATAAACGTTGGATCTGAGTTGATTAAAATTGATTTTGCTCCAGTTAGTTATATTTTGGTCATTGTGTTGAAGGATATACTTTTGTAAGGATCTACTTAAATGGTTACCAGTCCTAGGAATTCAATGCGCGGAGCCCAAAAGTGAAAAGAGCAGAAGTTGGGAATTGTTTAAGTCATCTTATATTTGAATTTTGAAACCATAAAATATCCCTTTCAGATTCTTGTTTTCGGTTTTTCTTTTTCAAGTTTGAGTATGATAACTAGTCGTACTATGCCTGGAAACATTTAACTACTTTTGTGATGGTTATTCTTTTGAGTTATCATTTTGTTTAAGCTCAAACATTAGCACTCTTTTCTATTCTTCGTGGATTATTACTAACAATTATTTTGCTGGAAGACCTGAATCCTGGGGTAACAGAATCACATATTCGTGACTCGTGACAAGCACATGACATGACTTTTTATAAGCTTTGAAACGGCCGCTCAACTTTCAGTGCTTTTTATATTTTGTTGGCATTGGCCAGTTGTATATAACAATAGTGGGAGAAGTGAAATTTGTGCATTATCAGATTAATTGATGATCTAATACACTTTCTGTCTTTTCTCTTTCAACTTCTTTAACCATTTTTATAACTGTAGTGTGGAGATTCAGTTGTTTTTTTATTTTTTAAATGCTAAAGGCGGCCCATAAAAGACAATGGTTGTCAACATGATCACCTTGTTGGTGGTTGCGGGGGTTAGAAACCGAATTACGTTAACCCCTATTAAAGTGGCATGTGCAAGTATTTTGTCACTTTTTTAACATGTTGGATAACCCAGAGTATGAATTCTTTTTTGTGGAGAAGTCAACCAGGAATATTTCTGTCTAACCAAATACATGTTAGGTTTTCCACTTTGCCTAAGAAAAATTTAAGCCTTTTCATTCTCCCTGTAAAGTAGAAGACGTAACTCATGGCCTCTCTTATAACATGCAGGCTTCCAACCCCTTGAGGAGCTGTATTACAAGACATGGCTCCATAGGTACTATTACACATAAAAATTGTAATTATTGTTTATACTTCCTCTTGTAATTACCTTATTCAAAATATAATTGGAAATGAGGAAGCATTTATATGTACATCCTCAAATTTAGCCATGCCAACTTTAAGATTTGAAAACACTAAGACTAGCTACATGCTATTAAAAATGTGTCATTGCTAGTTTGCAAGTTTGAATATCATAGTGAAAAATCATGAAAACTGACCATATTATAAATTTATCTGGGTTTCATCATTGGTCTCGATCTGTGCAGTGGGCAGAGGATTGTCGTCCAAGATCGTGATTTGCTGACGGAAAATGTAGTTACTGTTCAGGTATGGCTGGCCTACCTATTTTCTATTTGTGGATATTCTTGTTGATTAAATAATCAATAAATCTTACCACATGCCTTTAATTTTTCATTACCTAATTACAAGTACAATTGTTCTCAAACATTGAAAAAGTAACACATCACACAATGCAATTTCCTAGGTGCATGCATAAAATATAAAGACAAGATGCTTGGACAAAGTAAAATCATTGATTGGTAGTGTCTAATATGCATTTACACATTTTTGTAGTTTGGAGATGCCAACATGTAGTTGTAACAGTTTCACTTGATAATTGCAGGGGTTAACATCTTCAGGATACTTACTGGCCATTGCTGATAACGGTGAGATGTGCGAGCTTCATCCAGATGGTAATAGGTACTCCCTCTTTCCCAGAAAACAGTACACATTTGACTTGATAATCAAATCATGGGTTTTGATTGTCAGATGGTTACTTAATAACTTCAAAATCATAATAACCATTGTTGGCTGTTTATGAAATAAAAATTGAACTATATCAATGTATTGGAATGTTAAACAATATTGACACTTTAAAACAATGAAGAATACCAAAGGGTAAGCATATAGTTATTGAAGAATTATGGTTTCTTTATGTTAATTGTTTATCAGCAACCAAAAATGACCAGAACTAATAGCTGATATAAGCTGAAATTTTTGTACGATATGTATGTAGGCTAACATTTATGACAAAAACATCCATTTCCAAGCCCATGTCTTAAAAGTAAATGTCGCAATTTCAGCCAGTACACTTGAGAATTTACTCTATTTGGTCAAATAATAAGTTTAGCTAATAGAGGAACTGCTTATCTGTAAACCAGGTTGAAAATCACCTAAAGTCTATTTGTGATTCATACATTCTCCTAAATTGTTTTATTCAAAGTATCATAGTAATAATATTGATTTTGTTATATCGTCTATTAGTGTATACTCTATACTAATTTTTTCTCTTTTCTTCTAAATTATTGGACAAAAAAACTGATAATGGGCCATGCCAACCCAACCTTTTATGTTTCAAACTGTAAAATGAGCCGTCTTCACTTGTTACTCCAACTCGCCCATCTAGCCATGTGTACCCAAAAGCCTGAGAAGTTTTGATGCATTATGATTTATGGCCGGGATTTATATGAAATACTACACCTTTATTTGGAACTTTCTATCAAGTCAACTTCCTTTTTTGCTGTCTGTCGCCTCGTTAGTATTGAAGATATCAATTTTGTTTCTACAGTTTTGACTTTTTCAAAGGACTGGTTAGGAGAAAACTTACATAAGAGGCTTCGTCGGTCTCTTTTTCGTGGTAGCTGCAAATGCATCCTCTACAGGTAACCCTTGTAAAAGGGAAGATCAACTGTAGTGAATTAATGTTAGGTGTATGTTACATATTTCCGAAAAGACATTCTTATGAAAACTAAGACGAGCACTCATTTTTATCACTCTTTTAACTTAACGTATACTTTGTTCTTTTGTAATATGGAAAAGAAATATAAAAGAATGATACTTGCCATGATACTTGGTAGTTTTTCCTTGTTGACGCCAAACATGTGTGTACATAGTCATCCATCTAATCTCACTTAAAACATAGCCATAGGAAACTGGAATTAGGTTTGTTCACATATCTAGCTTCTCTTAGGTTGAAATTTGTGTTCATAAACTAAACGATGACATAAAGAATGTATAAAAGAGTTTATTAAATAATATTAATTGATTGAAAATGTTCTTTAAATAATCTATTATCCTAATATGACTAGAATACTAAAACTATTGAATGTTATTATACCAGAACGGCAGAACCAAATTAAATTAATCCTAATTACTAAGTGAACATACAGCTTTAAAAAGATAATAGATACAGCTTCGAGCCGTAATATTGTATCTGATCTGGTTTAACTTGCTGCCCAAGTCATGACTCATGATGTCTTGCTTTAGTCCTCCATCATTCTACCTGCTTGAAAAGAACTTGACCATGATTTCTCTATAGTTTAGCTGGTTTCTGATTTCTCAGGCAGTGTTTAGATTTAAGACCACTTGGTTATGGTTGCAGTTGGCCCTGGTGCCATTTGTTCCTCAGTTTACATGTCAGCTATACGCGTATGACTATCTACTATCTACCTCATTTCAGTTTCTTGAACATTTGTCAAACATGTACAAGATTAGATCAATCATCAATCAAATCTCTTACGTCTACCAATTAATGTGGAAACATCAGAAAACTAGGAAAGGGAAGATGAGAAACAATGTTCATTGCATATTTGTTATTACATGGTAAACCAACAACTAAAAAAAACAAATACAAATCCATAAAAGATTTTAAGAAACAATCTATTACACTTGTATCCATGCAAGTATTCTAGCTTGTTTGTTTTAAGGTCATAAGGAAGTAGATATCATGAGGTGAGGGTTGAACAAGTTCTAGGCAAAATAGTTGACCCACACACACCAAAAATAAAATAAAATAAAAAAATTAAATTAAAAATAAAAATAAATTTAAAAAAGTAAAAAAAGGAGAGAGAGTGTGCATGGGAATCAAGAAAGTAGATAGGAGAAGAGATTGTAAACTATGGCAACTATGACTATGAAGATGATTTGATCAGTTATGGAGATACCCTCGCTCTTGTCAACTGCTTCATTTAGATTTGAAGGTGAGCACTTGAGTTCAATGGAGTATGCTCCTTTATCTTCTTCTTGGATGTCTGGTTCTATGTTTATCTCCCCAAATGCAGATCGGAACTCTCCATAGCTCCATTCCTTCATTCAAACATGTTAGTCGTAAACACCAAATCTATATCCACACATCACAACTATATGCAACGGGCCAAACAAGTAAAATAAGAAAAAAATTTAGCTAAATGTAAAACTATAGGTGTGACCCATCCATTTTAGCAGCTTCTATATTAATTATAGACGTATGAAGAAAGAAAACCAGTTGGCTAGTTACGTATTACCTCAACTTGTTCTCCAATGGTGAAGACAATGGTACTAGGGTTGGTGCGGAATGAGAATGGTCCTTCATCAGACAAGAGACGAAATTCACCAGACTCGGTTGGGATATGAAGGCCGACAGCGAATGCACCTGAATCCCGTTTAGATCCATCCAATGCGCGTGGAGTCTGAGATGATCGTGGGGTGTGGGGTTGAAGAGAGGAGTTACTATGCTTGAATATTGTCATTCTTGTTTCGTTTTCTTTTATTTTCTTTCGAGGCTGCTTACCTCCATTGCTTCCCATGATCTTAGTCACATCTTTTGCGATCACTTCAAGCTTGCTGGCGAGGCTATCAAGTTTTTGTCTGCAAATGTACATTGGAATAGAACATTCCTTTTCATGAGATGAAATGAACTTGTTTGCAGTTTAACATTAAGAAGAGTATTATAATTACGATGATATCGTGAATAAACCAACTACATCTTATTATTAAGACTAATTATGGAATCACTATCTTAGAACTAAAAACTTCAACGTAGATTAGGGTTGTCAAGGTTGGTTCTGATTAACTCAAATTATTAGTCAAATCGCTAGTAACATTTTTCTATCTATGTGAACCAAACTAAACTATTACTATCTTTTGATTTAGATTTGGTTTCATGATTCGGGGTTAGCAGGCCTTTAAATGGGGAAACTTCATTCCGGGACTCATGGGTCGAGTTGACCAGAAACTTAGATTGGGTAAATTGTAACATAATAATTGGCATGTACTAATTTTTAGGAAAAAAACAACTTTAGTAGACAAAAGGCAAAGTTTAGGATTGTAACCATGTAACATCATAACATATTATTTGTTATATACTAAGATTAAGTGAATAGTCCGGCCCGCTTTGATACATATTATTTTGAGTCGATCTGATACATATCGTTAGTTCTTTGATACTGACGATAAACATCCTAATATATGCAACTGCTTTATGATCTGAGAACATTTTCATATATTTACTTTAATAACTAACATCATATGCAGTTACATGTTAATCTATATAACATACAACACAGAATATTCAGTTTATCCTCCGTGTTCTCCCCCTTAAGTGATTTATGTTGTCTCTGATGATTGATTCTCTTTAATATGTGTTGATTGATAGGTTCAAGTGAAAAAATAGACAAAACCGAACTTAGAATCATTCTTCCTAAGGTGTTTGGCACCCATGTGGTTGACTGTTTTAATAGAGTCGACGAACAAGGTTCATGCAAAGTTATGGCATCGTTGCCAACAGACAACAACATGCCCTGTATATACCACTAGAAGCATGGTCTGGGAGGGGTTGGATGGTGGCAAATCTTACCCCTATCTTTTAGGATAGAGAGACCGCTTCCAATGAGACCCCCAGGCTCGAGGAAAAAACATAAGATTTACTGTCACATTTCGTATATTTCAAATACTAGTTTAGCAAAACACGACGACATATAGACCTACATATACATCTCAGGCAATAAATAAAAAGGCAGACAGATTATTAAAATAAAATAAAAAGCGCACCCTCAATAACATCACTCCTAAAGTCCTAATTACTCTGCTCTATTATTGCCCTAAAAGCTCCTATTATTAATCCTGTATTAGCCCTTCACATATAAAAGAAACAGAGAGTCTACCTATGTCACAAGCATGCGCTATCTCATCCTATTCCCACTAACAATCTTTGGCCTTAATTCTACGCCTCCAGTCACTTCTATCCTCGATCATGTGCTCGTAGAGCTGCAAGTCTAACATGTCCCGCCTAATCAACTCCTCCAACATCAACTTTGGTCTTCCTCTACCCCTCCTACCATCTAGGTGCAAGTCTAACATGTCCCGCCTAATCAACTCCTCCCACATCAATTTTGGTCTTCCTCCACCCCTCCTACCATCTAAGACAATGTTGTCTACCGTTCTAACCAGTGCTGTCGTCTGTCTCCTCTTCACGTGTTCAAACCATCTCAATCTCCCCTCCCGAATTTTGTCAGTGATGCATGCCACCCCTAATATCAGTCGTAACACGTCGTTCCTTATCCGATCCATCCTTGTGTGGCCACACATCCACCTCAGCATTCTCATCTCTGCGACCTCCATCTGCCTCCCTTGTGACTTCTTCATGGCCCAACAATCTGTTCCATATAACATAGCAGGTCTTAATGCTACTCTATAGAACTTTCCCTTTAGTTTTGTTGGGAACCTCTTGTCACATAAAATCCCTGACGATGCTCTCCATTTGCACCATCCTGTCTGGACACGGTGGGTTACATCACTGTGAATTTCTCCGTTCTCCTGGACATAGGAGTCAAGATACTTGAATCTACTCGTTTGTGAAACCACCAGATCTTGAATACTAATTTGGGTGTCCTCTTCGTTCGCACCACTAAAGTTACAATGCATGTACTACATTTTAGAGCGACTTATCCTTAAGCCTTTGCGCTCTAATACCTTTCTCCACTCTTCTAACCTATCATTAAGCATACTTGTATTCTTTGATATTAACACAATTTCATCAGCAAATAACATGCACCACGGAACTGGCCCTATATAGTTTTAGACAACTCATCCAAAAACTACCGCGAAAAGAAAAGGACTCAATGCTGATCCTTGGTGGAGACCCACCTCTACCGAAAAGAAATCTGTGTCACCCACCGGCGTACGCACACACGTTTTCGCCCCTCATACATATCTTTGACTAATGTAATATATCTCTCTGTCACCTTTTTACGTCGTAAATTTTCCCAAATGAGCTTTCGCGGCACACTATCATAGGCTTTTTTCAGGTCGACGAAGACCATATTGAGATCCTTCTTCTTTTCTCTGTATTTCTCCATTGCGCTCCTTATGATGGGTATGATTTCCGTTGTAAAGCGTCCAGGCATAAATTCAAATTGATTTATCGTTACCTTAGTTTCTCTTCTAAGTCTCGAGTCGATAACTCTTCCCAAAGTTTCATAGTATGACTCAGGAGCTTTATTCTCATGTAGTTTGTGCAAACTTAAGCATCTACTTTCTTCTTATGTAAAGGAACTATAGCGCTATTCCTCCACTGATCCGACATCTTCCCGTCTTGAAGACAGCGTTGAATAACTCTGTTAGCCATTGGAGTCCTTCCTTTCCCATACACCTCCACACCTCAATTGGTATGTTGTCTATCCTCACCGCCTTAGCCCTCTCCATTTTCTTGAGGGCTTTCCTCACTTCCTCGCTTGTAATGCTTCGATAATAACAATTATTTTGTTGTGTTGTTTGAGTTGTTTGATCGTCTTCTGCTTGTTGACTATCATTTCCGACATTGAAAAGTTCGTGGAAATAAGTTTCTGCTCTTTCACCAAGACTTTCTCATCCTCTCCTTTTATAAACTTTACCATTCTCAAGTTCTGTCTCCTACGCTCCCTAGCCTTGGCAATCCTGAACATTTCATGCTCTCCTTCCTTCGTCTCTAACCGCTTGTTCATCCTCTCATAGGCTATTGTCTTTGCCTCAGACACTGACTTTTTCGCCTCTCTTCTGGCCTTCTTATATCTATTTTTAGTTGTTGTCGTTCTTCCTCTTTATTACAGATTAAAATTTATCTAAAACTTTGTTGTTTGATTGTTATCTTCTCTTGCACGTCCTCATTCCACCACCAGGATTTCTTACGATTGATTGTCCTTCCTGTTGTGACACCCAGCGTTGCCAACAAACGAAGTTTTATCTAATGTTCTCCAAAATTGTACAATGCAACGACATTCCATCGACCCTCCCAGGACATTAAGTATCCAATCTAACCAAGTGACAAGCGCCATGATACCAACGATTTAAAGAGATTAAAGGAAACATCAAACTAACATTTGAAAGATGCTAGGAGAAAAAAATATTTATGCAGAGAAAAACGTCTTAAGACCTTACACGAGGGACGTGTGAAGAGAATAGAGTTCCCCTGTGCACAATGTGCACCCTACAACATCACCAATGTCATAAAGGTTATAATGGGAGGATGTGTGGTTAACTGGGTATGTATAGACGGAGTAGCGCATCAGGATAATGTATGAACATGTTTTCGTCAGTCATCATCTGTACTCTTTATCAAAAGTGAAACGATCCAATGAATAATTGGTCGGGTTTTCAGGTGAAGTCATACAACTATCAATGATGTTCGGAGGTCAACTAATCAGAACATAGATAATGAACTAATTAGTTGTCCGATTTGTCAAGTATAATGTGATCATTAGGCGACCAGGGGTCGTGGTATCGAGCACACATGCAATGATGAAATTACAACTCCTAACGGTATTGCCACAATACACCCGGAAGTTGATTGACTGTGATGTCGTTCGATGCAAACCCACGAGCCAGGTTATGAAAAGTGCCTGGTGAAACTTCGCATTCCAGATACCGAAGCAAAGCACCAACAAGAAGGATTTTCAATGCGCAATAGAGGTCGACGAGGAAGCTTTCACAGAAATGAAGGCTTCCATTGCGAGCTTACCCTCGATTACCCGAAGAAAGGAAGAATTGTTGTGCATAAAACCAGAGCTTATCAGTACCATTTTCTGTGCCTATACTCGCCGAACAAACAAATCTGATCTATTTGTTAGCACAACACTACGAGATGCAAAACTAAAGATAATAAAGCGCTAGAAAATTTATCGTCATAAATTGGTCTTAGGTTAACTAAGATAAATCACATTGCGCTAGCATCCGCATGCAGAGATCATCACAAAAACATTAGAGACAATTCATATTATTTATATGGTATGCTTATATAGTGTTATATGATATTGATGATTGTCTTTTTTGTGTTCCTATGTAATTCAATCAAAAACAATATAACATACAATTATACACCTCAAATGAACAATATACGTCACGATTAACATCACATTACCAAATCACAACTCCTAATTCTAAACGATTTAAAGCTAAACAAAACAAATATAACAAAGTAAGGTGATCACGTATCTCTTTCACGTAAAATTATTCCCATATATATCAAATAACATTAACCATAAACAACGAAACAAACCTGAACTTGAGAAACCGCTCGTCACTCTTCACCTCCCGTCGCCTCTCGGCCAACGCCATGGCGGATCGCGACCACGCAAACTCCTCCCTGTCCCCATCCCGGCTCCACCTCTCAGCCAGCAACCCGAAGCAAAACTCCGCCTCGGAGAAGGCCGCCTGCAGCTCCTCGGGGGGTATCCCATGGCCACTGACCCTAAACACCCCGAACTTGACGGCGGAATCCATCATCAGCTGGATCGCCTTCTTGTCCTTGGATTTGATCATGCGGTATTCGACTTGTGCGATCTGGGGAAGGGTGATGTCGTCGGGCAGATCGAATTCTGGGATGTTCTTGAGTTTTCGACGTAGTTACTGAAGGGGCCGGGGTTGGAGATGCGGGGGTTGGGCATGGGAGACGGTGGTTGCGCGGGTGACGATGATGATAAGCGACTTCTGATGCGAGCGATGGCCATGATGGGTGGTTTGTTTGGGCGAATATGAATGGGAGATGAAATGAAATGAAATGGGAGAGAAAGGAGAATTATAGTAATTGCATGGCGTGTTTTGTGGTGTGTCGGGGTGGATGGTATGTCTTCAATTCGTGCATGGATGAGTTGTACGTTTGGCTGCATTAGGTGGTTGTACTTTTGAAACCTAATGAGAAGGTGGATTTTGTTTTGTATGAAAATAATCACATTTTTAACGAACACCCTTTGTTTATTTATTTATTTATTTTTTATATTTAAGAACGTTTAAAATGCATAATACATATATTAATTAAATGGATGGTCATTTGGTTAGATCATATTACAGATTTAATTTTTAACTTTCTAAAGTCACTACTGTGTTGCCTACTAGTCACACTACTGTAGTTTTAATGTGGATGGCTAACGATTTTTAATGGAAAAGGCATACGCGTGCTATCCGTGTGAGGGTAATTCTGTCAACTGTTTTGAAAACAATTAAACCATGTCATTTCACTCTACATCTTCATTTATCAGTTGCACGATATTACCCTTCTTATTTGTTCTTCTACTTCATCTTCATTGACGATATCAGTATTAAATCATGTCAATTCACTCTAGCTAGAATAATTTTGATGTGATGAAGGTGTATATATGGTATGTTCTCATTTTGATCTTTTCCCACCCATAACCAATGTCAATGTAATGGGTTTTTTTATTTATTTTATGTTTGATTAACAAATGGTAAGCCCTGCTACTTCTCATTATATTGTATTTTTAAGGTTTGAATAAAGATTTGAAAGAAAGCTTTCTAGATTGAAGATTGGACGCCGAGCAGACGTGACTGATGTGATCAACTGACGAAGTTTTTTGGTTGTTGTAGACAATACTCCACAAAATGTCTTTATACTCTATGTATTTCCACAAGGAATTTATATGGACAGGCCAGACGCATAAACCCTAATATTCAGTTACTAAAACAAGTGTGATGGTTGTTTTAAGTGGAGTTCAATTGAAGAACGCCCATAGGAGACTTGGGGGTGATTTTGGTGTAGTTTAGAGCCTAAATGAAGATATCCTGAAGCCCAGATTGAGATTTATCATCATCCGGCTAAAGTGTGTTGTGATTGGCTTGTTTGCTTTACATTTTGTGTCTTCTTTCGATTTTAATATTGTAATCGTTGAAGTTGTTATAATTTGATCATTTTAGGCTAAAATTTTATTATCATCTAGCCTTAGATCTTGATTATATCAACTTGTTAGTTTGAATTTACTTATGTGTGCTTCTTTGAGTCGATTTTCATAAAAGGTTATTCTATATTGCTTTAATGTGTTATGCATTCTTGTTTAAGTTGATTATGTTTCGGATTTGTAAGTTGTGTTTAATCTTGAGAAAGTTATGCTCATTGGTTGAATATGATTATCTTCATGTTCTTTGCAATATAGGGCTTGAGACTTTAAAGGGTAATAGACAGATCTAAGGTGTAGTTAGTTAAATAAGTGTCCTTCAGACTTTGGTTCAGCGGTTGAGAACCTCCCCTCCCAAGTGGAGGTTAGGGGTTCGAAACTCGTGGATACCAGGTTTGGGGACATTTAGAGCAATGAAGAGAATCCGTCTTTTGTCATTGGTTTGCGGAGGCCGATTCTCAGAGTTCGACCCCGGTTTTCATCCGGCTGTTACTCCGGAGGGGCAACCCTTGTGGAGGCAGTACGGTTTCCGGGGGAACGCCGTAACCAAGTTTGACAATCCAGCGTGGACCCGGTTCAGACAACATAGTCTGAAGCAGATCTTGGCTAGGGTCGCCCAGGGGGACGATGTGACATTGAGTCACTCAAATGAAAGTCACCGTTCAAAAAAAAGTTAAATAAGTGCGTTGCTTTTGAATTAAGTTTGAATAAAAAAATGTAAGACGTGTTAGGATCTTTCTAGTGATTATCTAGTTATGTGTAGGCTACGTGAAAGCGACATGCAACTTTTTGAGTCTATTAGATGGCTCTAAATCAATTGTTGATTTTAATAGTTAACTACTAATTATGGCGCGCGCGTTGTCGCGCGTATGCAAGTTTTAATGTAACCCCAAATCAAAAGCAAATGAATGTTCAAAACAACAAAATCAGTAAAATACACAAAGTAAAACACACCAAAGCCCCAAATCCATAACACACCAGAACATGCGGAACCCAAAAACTAAATCAAAGCCCAACACCATACACAAAACAAACGAAAATCAAAGCCGTAAGAAAGTGACACAGTCCAAAATAGAAAACCGACGAAAATCAAAGCCCCAAAAAAAGCAAACAAAAGGAAAACCCAAACCTTAATAGCGAGAATCGTCAGGGTATCGATAACGAAAGAAAGAAAACAGAAAACCGGAGAAAGACAACGTCAACGAACCCTACAAATCAAAAACACGTGTCCAGATATAAAAAACTCCATCCCAAATTCTCGAGCCTACACACAAAACAAACTATATTAAAACACAAACAAAAAAAAATAATAAACACACAAACAAAATATACACACAAAGAAAATTTTTAACAAAAAAAATTATGTATACTTGCTCGAAAATTAATATATATATATATATATATATATATATATATATATATATATATATATATATATAGGGGAGGGATCAAATGAAAACCAAGATTATAATTGAAAACCATGAAAACCCACATCCACCAATCATAATTTTTCTATTCTATTTTTAAATATTCAATGTAGAAGGGTGATTTAATAATTTTAACATGTTATTATTTATTAATTTCTATAATTGTAAAACTAACTCCCTGATTATGCTCCCACATTAGTTTCTATTTGCGATGTTGATTGCCAGATCTTCACCAATTGAAACAGGATTCGCAATATGTGTTCGAATTAATAGAATTAATCTCTAAATCATATTGTGAATTGAAGGGTTATTCATTGTATCATCTTTTTAAAGTGATAGAAGGGATGAATTCAGGAGAGCAGACATCATCGGCTGATATATACAGTTCAAATAACGTTATGGTTAATTCAATTGAATGTGCGGTTATTGAAGATGGTGTGATTACAATTCAAAACTCGACAAATGATGATATGATAGTTTGTTCCGATCGATTGCAGGATAGTATAATTGATGATGTTGAAGTTGCGAATGAAGTTATATGTAGCCTGTCGTTGTTACACTTAGTAAATATATGTACCAATGCTTAGTAGATGAAGTTGCAACGAGTTTTTTTTGGTATATTATCGTTTTGAACTAGTATATTTTAAAAAAACAAGAGCCAGTTCCTGCGACTGAAATCTTATATGTAACCTCTGTACATATATGTACTTCTGTGCTATATGTAACCTCTGTGTTGTTTTCGTATATGTACCTCTATTGTTTTAATATTTATATAACTTTCTATCTGCATGTGTAAGTTTTTGGTTTACTGTTTGTTACATATATGTACCTACGAGCCATCTTGAATATTAATTTGTGTTTTGCTGTTTGTTACATGTACGTACATACGAGCTTAATCGGTATATATTTGTTTTAATGGTTTAGTTGTTTGCAAAGGTTTTAATTTACTAATGTCTTCTGGTCTTTTTGAATGAAAATGGTCTGGACAATGTATTTTTGTATGTTATTGTTCCGAAATAGTAAAATTTTAATAGATCAAATTGTTCATTGTGATGTTCATACATATATATACCTACGAGCTTAATTGGTATATATTTGTTTTAATGGTTCAGTTGTTGGCAAATGTTTAAATTTATTATTATTTTATGTTCTTTTTGTATTTTTGTTACTTGATGCTTGATGTGTATATATATTTGTTCATTTTATTTTTTTTTGTTTAGGATTGTACATATATGTATCAAACAAGTGTGTTTTAACAATAATGGGTTGTATGATGATACAGATAACAACACTTATGTTGATTGCAACAAAAACCATTCACTTGAAAATCAGAATAATGCTTTATTTCTTACTGGTGTTGAAAATGAAGGTAAATAATAAACATCCTTTTAAAATTTTTATTTGTTTTTTTCATCCTTTTTTAAATTCCTTTATTTATAGTTTTTTCAGATTCAATGCGCAGCAGTATATACCAATCCCCGAATGGTTCTAGGTATTGAACTCCTATTGTTCACGTAGATCATAAGCCAGTTGTTGGATCTAGGTTTCAAAACTGGCATGATGCATTAAGGATGTACGAGGCATACGCTGAGAAGGCTGGGTTCAGTACTCGTTTAAGTATAGCAAAAAAAAAGGTGTGATTACTCATAGATACATTTTGTGCAACAAGGCTGGAATACCAATGGGAAGGGCAATGACACTTTGGATGTTAACTCAAAATCTCGTGTCCGTCGAAGAAACTTTAAGGTTTGTGATTGTCGCGCTCGTATAAAGTTTAAATCTATTGAAGGAACTGAAGGATTTGAAGTTTACGGTTTTATTGAGGCACACAACCATGGGTTGGTGAATTCGGATAATTTAGACTTGACAAGAAAGAAGCGTAGGCTCGAATTTGTTGACAAGGAGTACATTGCTAAGTGTCGTTTGGCAAGTGTTGGTCCTTCGAAAGCACATAGGCTGCAAGTTGCATTAAAGGGCGATCATCATATGGTTCGAGGAACTAAAACTGATTATAAAAACTTTAGTAGGGATATAACCAACTTCATTGGTGATAGTGATTGTCAATTTTTTATAGATAGGATGGAACATCGGGTGTTATGTGAAAACAATTTCACTTTCAAGTTTGTAGCAGTTGGCGACGAGATTAGGAATCTGTTTTGGGTAAATGAGGTGTCTAAGGTCAATTATCAAGCATTTGGTGATGTGATAGCATTTGACGCAACATACCAGACTAACAAGTATGTTACTTTTTATTGATTTTTTATACTTTTTTATAATTGAATAATATATGTATTATGCTGGTATAATATGACTTTTGTTCCATTTACCGGTGTTGATCATCATAAAAGTTGTGTCACTTTTGGTGCGGCATTATTGTACGATGAGACCATTGAATCATACACTTGGTTGCTCAATTGTTTTATGGAGGCTCATAACCACAAGCAGCCATTATTAGTTCTAACGGATCAAGATGCAGCTATGAAGCAGGCAGTTTTAATGGTGTTGTACAAATCAATTCACAGGCTTTGTATGTGGCATATCACCAATAAACTCCCGTCTAAGTTGTGCTAATATTTATCATGCTTCAAGTCCATATGTTTCCAATGTATTTTTAAATTAAATACATATACGTATCAAATATATTGAAGAGGCACAATGTAATTGTCAATTTTTTGGGTAGTTTTTCAAATTTGTGTTCGAAACAACAACTAACTCTTTTTTTTAATTATGAAGGTTTCTGGTCATTTGTTGAACAACACTAATATTCGTGCATCCATTCACAAGCTCGAATGGAATGTCTATCTAACTCCATCTGACTTTGAGTGTAGATGGAAGTTATTAATGGAGACGTTTGATCTACAAGATCACAAATGGCTATCCGATATGTTTTCTATAAGAGAGCAGTGGGTGCCCGGATATTTTAAGGATATCCCAATGTGTTGTCTGATGAAAACTACATCAAGATGCGAAAGCTCGAACTCATATTTCAAAGTAAATTCTAGTCCATCCAACACTCTTGTACAGTTCCTACTGTGTTTCGACAATGCTATAGATGGTCAAAGATATAATCAGCGTGTTCTAGAATTCAACACCACTACCACAGTTCCTACTTTCCTAACTAGTTTACTAATAGAACGTCATGCTTCTGAGATTTACACACGTAACATATTTTTGGAGGTGCAAAAGGAGATACAAAAGTGCAACATGCTATGTTACATAGTCAAACGTGAGGTAATGGACGGAAAATATAACTATATCATTGCACATCAAGATAATAGGGTGGATGTCATAAATGAATTTAAGGTATATTCTTGTTTATTTTTTCTTTTTTATTTAACCTTATATGTATGTTAAATCATTATTTACGTATATCAACCCTTACAATTTCATACGTGTACTATATTCTTATTTTACAACATATATCAGCTGCAAGTAATTGTTAAAAAGGTAATACTAAAAGAGTTTTTTCACCTTATATTAAATGTCCATATATGTACCAGTTGTAGTCTTACCCTAATGATGATATGGTGTTACTATAAAACAATGGTACATATATGTAAATATACTTGCCTATACCTTCATTATCATATTTTACTCATATGATGTTTTGGGGATTTTACAAATAGTGGTACATATATGTAACAAATTCATAATAATCAAAATAAAAACTACAATACACAAATAATTGTTTTATTGTATCATATTTTTATTAATTATTTATCATTTTTTTTACAAGCCCAGGTTATTCTTCATTCGTCAGACCATTCGGTCTCATGTTCTTGCATGTCATTCACACGTGTTGGATATCTATGTAGACATGTGTTTTGCGTATTCAGGCATCATAAGATTGAAAATATTCCACAAAAATATATACATGGACGATGGAGAAAAGACGCGCTACCAAAAATGGTTTTAGTATGGAATACAGATACTGTGCTAATCGGTCTGAAAAATCTGTATTAGATCTCGTATAATGGACAATATGCAGCAATGCGTTGATAGGATAAGGTTGGATACAGAGAGGCTAAAATTGCTGGAACAGCACATTCAAGAGATTAAGACAGAAATTTTTAATGAATTTACTCATGATCCATCATACAACCAAAAAGGTGTTGTTTTTGAAGAGGTTTTACATCAACCTCATCCCAATAAAGTACACTACAAACCACCGAATGGAATAAGGAACAAAGGTTGTGGGAGGAATAGGCGGCTGATTGGTCCTGGTGAGAAGGCAAAGTCCAAAACGAAGAAGCCTAAGAGGTTATGTAAATTTTGTGGCAAATATGTTCGTGGTCATGACTCTCGCAATTGCCCTGAAAAATTAAAATTACTTAATAAGGAGGTGTGCCAAGAACGTAATGAAGAAGACGACTTATCAGATCAATCATCTGATTACATTTCAATTGAAGACGAAAGCGACGACGGAGAAGATCAAGAACAATACAATGAGGACGATCAGGAGTAGATGTTTAAATTTTTTTGATTTTAATAATATCAGTACCTTATAAAATTTCATTTTGACTTTAGAAATTTTTATTAATTATAATTTTTTTGGTAACTTGTCAATGCACTCATACACATGTGTACATGTTGCTATTCAAAATGTGCATATATGTACCATTTGTGAATTTAGAAATTGAATATATGTATATGTATTTTTGTAAGCTTAAAATTATGTATACTTGTCCGTATATAGATAAATGGTACCAACAATTGTATGAGCATATATGTAACAATTGTCTTTACAATTCATACCTAAAACAGTATTCATATCTTAAATTTCATAATACATTTTTACATGACTTTTTTCCAAACAGTACATATATGTATTAACTTCAAAATAATCCATAAGTAAATCTATGAATTTAAACATTAAGAAGAAGAGTTATGAATATGGTACATATATGTATCACTGTTTGTAAAAACTACACAACATCATAATGAGGATCCAATGATAATGAAAGTATATGCAAGTATATGTACATATATGTACAATTTGTGTAAGACTACAACTTGCACAATTTGTTTATGGTAACTCGACATCATCATTTTTTGTAAGACTACAACTTGTACAAAATAAGTAAACATAACATTCCAAAACATTCATAAGTAACCCATCCAAATTCATAATCACATGTCAAATCATTCTAGATAAGTTATACTAATCTATACATTTTCATAACCGTTTGTTGACCCAATAAAAAAATCTAAAAGCCATCAAAATACTTCAAAATTTGAACGCCATGTTTTGATATCTACGCTCTTGATTCTTGATCCAATGCTTCAGCTTCCTGCATCACCTTAGCCTTGTAGATATTAACGTCGGAAGTTAGAATTTTGAACGCGTATTTCTTCCTCAAATTTCTGATTTTTGTCTTCATTTTGTTTTCGTCTGAAGGAAAACCACAATCCCAATTTTTTACGTGACTTCCCATGAATGTCTCCATGTGTCGCATTACAAATATCCCACAATCCACCGCGTTCTTTGTCGTACTCCAGCTGATTTTTAACTTCACAGGAATTGCTGCTTCAATTTCTTTCCATTTTGGATGATCCAACGATCTCAAATACGCCACAAGAATATGTTTCTGTCATTTATAATTTAAACAATACGTCACAATTACATTTATGGACAGTTTCAAATTTAATTAGTAAAATATAATATATGATAATAAAAAACAACATACCACTTTAAAGGGTGTTCCCTTTTTGCCAAACTCAGAATCATCCTCAAACCTAATAATACTTTGATTGTTAGCCATATTGTCAATCACTGTGATGCCCGTGTACTTTAATTCTAAGCATATCAAGTAAATATGGTTTTTCTCTAAGATTGGGAAAAATAAAAGGTCACAGTTCTTCAGATCACCAACACCCACGCCTCCTTCCATAAAATTCTCAAAGTTTGTCCTAAAATGACTTAATCGTTCATCATCACTTTCTACGTTGCTATCAATTATCCACCCAAGCTGTCAAGTTAAACAACTTTTACGTTAGAAAGGTGATTAACAGATATATTTCATGCATTTGAATGTAACGTACTTACAAATGGGTTTATCCCACTAAAAATACGATATGGTGAGCTTGGGCTTCTATCCTTTTCAGTGTGGTTTAAAACTTTAGCCCAGGAATCGATCACATCATTAAATATTTGTTGGCCTGGTGTCAAGCTGATAAGATGGTATAAAGTTGTACCAGGCCAATTCTTCGTTCCAAATATTTGTACACTACACAAATAAGTCAATGTGTATGTATAATAAAAGGTTCATCATTTACAAGGTAAAACAGTTATTGAAATTGATCATTGAACATATACGATAAGAATTCAAAGTTACATATATGTACCATGTTTTAATACATATATGTACCAGTTGACTGTGCAGAGATTATGCATATATGTAACACATTTGTATAATCACAGTAGTACGATGATGGTTTGTATTTTTTTCATATAAATCAGGAACCTTCATGTATGTCCTTGTCAACACTAATATAATATAATAACTGGGGGTTCCAATTCTGTTTAATTTGTATGCTTACTAATTTAATTTATTTCAAAAAAATAACAGGAATGTTTATACTACAAATCGTACATATACGTACCACTGTTTTACAATATGTGAAAGAATACAAGTGGTACATATATAGACACTTTTTTATAAAGTCAAAAACCTCCTCTTGTATTACCTTTTTATACAAGTAAAAATGGTTTAATACATATATGTATAATGGTTTAATACATATATGTACCAGTTGACTGCGTAAAGATTGTCCCTATATGTAACACATTTATATAATCCCATTATTACGTTGATGGTTTGTATATTTTCATATAAATCATGAACCTTCATGTATGTCATTGTCAAAACTAATAACAGATAATTACCAAAATGTTAGTTTAATCTTATTGCTTACCAAGTAGTACTTATATGTACCACTGGGGTTTATAAACATGTTATATTTGTCTACTTGCTAAACTAATGTGATTCATAAAAAGTACAGTAATGTGTATACATAAATACGTATGTTTGGTAATTACCTAAAAGTTCTTGCCGCATCTTTAAGATCCATCTCATTCCTGTTATAACAATTTTAATAAATTACCAACACATAATCGGATGGATAAATATGAAAAATTATTGTTACATTCGGCTATAGAAACTTACTGTTTACTCATATCCCAATCCTTTAAAGATTTTTCAAGCTCCTCTAATTTCCTACATATACATATATGTAAATAATTATTCACAGAATCACATGCTTGGAAAACTCTAAATTAAAATCTTACTTATCGTCAACTGATCCTGCCATCAAATACTTCCATATCTTCAATTCATCTTTGGTAACCCCTTATTCAAATCTACTTGCCTATCTATGTATGGTGAGACGTTATTTGATGATGGTTGTTTTACTCATTTACCCTTTCCCCTTGTGCTAGTTCCTGTGACTTTGCTCCTTGCCTCCTTACCTCCTATCACAATTTCACATGAAGGTCCTTTAAACCTTTCGTCTATTACATTAAAATCTTGTGTTAGTCCAAGACTGTAGCTTGGACAGTCATTAAAATCACGACTTATCGTCTTACCCGATCCCTTTCTAGCTGATTCTAACTCCACAATATCAGATACCTCCACGGCAAGTTGTGTCCATGCCTCCGCTTGATGTATAGGTATGTCCATATTTTCAGAATTATTTTGATATTCTGATGTTTTCATTTGTTCTGATAACTCATCCTCGCTCCCTTTTCCATCATCTCCTACTTCGACTGCACACCCATACAGCTCTCTATACCTCTCTTGATAAGCGATCACATTATTATCTTCAGGAAACATCTTCATTGCTGCTCTGATGGCATTCTCATATTTTAATTTGACCTCAATATTGAGAGAGTGTATTTTCTCAAGAATCTCTAGATTTCCCTGCAATAATGATATATTTCAATGGAGTTAATAATTACCCTTTAACTTCAGTCGTTTTAATTACCATTAAAATATATACCTTTACTGTTGAATTATCCAAAGCATCCAAGGATTCTGCATCATGGATATCATGTTTCCCACAACTATTCGATTCGCTTGCTTTCAATAATTCTTCCGTTTCAGCGTCATCTTCTTCCATATACTGTTCAGTTATTTCAGCTAAACCAAAGCCTCCAAAAATTAACAGTTCTTGTTCCTCTCTTTTCTTTAGTTTGTCCATTGTCCAAAAAGCAAGTGGGGAAATTTTCCTATCGTTCTCCGGTCCCGGGCATGTTACACAATCCACGTATAAAAGCTATGATGAAATTCAAACAAATTAGAGAGTGAAAATTTGCATATAATTAACATATAAACGGCGTATCAGTTTAAGATTCAATTTTCCTATCTTAACATAATGGATTACTAAAATCATAATAACTACTTCACATGAATCATGACAAAAGTACATATATGTATCAGTATGTCCACACTATCTTGTAAGTTACATACATTTAATGTTCATATATGTATCAGTTTTAGATTCAAAATGAAATAGCATACCATAATGGATTCTTAAAATCATAATAACTATTTCACAGTAATCATGACATAAGTACATATATGTACCAGTGGTGCATATATGTATCAATATTAGTGCAACTATATCTATCTTACCATTTTCAATTCAATCCCACATAAAAACGTCTTTTCATAATTTATGAAATAAGAACATATATGTAATTAATGTACCACAATAACATGTTAATGATTATTTACATTCACATGCAAAAAAACAGTAAATCTATGTTCCTATGCTATGATCCAACTGGTTTTAATGCAAAATCCATCAGTTGTATTACATTATCATATTAATTATAAGTTTAATACAAAAGGTTATGTTTATCTTACCGTAAGTATTGTCAGGGGACCAACAAAGTGGCTTAGTAGGTTGCACCTTACCCAATTCTCCTTACACTTCTTAACAGCATCTTCTATTAATCCACACCAATCAAACTCTTTTATGTCTGTCTCAACAGTCATTGGTTTTACAATTTGACAGAAGCACTTCCCGTTTTTTTGACTAAACACCATTGTGTAGTAGAACAGGACTAAAAAATCCATCTTAAAGTAAAAATAGTCTTTGTATTCTCCTTCAACTATTTTATCAACTATATCTGATGGTCCAACATTAACCCCCTCATAACGAGCCCTCCATTTAGTGTAATCCGCACTCACCTTACTATCCTTGCTCATCAAGTCTATGCCCCCATTCGGAATCCCAAGCAGTTTATAAATTGCTTCTCTATCAATATTCACACTTCCTTTACTTGTTTTAATAATCATTTGGTTAGGCTCCAACATGTCAACAACATAATGACCGAGCTTTGACGGTATACCATCTACATTGAACCTCAACAACCTACCAAAGCCCATGCTCACTACCACTTCTCTTTGCTGTTTGTTTAATTTTGATACTGCTGTGAAGAACTGCTTCGGGGATGAACGCGTACGTATACCAAACCATTTTCTTTGTACCGTAACCCTTTTTTTCATCTCATTTTTTATTTGCTTTTCAATACTTCCTTCACATTACCAAAAAAAATTGTTTTCATAAAATACATTGATGAAACATAATATATATTTTAAAAGAAAACATAACTTAGTATTTAGTTATCAATATTACCTCCGCTTATCTTAGTTCTTTTCCTTGGTTCATGTTCTTCCACTTCATCATCTTGACGTGTAGAATTTTTTTCATTAACATCAACCGTCGCATTTCTTTTTCCTGTTTCGATGATATAAAATATTATAAGTTAATATCAATGTTAGAAATGATATCATTATTACACACATATTTAGCGTGAAGATCACACTTACTTAGTACTCTTTTCTTTTTTGAAACTATCTTCTTTCTTCCTTCTTTATTATTTCCTTTAGCTTTTTTATTACCTGCACATTTTCACAATACCCATTTAAATGATTAATATACATTACATATACGAATCATAATTATATGCAGGAATGTATAAATTTTTATAATTGACTTACCCTCCAACGATGCTTCACGTTCAAACACCATGTCTCTTAACTCATTATCATTATTGTTTTCATCCACATTATCAGCAACCAAATTCCCATCCTTAGGAACTTCTCCTACGATTAAATGTTTTACACTCAGTCATATACGTGTCATTTTTTTGGTACAAATACGTACCATCAGTAAATACAATTTTTAATTTATTTGTACCTCTTGATAGAATGGTTATTAGTTACATGTCTAGCAACATAGATATTGTATAGTAGGTTGGTGTTGTAATTATAATCAGACACATATGTACCACTACCATTTTTTCAACATTACATATATGTACCAATTATGGTTCATGGTATGCTTATCATGTTTTAAAGCATAAATAATATATTATTATAATTCTATACATACTAGTAAACAAAACACATATTGTAAAGAGGTTCTTAATTAGTTTGTAATAATGCACTTACTCATTCCACTTTTTTTGAGTAAATCATCCCCGTCTGTCCCGACTTGAATATTCGTTTCTGTTTTTTGTATACCTGCAAATTTTCATATTGATCAACTCTTTTTTAAAACATGTAAAATAAACTCACAAGTAAATCATGTACCCTCGTTCAATTGATCAACTCCTCTAACCATTTTTTTGTCTCCTTCTTCATTTTGGGTTCCACCTTCCATGTCCGTGGTCATATGTTCTTCGTTGTCTGGTTTTTATATAGGGGATAGATATTAATAATTACAAGTCATATTAAGGTAACAGATCATAATTAGTATAAGGAAATAATTAAAAATATATAAAACACAGATCATAAGTAGTATAAGGATAAAGAAAAAACCTTGATTCCTTGTGCGCCTTTTGTTTATTTTTCTAAAACTTTCCTTCACTTCATTTATTAATTTCAACTTCTCACTTAATCTCTTCTTGCGTTTAGACACTGAAAAAATACAATTAAATATTAAATATATATATGTTCATTACATTTATTATACCGGTAACAATTCTATGCATATATGTACTTGTTTTATTAAAACAATATATACATAACATAACAGGATTCACTATTGTTCATATATGCAATTGATACATATATGTACCAGTTTCTATACATATATGTACTTGTTTTATTAAAACAATATATACATAACATAACAGAATCATGTTATGTTCTGCATATATTGTTTTAATAAAACAAGTACATATATGTATTAGGATGCATATGTTGAAGCCTTATATATATGAACAAGCAACCAAAAACATATGCAACCTAATACATATATGTACCTGTTTTATTGAAAAAACATATACGGAACATAACTCACTATAGTTTCCTACATGTAACTCATGTCTAGAAAACAAAAAAAATACAAATGTTTCACCTTCGATTTTAGGTGATGTGTCTTCAATATCGTCTACCTCAATTGGATCATCGGAAGTGTTTGTGAACTTACTAAAACTTGTCCGTTTTGCGATCCTTTCACTTTTCATTTTCACTGCATACCAAATTATAGTCTTTAAAAGTTTTCTAAATACAACATATATAACAGATTTCAGTGCACACATTTACACAAAAAAAGTTGTAATCCTTCATTGACATATATTAACCGTTTGAAAGGAAAAGTACTAATCTTTTCAACACAAAACAACTATTGTTGGTTTTAAATTTTTTGGTACACATATGTACCACTGAATTCGGTTTATGTAGTGGTTTGGTATAATGATAACACATAAATGTGCATATATGTACCAGTTGTGTTAGAGTAGTTATCTTTGAGAACTTTTCTTTTCATGTAGTGGTGTGTGTGTGAAGACAACACTTGTGGATATATGTGAATACATGTAAAGACAACACTTGCATAAGAGTAGTTGATTTTACCAGTTCATATGTGTACCAATTCTGTCAAAAAAACATATAATGTAAAAGTTTTGTTATTCCTAATCATTAAACCTTTTACATACTCCGATACACATATGAACTTCTAATCTAAATCACGAAGATAGTACATTAAGACTCACTGTTTATTAAAGTGAGTCAATTACTTTTGATTCTGTCATAGATACATATATGTATCACTAACCCTAACTTATTGGGTTACACAAAACTGTGAATTATACATGTTTCTATCACAAATCTCTAAGTTATGATCAATGTATACTCCCTAATTGCATGTTTAGATTACCAACATCTTCGAAATTCTGCAAAAGGTTTGTTATTCATAATCATTCAACCTCTCATATACATCGGTACACATATGAAAAATATACATAAAATTACTTCAATATGTACCAACTTCAACTAATCACTCTCATTACACAGAAAATACATCAAAATCAACAATATTCACAAATCTATATAGTTTTCGGCATTTATATGTAACAATTTCGGAAAAAATTATAACTTTTGCACAATTACGAACCTTATAACTTTTGCACAATTACGAACCTTGAATGTAGTTTCTTCGTGCGATTGATCTTGGTCTTCAATCTTCTTCTTCAAGAATGTGATGATTTCTCAGTGTCGAATCATTGTATATCACTAAAAGATTACTGTATATTTGATTTGATTCGGTTATTTTGGGGGAGTCGATTGCGCTAAGAATAAGAGAGTTTTTTTAGGAATTAATTGAGGGATCAGTTACTACAAATTGTGTACCTAAAATACCCTTCTTAATATTAAATATATTTTTTTACTTATTCACTTAACAAAAATAAGGTTGTTAATTAATGACCATTGATCTAAATGATCAATGGTTATTAATTGGTTTTCATAGTTTTCATCCTAAAAGTGGTTTCTATTAGATCCTCCCCCTATATATATATATATATATATATATATATATATATATATATATATATATATATATATTAATTTTCGGGGAAGTATACACAAGGATCCTTTAATGATTAACAGTTAATAATTATTATTTAAAGATAATATGTTTTTCCCACTGTTTCTACATGCTCTGCTTCTTCAGAAAACTCTGCTGCTTAGCAATGTTGTTAGGACCGGATCGGACCGGCCGGTCCGACCGGTTCGACCGGGATTCGGAGGCCTGTCCGGTCCGGTCGAGGGTGGTTCGTTTTTGGAGAGTTGAACCGGCCGGTTCGAACCGAGTCGGCGGTTGGACCGGCCAACCGGTTCGGGTCCGACCGGATTTTGATTTTTTTTTTTTTTTGATTTTAGTGGGTAAAAACGGGGTGTTAAACCATAAATTAGTACTTTGTATATACAAATATAGTTAAGTTTTATATATAACTATAAAATATATGTATAAATCATATATAAATTACTTATATTTAATTACATATATAAATATAATTAAAATATAGTTAAATCCGGTCCATCCGGTCCGACCGGTCCGACCACCAAACCAGTAAGCCGTCCGGTTCGACGTCCGATCCGGTTCTGAGAACATTGCTGCTTAGAGATGAAAGCTTCCACCGCAAGCTGGAACTCTTCGTTGCTCAGCCTCTCCACCGTCGAGGTCGCCGCCGACTCCACATCTCCGGCACCGGCGACCACCGCACTCCTCCGCCGCTCCGTCACCGACCTCCTCAACTCCCTCCGATTCCTCACCGACATCTCCGTACTCAACTTTGCTGATTGTGTTCTCTGAAACCTCTCAATCTCCCTCACCGCCTGCTTAATCACCGTTTCAGCGTCAATCTCCGACGTCTTCTCTGATCGGACGATCTCATCTTCAACCTCTGCCACCGTCACCGCCACCGCCACCGCCGTCGGCTTCACCTCCGGCGACACTTCCACCTGCGTCGGTGATGATTCTATACTCGAATCTGATTCACTTGTGTTACGATTAATCTCAGATCTAAACCTAAACCTATTATGTTTTAGAACATTCTTCAACAAAAAAAAAAAAAAAAGAAGGAAAACCCCACCGACCAAAGTTTCAAAAAAAAAAAAGAAGGAAAACCTGACCAAAGTTTTTATTTAATAAGTAATATAATTACATATGTCTATAGTGTATTCTCTTATTTAACTATTTTTTTATCACCTGCGCTACACGGCGAAGTGTGTAATTTTCTTTGTAGTTATAGTCGTAATTCGCGTAGCCGTCAGTCTATGCAAACAAACGTTTTATAAAAAAATGTTAAAATTCAAAAAAACAAATAAACGAAAAAACAAGAAAAAAAAAAGTTGGTGGCCCAACAAAGTTCCATCCATGCGCCAATGGCCTACCACCTCATGCCACCTCACGTCTTACACTGCTTATAATGAATGAAGTGAAACATAACTATCTTCCTAACCATAAATTCCAAGATAATGTTTTTCAAAATTCCTCTCATTCATTTTTATTTTGTTTATTAACTTTACTTTTGTAAATAGTTTACAACATTTAATTAGTTATGGCTTCGGTGTATAATGCTTCTGCACATTCGGATCTCAAGAAATAAATTATGACAACAAAGAACTATATTATGTTAGAGAAATAGACTTTAGTGATTAAAATAGAAATTCTTAAAGTTTTATTTGGCTAACATTGTTCTTTTATATAGATATATAATTATGAGATTATGAGCCTTTAGTAGAAAGAGAGTAGGTTCTGATACTTCAATCTATTAATACTTCATAGTAATGAATCTTAGGGTATCCATGCATTAGGATCGGGAAATTTAAATATTTGTTCGATTAGATCCATTTGTAGTGGGGTGTTAGTCTATTAGGGAACGATTATTATAAGTAAAGTAAGTCAAAAGGATTTGACATCTAGGTGATAGTTTTCCCCATTTGATTTTTCTCGGATTCTCTAGCTGTTTTGTATTATTTTGCTTTTTTAGATTCTTTAAGTTACTTATCTTAAGTTCCTTATTGCATATATTCGATGCTACATATTAATGAAGATTCAATATCATAACTATCATGTTCTTAGTATCAATACTAGGTTCTCGCTAATACTATACTGCATATATGGTAGGTACATTTGCTTATGTACGTGTATATTATTATTTTGGTAAAAATCATAATTATGAATTTAAAAATCAAAAAATAAAATCTTTATTGAAAAATATGTATGATTTGCACACATCAAGTTTTGATGCCGTAATCGGGGACACAGTGTTATTAAGAACGGTCTAAGTTGATACTCTAAACATTTGTCTATTTTTAGTTAGATTTCTTTGTTTGCATTCTTTTGTTTTAAGATTTCTTTTCCTCTTTAGTTTTTACATTTGCTTTTAGGAGTAGTTTTGCTTTCATATAATCACAAACCTAAAAACATCAAACTAACCTTGGTAATAAGAAAGAAGATTGTAGATTACGCAAAGGAGTGCTATCCGGCGAACTACTATGGAGACAACACTTTGCATCAATGATATTATTCACAAGCATTTTTGTAACCTTCACATATGGTGCGGGATTTTTGGAGGAAGTAACCTTCACATATAAATGATATTATTCACAAGCATTTTTGTAAAAATCGTTAGGCACTAGGCGAACGGTGTAATACTGACTAGCGATTAATTAATCATTTATTGAGATTAATCGGTTGGAATTTTATATATAATTTTCAATTTTATGTATATACATACATATTTTTATATTTAATGTTTATAAAGAAATTAGTTATATATATACAATTTTATGTATATAACATATTTTTATATACACATTTGGCTAGAAATTAAAAATTTTCACCTGAATTTTTAGAGCCGTAAGAAAACTCGTCAAAATTTCTAATTTTTGGTCAATTCGGACCGTCTAGATCCGCCTAGGGCTGAATTCAACCACCGTTGACCGCCTAGCGATTGATTGACCAATTAAGTCAAAGTTGCAAAGTGGGCGGCCGACTTGCGACTAGTTGTCGTTTAATCCACCGCCTAGACCGATTTTTAGAACATTGTTCACAAGGGAGCACCACATATTAGTATAAAGAACCATATTCTTATTCACAACCGTATCATAAACCATCATCCAAAGCCAATTTTAGTCCTCTTGACCAGGAATTTAGGAGGAAGCTAGAAAAAAAAGGTTAGAACGAGCCTTAGAGCAGAACATGCAAGCAGCCCATCATGAGTATCCACCTTTCGAACCTGTACCTAGCCAGCTTTTAAAAGAGTAGGTGCAACATATACTCGTTAGATACGAGCAGAAGAGTCTACATGAATGGCAGCAATTATAAATATGGATCGACTAAGTGAATAATAAGGAAAGGAAATGCTAGGAAGAACTAGATCAATTGAAGGCATAGATTCCACTAGAACAGGTATGTGATCAAGCTAGCAATAAAATTAAGGGGGAGTTTGGTTCAAAATACAAATGCATCCATGAATTACGAGCATGAGTATAAAAGGAAGTGCGACCATCCCATCAGTGGAGTGTTGGAGCAAGCACTAGAACCAAAGATGATAATGGATGAAGTGCATTTCACATTCCTACTAAGTAAATAACAAGTCCCACTTCTAGCTTAGTTTCTATTCAATCATTATGAGCCATAGTTCTTTGATTCTCTCTTGTTAACCAAATATTAGACAAATGTTTAAAGCATGTATCCACCCATCCGTTAAATAGGTGAGTACTTCACAGCCACTTTCAAGTGGTTATGATGATTTTTTAGAACGATGATGATGAATGCATGACATAATACCTATATAACATTAAAGAACAACCAAGACTAGACACCTAGGTGTTAGACATAATATAATTTGTGAGTTCATCATGCTTGGTGGGATTTCGTTTAAATTTTTTCATAAAAAAACCGTGTCTAGCCTATTATTTAACCAAAACGTCAGCAAGGTTATGTAGAAATCGTGGGTCTAGAACAATAAATCGAACATAAAACAAACCAAAACATACCAGATGCGGGTTCATTCTTCAAACAATCAAAATCACTTGGATCAATCACTGAATCGTAAGACACTATCAGATAAACCTATTTCGCGGGTTACATGCGAATGATTTATCGGAATAGACAGAGATATTCTGTAATGGAGTAGGATTCTTGGTCAAATCTTGATGTTTTGTGATGAACTTGTCGTAACCGTAAGAACCTCTTTTGTTCTCTGTTTTTTTCTTTTCTTTTGATCGAGAGTGTGAAAAGAAGACAAAAGATGCATATATTTATCTCCTTCTTTTCCAATTATTTCCAATGACCAACAAACTAATTTGGGCTTTTGATATCAACATATATTAATCTTATTAATTAGTTAAGCCCAAGTAATTGTTAGTTAGGCCCATATAAAGGTTTACTTCAGCCTAATATTAACACAAAGCCCGATAACATTTAGGATTAAATCAAGTCCGCACTCCCGCGACACCTAACTCGTTTAATTTCTAATGTTATTTTCTCGATCAATAAGTTAATCCAATGTACTAAAATATATATGCGTTGATAACACTAAAATTACCAACAGGTTATTAATGTATAGTTGGATGTTGGGAGGGGTTAAAGTATATCTAAGGATCTCTTCTTATAAGATATTTGATTCCTTTGTAGTATATCATTACAAGTAAAATTAAATGTGGAAAGCTTACATCCAGATATAGGAACAGACATACTATGTCATTTTAAGGTATATGTTTAGACCTACAAGTGGGTAAGGTTAAAATGTAACTTCTTAATAGTTCTTTTTCAAGATGCATTTCGTGAAATACTAAAAGAACTACCTATGTGAATATAAAGTTTAGATTCTTCAAGATGCTTAGACATGACTTCTATATGTTCATTACAGGATAAAGACACAAGACTAGATAATAGTGTTATGTAAGAACTTTTATGTGGAACTTTTATGTGTGTTGAAATTATGTTTATTATCTTAATTTGTTCAAGTGAATAGAAAGTGTTCGCTCCATGGGACACTCCAATATTCGAATATCTCAGATATAAGATATATTAAGATGAAGATTCCATCTTCACAACATTTTTATTTATGCATGAGTTTGTCTTTATGTGATTACTAGTTTAAGTGAATTAAAGATTACACTAAACTGAGGGAGGAGTGTTGGTATTTTAGTGTCATCAAATCATTTAGGTAATTAGATTCATTAGACCAAAAGACGATATTCCTAAACATTTATACAAGTTAACACGTGTGGATTATACGCTCATTTCATGACATTTATGATTTTCTTGCACCTAGGAACCTTAGAGGTTAAAAGGGGCGATGCCCTCGACCATAGGGGTTCCAAAGGGGCAGGGTAAAAAGGCAGTGTGCCTGGTGGGGTCTTGCTATCGGATCAACATGGAAAAAGATCTTGTTACCTTATTCAAAATCCATTAAGTTACTTCGATTTTGTATTGTTGACAGTAAGTTGCATGAGAATTAATTGTCCGTATAAGGCAATGGAGCATTAGTTGTAATTGAGATCAATAATAACTTGGCCCATCAATTGCAAGTGATACCAACAATAACATTGCCCATTAGTGGCGATTGGGAGTAGTGGTGATTGCTTATCAAAATGAAGTGTGTATCACAAATAACTTGGTGATGAACAACATTCGGGTGACTGCTAAGGAATGCTGATAGAGTTACTAGTGATGTATAACCAAATAACTGTCAACTAACGTACTTTTTCACCAAGGCTTGTGACGTTTCAGTTTGATGTTGTGATGGTTTGTTATCTATATCAAGGACTTTTGGTCATTGTACACAATATTTTCCTCACAAGATTTTCACAAAGAATATCTTACAAATTCTTTTTTCTATTTGAAAAATCTGGTTGAAAATTATGACATTATGGCCAAAATAGTTTAATTTGAAGTCGATTACATGATTCAAAAAGATATTAGTCATATTTTCAAACCTACAAATCGGAATGTTACAATTACTTAATTAGTGTAACAATTTTGATTTGTGGCCATAAAACATTGTGATGTTGTACAACTTGATATTATTCTAATAAGTTCAACGAAAACATGTCATTTATAATAAAACCTTACCATTTTTAAACAACACTGAAACGTGCTTTTTTAGGTGATGCAAATCTTTACAATAACATACAAACTTTTCTGAGCAAATAAAAATCTTTTAAAGCAATTTTATAAATACCCAGCTCCTTCATAAAAAGCACGTTATATTAAGAGTAATAGGGTATAGTTCTTTCTTGAAAACCATGTTATATTAAAAGCAATAGTACATTGTTCCATCTCAATAATCGAGTTATATTTGTTAGATGATCCGGTTGTACTACCTGGAGATCGGCAGCTCTATAGTGTTAAAAAAAAGTTATCATTTAATACCATCAAGTTTTTAGCGCCACTATTACAAACAATGATATACAAGTATAAGTTTATATAAGCTGTTATTTGATTGTTTTCTACAAAATCTTTTTTTAGTTCAGTGCTAACATGGATATGCCCCAATTAGCATAAGAGCTTCAAGTTCGATTCTCATACCTTCATATTTTATTTGATGCATGCTTTTAATAATATTTTTAATTTTTACATGTTTTGATTTACTTTTTATTGTTTACATGTTTTTTTTTCCTTTTTTTTCCTTAGCATTTTACCTGACATAATACAGGGATCAACGGAACAAGCTTTATTGGCCTAATATATCCAATTTTCTTTACTGATGATATCACCTAACTTAATATTATAAATCTATCAACACCAAATTTTAACAAAACTTATATATTTTCTCTACAACTAGCCGACCATTGCAAGTTTATTACGGCTCCGCCTTGCATTTTTCTCATCCTTATTCCTTACCACAATGGGATGTCTATATTGAAATGTTTAAATCAGTTCATTGATATTTTATCATAATATATTATTAGTTTTTTGACCGAACTGTGTTAAGACGACCTGTTTATAAAAAAAGCATCTATATTTTTATCTTGTTCAGAGCCCTCAAAAGTATTGAATTGTCCTTGTAGCTAGTTATATTAGCTTGAAAATTAAGATTAAATAAGGTTCAATCAAAAGAAGCTTTAGCAAGAAGGGTTGTTTGTGTTACGATAACTATATGATCATTATATTTTGGAGTCACCGATCATATGCTCATCGATTGCCCGTTCGCAAAGGAAGTCTAGAGACAAATAATAAATCAGTGCGATATGGATATAATGGTTTTTTCTTCCATTTGAGAAGTCCTACATGTACCATTTGTAATATGGGGAAGTTCTAAGCGACAAAAGACAATTATGCTATCTTTTTGCTATGTTTTGGGGGATTTAGAACATTTGGTTGGTTGAAACATATAAAGGGAGAGGGCTTGTGATACATCCGACCTGTGAAAAGCAGTCAAAGAAAGTCACATTTATTTTACTCATTCAATAGTTCCACGTCTCTTTTGGTTTCTATGCATTTTGTTTTCCCACTTTCTTTTAAACCGCAGTAGCTTAAATTTTTGTTTTGTTAGGATTGTATGTTTTTTGATTATATAAATGTATGTCTACAAGGAGATTAATAAAGAAGAAAATTGATAGAAAGTTTCTAAGTTTTTATTTTGTTTTTGAAAGGGTTTGCGCAAAAGGCTAATCATTTTGGGAGATCGATCGATCCTCTCGAATTGGTCCCTGTCACATTGCATGACAAAATTGATGTAATTTCTCATTATATAGATTTCAATGTAATGTTTGTTGTTTTTCCATGGCACTAACATCTTGCTAGTGGTTCTTTAATAATATTTTCCAAAAAAAAAAAAAACATGGTTATATTAGCTTTCTAATTGGACCCCTGAACAAGTTCCAATTGGTTCAGGTTATATTAATATATTATCTATTTAAATGGGTTGTGTAAACCACATCTACTAGTGTATTCAGCTAAAATTGTTGTCCAAACTAGTTAATATCACCGGATTAACCATTTCAAGATAAAAAATATTTTCAATTGCTTCCTGATAGGAAAAAAAAGGAACATAAATGTATATAGGTATTATAAGGTAATGCATGCTCTTGACGATCTTGCGTAGTTAGTGTTAACAAACAAATTAATAAGTGATCAAACACCTTTCACAAGAGTTGCAATCCCATGAAAATATGACCATAATAAGTAAATTAATGTATATGTGTATACGTGTCACAAGATGGTAGAACGTTTGCACCAACCAACTATTTGCAGTTGCTTTTCACGCAAAGATCATCCATGCTATAGAAAGTATCCTAAATGTAACAAAAAGAAATTATAACTAAATCGATGGAAAGTAAAAAAAATGGTGCAAATAATAATGAAGTATATCGCTTGTAATAAAAAAAGAAAGAAAACTAATTATTTAGAGCAAATTACATAAAAACCAATATAATTTAATTTTGTTTTCATATAAGTCGCTTTATAATTTTTCGCAATATTGGACTTGCAAGTTACAATTCTATACTTACTAGAAAGGTGCCCGCGCAATGCGACGGGACGACATTTACATCTGATACGTGTTTCTAATATTTTGTTATTCTTCTAATATTTTTACAAAAGTTTATTATGTTTTTTAAGTTAATATTTAAAACACTAAATAAATGGATTTTAAATGACTACTTGTACATTTACGCATTAACTTATTTTACCTCACAAAATACAGATCGGTCCAGCAAAAAGTTTACACCAAACGGTTAAAAAAATACACGTTACAATTGTAGTCTTAAAAGTTTTATAAATGTGATAAATTAAAAGATATAGCTGAAATCTTAAACAAAATAAGTTTTTTATGAATAAATAATATAAAATTTTATGTAAGTGTAAGATTATTATGTAACTAATTATAAGGGTTAATATATAAATAATGTTATAAATACTATTTTACTTTCAAAATGGTTATATCCTATGCATTGAATAAAGTAATTGCTTTTAATTTTATGGTATATTAAAATATCGCTCTCATATACTTTATACATAGTAGAGATAGACTGTTTTAAAAAAGTTATAAGTATTTGTAGAGATAGACTGTACTTGTTAAAATATCACTCTCATATATTTTATATATATCACTCTCATATACTTAATTTTATGGTATCTTAAAATATCACTCTCATATACTTTATATATAGTAGAGATAGACTATTTTAGAAAAGTTATGAGTATATGTTTCAATATTTAAAAAATCAACATTTACGTAAATTACTCAATAGTAGTACATTTCCCCTTTAAAATTATTATATGTGTACAGTTAGTATAAATATTTAAAGTTGTTTAAAGTTGTTTATTACTCAATGCTATATATGCGTACAGTTAGTTTATTAGTAATTCAAATTTGTTAAAATTTTTACGACAACGTCAATGGTAGTACATTTCACCTTTAAAGTTAGTATATGTGTACACTTAGTATCAATATTTAAAGTTGTTTATAGTTATTTATAACTCAATGTTGTATACGTGTACAGTTAGTTTATTAGTAATTCAAATTTGTTAAATTTCTACGGCAGCGGTTTGTATAAAGGTTTAAAGATGTTATTTCTTATTCACTATTACCTCATAATTTAAACTTTATTTAACAGAATGAAAATAATTTCACTTATTAGTAATCCAAATTTGTTAATTTTTTACGTAAATGTTAATATAAAGGTTTAAAGTTGTTATCTTATTCACTATTATCTTACAATTTAAAATTCATTTAATAGAAAGAAAATAACTTCACTTATTAAAAAACAAAATACTTATATGTTTCATCTAATAATTGGTTACTAAGGTGGTGTTTGTTTTCTAAGAAAACCTCTTCCCCACCTCTTCATCCGCGCGCATGCAGACGCGGGAAGAGGTTTTGAGCGCGCAGACTGTTTGTTTTTTAGAAGACGTTTTATTAAAAATGTCTGCGCGAGGTCTTCTTAGCGCAGACATGGTCTTGCCACTTCGCAAGTCTTCTAACCTCTTCTTCTTTACCCTAACACCCTTCTCCTCCCCAGACTTTTGTTTTCTTTCCCCCAACCCTCATCTCCAAACTACAGCCTCCAACCCCCACCACACCACTCATCTCCGCCCGCCGCCCGACCACGCCGCCGGCCTCCGCCCTGTAAGGCCCCGTTCCCGGGAAGCCTCACAGTTGGTTAACCATAGCATAAAACCAGTTTAATAACAAAACATTGCAGCGGAAAATAATTAAACATTCATTAAAGACTTAGAAATCCCATTGTACTCATACATTCGTCCTTTAAAGGTAAACAAAACATATTCCTTGTTCATTAATTACAATAAAGACTTCATTAATAGGAATGCCATCCATATCTCCCCAAGTAGCTCCGTGGTGCCATCCTCAGCATCAGCGCTTACCTGTCCACTATTATGCATAAAAAGTCAGCTACGCTGAGTGAGTTCTAGTTTTATATAAATAATAAAATATAATCTTTTATCCTTTCATATAATGAACACGCATACATCATACTGCAAACATTACTTGCATCACATTAGGCACGTTCATTATCTTTCATTCTTCCATTACGTTTCACTTCATCATAGGCGAGATTTGCACAAAGCAAGATCTCCATGTTGATTGACAACGAATGTCAATCCCCGTCGGTACACGTTATCCATGGTCGCTACCCCCGACGGTTGATCGATCCCCGTCGGTACACATCTTCATGGTAGCTTCCCCCGACAGTTGATACACACTGCTAGGCACATAGCCCGCTCATGAATACGGATCCATCATCATTCATCAGACTCACATAAGTGAAGTCTATCATAGTGCTTGCAAGACTTCTCATCATCAAACGGGCCCGGGGGTAACATTCGTTAAGTTCTACTTCTCATTAGTATTATCTTTCACTTAATATATATATATATATAATACTTAGCTTATTAAGCGCACAACATACCAAGTACTAGTCATCATAACACGTAACCGACCCTCCGCGGGACAGCGGGGGTTCGGGGGCGGCAGCCCCTGACAGCGGGGTCCTAGGGGCAGCAGCCCCTAGTGGAGTCCAAGGGGCAACGCCCCTAGCTGGGGCCGGGCTGCCAGGTCAGCGCGCCCGAAAATTATTTTGAGCTATTTAAATGTCACATTTTACTTTAGAAAAAATGTATTTTTTTGTTAAAACACCTTGAAATCCTTACCTTGAAAACCTTATGTTTATTATGCATAATAGCCCCAAAAACATGGAAAAACGTTTAAATAAGGGGGTCTAGAACTCACCTGAACATAGCAAATAACTTCAATCCTAAGTTACTTAAGCTATAGTCCAAACACTCTAGCTGCACGAAAGTTAATACACAAAAACGTCATTTTCTTCATAGTTTCGCCCACAGTTTCGCTGCAGCGAAACTGCAGTTTCGCCAGCAGTTTCGCTGGGCAGCACTTCTGCTAGTTTTGCTAGACAGATTCGCTGCCTTGAGCGCCCAACTTTCGTTGGAATTTCCTACTTTCGCGAAGTCTATGGGTCAGTCTGGGTCTTAGCGAGATTCCCGACGAAACTGTAGTTTCGCCCGTGCGAAACTGTAGTTTCGCTGGAACTTCTCCTAGTCTCGCTGAATGAGTGCACAGTTTCGCTGGATTAACTCACAGTTTCGCTGGATCGGGGCCCAGTTTCGCTGGATGAATAAAAACTAAGAACCAGCCCGTTTTTAACCCAAAATCTTAACTTTTTACGTCCAAATCCTTGGTTTAACTTCCATGAAACCAAATCTAAGCTTTTTACACGTTTTCATACGTAAAAATGTGACCTTTATATGATTCTTTGCAACTTTTCAAAACCCAAAACCCTAGAATCCGGGTTTGATCTACAGAAGGGTTTAGGGGTCGATTCTTACCTTGTTTGTTGCTCCTTTCTTTAAGATTTGATGCATAAACACCCAGATCTTCAATCCCTTGATCTTAGAAGCTCCAAATCTTAAGTTTCTTGCACTTTCTCTCTCTACTTTCTCTCTCTACGAATTTCTTTGTTGTTAGGGTTGGAATGAGAAGATGGTGGTGTCTTGGGCAGGTTAAGGGCTGGTTATGGGCCTTAATCTTGCCCATGAACCCCACCTAGCCCATAATCCTTTTGCCTTCTTTTATTAAATGCCTATTAATAAGCCTCTAATCCATTTGACCCGTTTTGACTTTTCGGGGTGTTACAAGTCTCCCCCACTTATTTAGGTTTCGTCCTCGAAACCTGTCAGTCATCAAACAATTGAGGATAAAATTTCCTCATTTCCTCCTCAGCCTCCCATGTAGATTCTGATCCCTTTCTGTGCCTCCACTGTACTCGTACAAGCGGAACCACTTTATTCCGCAAGTGTTTCTCCTTCCGATCAAGGATGGCCACCGGCTGCTCTACGTAGTTTAGTCGTTCGTCGACTTCAATGTCTTCTAATGGTACAAATGCCTCATCATCTGCTTGACATTTCCTAAGATGAGATACATGGAATGTGGGATGAATTCCACTCAACTCATCAGGTAATTCTAGTCTGTAGGCCACTTCCCCTACCTTTGCGATAATACGGAATGGCCCTATAAATCTTGGGCTTAACTTTCCCCTTTTTCGAAACCTGATGATCCCTTTCCAAAGCGATACCTTGAGCATAACCTTGTCACCAACCTCAAATTCTATAGGTCTACGCCTCTTATCAGCATAAGACTTATAGCGATCTTTTACAGCTTTCATGAATGCCTTACTCTTATCTAACTCCTTAGTTGTGACATACCCATGCTGGCATGGCAACTATTATTATATGAGAATTCTGCCAACGGCAAGTGCTCATCCCAACTTCCTCCAAAGTTGATTACACATGCCTGTAGCATGTCTTCTAACGTTTGAATCGTTCTTTCTGACTGACCATCCGTTTGGGGGTGCTAAGCCGTACTAACATGCAGTCTAGTCCCCATTGAGTCGTGAAACCTCTTCCAGAACTTGGACGTAAATCGCGTGTCCCTATCCGAAACGATACACACTGGCACGCCGTGACGAGCCACGATCTCCTTGATGAATAGATCTGCCAACTTCTCAGAGGTAAACGTCTCACGAATTGGTAGGAAATGGGCGCTCTTTGTTAAACGGTCAACAATCACCCAGATCGCGTCGCTTCCTCTCGCCATGCGAGGTAGCTTCGTGATGAAGTCCATTGTGATGTGTTCCCATTTCCATTCGGGGATGTCCAAGGGCTGGATCTTTCCATATGGCTTTTGGTGCTCTGCCTTCACTTGCAGACAAGTCAAGCACTTGCTCACATACTTAGCCACATCTCGCTTCATTCCCGGCCACCAGTAATCTTTCTTCAGATCCTGATACATTTTGGTGGCGCCGGGGTGAATGGAATATCGTGTTTTATGAGCCTCGTCCATGATCTTCTCCCTCAGATCCCCGTAGAGAGGGATCCACATCCTCCTAGATCGAGTTCTAACACCCAGGGTGTTTTCCCCCAAATCTGAAACGTGTCCTTTCATCCTTTCAGAGTTGACTCTGTCCTCTCTTAACGCCTCATCCTGGAATGCCCTCACTTGTTTCATAACATTAGGCGTCATGATTATCTGGCAAGCCCTCACCCGAATTGGTTCGGGTCGTCCTTTTCGGCTAAGGGCGTCAGCAACCACATTAGCCTTGCCTGGATGATAATGAATTTCCCAGTCATAGTCCTTGATCAGTTCCAACCACCTCCTCTGCCTCATATTGAGTTCTTTCTGTTCAAAGAGATACTTCAGACTCTTATGATCAGTGAAGATGGTGCATTTCACCCCATACAGGTAGTGCCTCCAAATCTCCAATGCAAACACCACCGCTGCCAACTCCAAATCATCGGTAGGATAATTGGCCTCGTGGGCTTGTAGTTGTCTAGAAGCATAGGCTATCACCTTCCCTCGTTGCATCAACACGCAACCCAATCCTGCATATGAGGCATCCGAGTAGACTACCAGGTCCTCGTTCCCCTCAGGTAGCGTCAGGACAGGGGCTTGCGTTAACCTCATTTTTAGTTCTAGGAAGGCGTTCTCCTGATCAGGACCCCATTCATACTTCACATCCTTCCGGGTCAGCTTAGTCAAAGGAGAAGCTATCTTAAAGAAATCCTGGATAAACCTCCTATAGTAACCTGCCAGACCTAAGAAACTGCGAATCTCGGTTGGCGTCTTTGGAGATTCCCAATCCATTACCGCTTCAACCTTCGCAGGATCCACCCTGATCCCCTCGGGATTAACCACATGACTCAGAAACTGTACTTCTCGAAGCCAAAATGCACATTTGGAGAACTTAGCATATAACTTCTCGCTTCTGAGTGTCTCCAATACTTCTCGAATATGATCGGCATGTTCTTCTTCACCCTTTGAATAGATCAAAATGTCATCGATGAACACTATTACTGATCTATCCAACATAGGCCGACATACCCGATTCATAAGGTCCATAAAAGCAGCTGGCGCGTTAGTTAAGCCAAAGGACATGACGAGGAATTCGTAATATCCATAACGCGTCCGGAACGCTGTTTTAGGGATATCTTGTTCTTTCACCTTCAGTTGGTGGTAACCAGACCGCAGATCTATCCTTGAAAACCAGCTGGCACCCTGAAGTTGATCGAACAAGTCGTCGATCTTTGGTAGCGGGTATCGATTCTTTACGGTCAGCTTATTGAGCTCGCAATAGTCAATGCACATCCGCATGCTACCATTTTTCTTCTTGACGAATAAAACTAGAGCACCCTATGGAGAGACACTCGGTCGGATGAATCCCTTATCCAATAAATCTTGCAACTGGACCTTCAATTCTACCATCTCCGAAGGATCCAATCGATATGGTGCTTTAGCGGCGGGCTGTGCTCCCGGTAACAAATCAATCTGGAATTCGATTTCACGGTCCGGCGGCACACCAGTCAGGTCTTCAGGAAAGACGTCAGAAAACTCACGCACTACGGGCACGTCTGATAATTGTGGCTCTAGCGCGTCCACATCTTTTACGTAGGCCAAGTAAGCGCTACGCCCACGTCTCATGTACTTTTCAGCTGTGATCATCGACACGACCTTCGGCACATAACACACCTTATCCCCACGAACTGTAACGGAACTACCATCGGTGCTGTTAGACGAACTATTTTCTTGCTACATACTATATTGGCTTCATATCTAGCTAACCAATCCATTCCTAACACCACATCGAAACCTCCTAAGGCCATAACATGCAACCTAGCAGGGAACATACAACTTTCTAACTCAATCAGGCAATCCTCAATCACTTCAGTTATCTTAGTGGATTTACCGATGGTTGTTTCTACATAGAAAGGCTCGTCTAACTTTCTACTCTTATCATGCAACGAACGACAAAAGGCAGTAGACACAAAACTCCTACTGGGCAACTTAACATAGAAAACAACAGAACAAAACTCTTTCTAGCCCTCGAATTAAACAACACGGAAGACAGAATTTTTATTTATTATATACATGCCTGTCACAATATCGGGACCCGTCCTAACCTGATCCGACCTTATTGCGAAGGCCCTGCGCCCTCTGCCCTTGGCTTCTTGCAATCCCTGCTTTTGTGACCCCTTCCACTGCAGTTGTAGCACCGTATCACTCCACACTCTCTGGCCACGTGACCTTGCTCCCCGCATCGGTAACAGACATTGGTTCCCAATCTACATTCCCCGAGGTGTCCTCTGGCACACTTACCACACTTCTTAGTCCTCGCACCAGACGAAGCTGCACGCCGGCCATCCGTCCTTGCAACCTTTGTGTTGAGGGTGACACTGTCGCGTCCAACCCGCTTTCCATGCCAGTTCTTGTTATCTCTATTCTTCGTGTTTTCTTCAATAGCAGTCGTTTCCTTCGCCGCCTTAATTACCTCAGTTATAATGGACGGAAGAATCTCCTGTAGGGCCTGTTGGACTCCCTCAACAACAACTTCTTTCATGGTGATCCTCAAACTAGTGCCATCATCGCTGCCTTCCACATAAGGGGCTTCGGGCTCTTCGAGTGCCATTTCAGCCGCCCTAGCCATGCTTCTCGTGATACGTGGTTCGGCACCACGTTCACACAACCCCTATCTGGCAAAACCTAAAAGATCTACCGCTAGCCATCCTCTATCCCACACTGAAAGATTCAAATACCAACGCGGTCATTCGAGGGAATAGCTCAGTTTATGTCAAGTACAGTAAGCCTCTAATTACAGTGGCCAGTTGTGATTAGCCACTTACTTTACTCTTCGTACCCCAAGCATTACCTGTCCTGACTACATTAGCATCTAAATCTAACAGTAACACATAAACACATAACATGCGCACATAATACCAGCTAACTTTAAGAAAATACCTGATGGCACGCAGCTACTCAGATTGGCATTCCTTCCCTTTCCGTCCCATTTTCAGTTTAAGTAAAGGTTTATTTTGAAAAATTACCCATTTCACTTAAACTTTGGCTCTGATACCAACTTGTAAGGCCCCGTTCCCGGGAAGCCTCACAGTTGGTTAACCATAGCTTAAAACCAGTTTAATAACAAAACATTGCAGCGGAAAATAATTAAACATTCATTAAAGACTTAGAAATCCCATTGTACTCATACATTCGTCCTTTAAAGGTAAACAAAACATATTCCTTGTTCATTAATTACAATAAAGACTTCATTAATAAGAATGCCATCCATATCTCCCCAAGTAGCTCCGTGGTGCCATCCTCAGCATCAGCGCTTACCTGTCCACTATTATGCATAAAAAGTCAGCTACGCTGAGTGAGTTCTAGTTTTATATAAATAATAAAATATAATCTTTTATCCTTTCATATAATGAACACGCATACATCATACTGCAAACATTACTTGCATCACGTTAGGCATGTTCATTATCTTTCATTCTTCCATTACGTTTCACTTCATCATAGGCGAGATTTGCACAAAGCAAGATCTCCATGTTGATTGACAACGAATGTCAATCCCCGTCGGTACACGTTATCCATGGTCGCTACCCCCGACGGTTGATCGATCCCCGTCGGTACACATCTTCATGGTAGCTTCCCCCGACAGTTGATCCACACTGCTAGGCACATAGCCCGCTCATGAATACGGATCCATCATCATTCATCAGACTCACATAAGTGAAGTCTATCATAGTGCTTGCAAGACTTCTCATAATCAAACAGGCCTGGGGGTAACATTCGTTAAGTTCTACTTCTCATTAGTATTATCTTTCACTTAATATATATATATATAATACTTAGCTTATTAAGCGCACAATATACCAAGTACTAGTCATCATAACACGTAACCGACCCTCCGCGGGACAGCGGGGGTTCGGGGGCGGCAGCCCCTGACAGCGGGGTCCTAGGGGCAGCAGCCCCTAGTGGAGTCCAAGGGGCAACGCCCCTGGCTGGGGCCGGGCTGCCAGGTCAGCGCGCCCGAAAATTATTTTGAGCTATTTAAATGTCACATTTTACTTTAGAAAAATGTATTTTTTGTTAAAACACCTTGAAATCCTTACCTTGAAAACCTTATGTTTATTATGCATAATAGCCCAAAACATGGAAAAACGTTTAAATAAGGGGGTCTAGAACTCACCTGAACTTAGCAAATAACTTCAATCCTAAGTTACTTAAGCTATAGTCCAAACACTCTAGCTGCACGAAAGTTAATACACAAAAACGTCATTTTCTTCATAGTTTCGCCCACAGTTTCGCTGCAGCGAAACTGCAGTTTCGCCAGCAGTTTCGCTGGGCAGCACTTCTGCTAGTTTCGCTAGACAGATTCGCTACCTTGAGCGCCCAACTTTCGTTGGAATTTTCTACTTTCGCGAAGTCTATGGGTCAGTCTGGGTCTTAGCGAGATTCCCGGCGAAACTGTAGTTTCGCCCGTGCGAAACTGTAGTTTCGCTGGAACTTCTCCTAGTCTCGCTGAATGAGTGCACAGTTTCGCTGGATTAACTCACAATTCCGCTGGATCGGGGCCCAGTTTCGCTGGATGAATAAAAACTAAGAACCAGCCCGTTTTTAACCCAAAATCTTAACTTTTTACGTCCAAATCCTTGGTTTAACTTCCATGAAACCAAATCTAAGCTTTTTACACGTTTTCATACGTAAAAATGTGACCTTTATATGATTCTTTGCAACTTTTCAAAACCCAAACCCTAGAATCCGGGTTTGATCTACAGAAGGGTTTAGGGGTCGATTCTTACCTTGTTTGTTGCTCCTTTCTTTAAGATTTGATGCATAAACACCCAGATCTTCAATCCCTTGATCTTAGAAGCTCCAAATCTTAAGTTTCTTGCACTTTCTCTCTCTACTTTCTCTCTCTACGAATTTCTTTGTTGTTAGGGTTGGAATGAGAAGATGGTGGTGTCTTGGGCAGGTTAAGAGCTGGTTATGGGCCTTAATCTTGCCCATGAACCCCACCTAACCCATAATCCTTTTGCCTTCTTTTATTAAATGCCCATTAATAAGCCTCTAATCCATTTGGCCCGTTTTGACTTTGCGGGGTGTACACGCCCCGTCTCCACGCCACCGCCCTCCAACCCCGTCTCCACGCCGTCGCAACCCCCCCCCATCTCCGGCCGCCGCCCGACCGTAGCCCTCCTCCGTCCGACTGCCGCCTTCCTCCGCCCGCCCGATGCTCCCCCCGGCCGCTGCCACCCCTCCGCAGCCCTCCTCCGCCTGCCGACGCTCCCACCGGCCGCTGCCCCTCCTCCGCGGCCTTCCTCCAACCAAAGGTAAGTTTTTTTTTTTAAATTTCGTGATTTTGTTTAAGTTTATAGTTGATTTGTTGTATGTTTAAGATGATTTGTGATTTAGTTAGTATGATTTCTTATTTGGTTTATGATTTTGTTAGATTTTTTATATTAGTTTGTATGATTGGTGATTTTAATTTGTATGGTGAGTGATTTGGTTTGTTTGGTTGGTGATTTGGTTTATGGTTAGTTTGTGATTAAAGTTTAAAAAATAGGTTTAGTTAAATTACAGAATATTTCAGCATTCTGCAGATGTTAAAAAAACAAACAGTCTTTTTCTTGCAGACTGCAGACATTTGGTCCACCTCTTCTGCTGCAGATGTCTGCAGATGTGGTCCGTAGACTGCAGACGTTTTCCTGCAGAAAAAATAAACAGCACCTAAATCCCTAAATAATGGATAAGGTTGAATAATTGGTTCTTAAATTACTAAACTAAGGCAAATTTAAAATATTTAAATGTTCAAATTTGTTAAACTTTTATCATTTTATGTAAGTGTTAGTAAGTGTAGGGTTGTTATGTAACTAACTGTAAGGGGGTAATCCGTAATAATGATACAATTACTATTATACCCTTAAAATGATTCTAACTTATGCATTGAGACAAGTACGTGTTCTTAATTTTAGCGTATCTTAAAATACCCATCCTAAATACTTTATATATAGTATAAATATGGTCGCCAATAACTGAATAATTCTACCCATCATACCTACAAACACATGAAACAATAAACATTGTTCTCTGCTAACAACGGAAGAATAAAAATGATTGCAAACCATGGAACAATAAGTTTGATTACTTTTGGTATGTAAGAATAATAAACAGAATGGACCATTATTAATTGGTTAGTGAAATCACCTATTACACAAGAATACATATTCACTGTTCGCTGTAAACACCTCAAGGTCATTCATTCATCACGACCAGCCCTGCCCCCGCCTCGCATGTGGCACCACCACCATCACCATTCACGGTTATCTTTGAATTTTAAATAAACCGGTTAAATGCATTTAAAATAAACCGGTTAAATGCATTTAAAATAAACCGGTTAAATGCATTTAAAATCCTTCAATTTTATAAATTCATAAAAGTTATTTAATTCTTAAATATCTATTATAATAAAAGAGTAACTTGGTATGACACGTGTCACCACCACAATCCTCCTCACCAAAATTTTCCCGCCTCTCTCTCCTATTAAATAATTACCTTAATCTATCTATTATAATAAAAGAGTAACTTGGTATAACACGTGTCACCACCACAATCCTCCTCACCAAATTTTCTCTCATCTCTCTCCTATTAAATAATTACCTTAATTACTAATAATATTATTTAATATTTTTTAGATTAAAATATTTTTTTTACAAATTAAGAAAAATATTTGTTATTAATGTTATTTCAAAATAAATTAATTTTTATAAGTAATATTTTTTTCTAAAATATCAAACTTTGTTAAAAATATGATATATTATAAAACTACTATTTTTAAAAGTAAATTATTTAAAAATCAAAAATAATTTAGTTTAGGAGTTATGATAATAAAATATTTTAAAAAATGATATTTTTATACGGTTTGTTTTAGAACAAAATATTAATTTTAAAAAAAATTAAAAACAAAGTTATAAAATGTTGATATCACTGTTTTATTACTTATAGCACTTACTTATATGTAATTTCAGTCATACATATTTAAAATATCATTTTATTTTTTATAAGTTTTATTATATTAATATTTTATTTATTCAACCCGTGTAATACACGGGTTTTCTAAAACTAGTTATAAATATAATTTTAAAAATTCTTAAATTCTATATATCCTAAATTTTATTCAAATTCTTGTAGTTTTAAGTGTTTATAATTCTTTCAAAAGTTTACTTGAAACAACTCAATTTTTTTTAGTTCCAAAAAATATAACTCAACTTTTTAGTAAGCAGAAAAGCAAAATTGAAAAGGTTAACTAAATACTATGCAGGCCGTCTAACAACGTCTAACAACGTCATGCACTGACCGTAAAACTTGCTACTCTACAAAACCTTTTTTTTCTTGACCGGTAAATATACTTACGATCCTGTTTCGATGGACAGATGTTATTTTAATAGGCCCACATATTCATTTCACAACCGAGACCGCACCCCCAACCATCTCAAAAGAAAACCCACAAATTAAAAAAACTCACTTGCTTAACTCTAAACATTTTGACTTAAAGTCTGACTTAAACACAAGACATTCCCATTTAAATTGTTTTAGGTATCTGATGGTTAGAAAATTTAATTTTTACTTATTTCGTAGGTAATTTATCCAAAGAAATTTAAAATTAATTTTCATTTTCTTTTGGGTTTCGTGAAATCCTTTGGCACCCATTAGTAACAACTTACGGATTTTTTTCTGTTAATCATGCTTAGTTTTCTAATAGTGTTTGAGTGTCGTGCCAGATAAGTTGGTTGTGGATTCCATAAAAACCTCATTGCCATTTGCGGGTGCTCTTGATTAGAAAATGAATGTAAATTTTGCATAAAATTAGTTAATATAAGAATTAGAAATATTATGCACAATTACAAATTATAATTACCATATTTATAACCTGCATTACGCAGTGGTGTAATTCATTACATTTTCCAAAAAAAATATAAAAAAACAAAAAAGCCAAAATAAATTGGAAAAAAAAATAAATTGGTCCAATCGTAAATTTGACAGACCGACCAATCGCAAAAAAATATATATAATTAATTAATTTACAATCTTGATCACATCTGCTAATGTTGCCATCCAACACCCTATATAAACCCACCAGCTCATGACAAATCCCCACAATATTAAAACCTTTGCATTTCTGCATACACGTACCCCAAGTAGTGAAAAGCATTATGGCTAAGGCAGAATTGGTAGGCAAGATGGCGCTTTTGGTGGTCTTCTACTGCCTGGTGGTACTGTCCGCACCACCTATAGTAGAAGGCGCGTTGACCTGCGACCAGGTGATTAGTGACCTCGCACCCTGTGCAAATTACTTGGTCAATGGAGGTCAGGTATCTCCAGACTGTTGCAATGGAGCGAGGTCACTTAATAGTGTGGCCACTACCACGGTGGACCGCCAGATGGTTTGCAGATGCACCGAACAAACCGCCACAACACTCCCGGGAATTAAGCTTGACAATGTTCGAAGCCTTCCTGGCAAATGCGGTCTCGACATTGCTTTTGATATTAACCTCAATACCGATTGCTCAAAGTAACCTTTTCCCCACAAGCTTTAAGCATTTATTTATTTCTTTGTACATTAACATAGAAGCGTCTAGGTTTTTTAGTTTTTTTTCTGGACAACTAACATATATTAGTAAGTTCTGTGAATGAGGAAGAAAGTAGTCAAATTATTTATTAAGCATACTTAAGACACTGATTAGATAAATCAGCTATTTAATTATATATACACAAATAGTACGTGAAGAGTTCAAAGCATAACAACAGAAAATGAGAAAATTATTAAACTAAATCTAAGCGTCTGATTTTGTTACAATCTATGATTATAGTTTTTTTTAATCAAGAATTATAAATTTTTATTTGTGTGGAACCTTTTTCAATATCATTTTAAACCATAGATCTTCGAAATTTAATCAAATCAATAGCTTAGATCTAGCATAAGAGTTTTATCAATTTTTTTTGATTTTTAAATGAACTCTACCCTACACAAATATATGTGTAGATATAATTTCGTAAATTTCTATTTAATTATTACTTAAATCGCATGCAAAACAACATTTGGATTGAAACTAGGAGAAATATATTCACCTACTAAAAGTAGGCTTTGTTAGGAAATACATATTAAATTTTCTTATACGAAATCAATGTGTATTGTGTGTCCCGATTGTTTCCTGTTTTCTCATCGGGTTCACTGCACATTTATGCGCAGAACCCATATATACCATGTTCATCCTATAATCGATCCTAATCTATGTTTGATCCTAGGCAATAAGGAATGCCAAATACTATATATGCTTTTATGAATTATTGTTTCTGAGGGAGTATCTTTATATACAGTGATTAATTATGTATGGAATTATGGAAATCTATATGCAGGGTGCATTAAGGGAGTGGTGCAGCTAAAGCATCAAGTAGAAACACTATTTAGCGTGATAAAATGAAGATCGAGAGAAAGTTAATTAGATGGTCAACTTTTTAAAAGAAAAATAATTGTTGATTGCTGATCAATGAGATTATAGTTTAAGTTAGCAAATAATGTATGCGTTAATGAATAGAAGTTTACAATCCAATTTCAATAATTACTGTAACATCATATCAGTATTAAAGTAATATAATTATATACTTGAATAAATTACTATTTAGTACCTGTGGTTTGACGAAAATTACATTTTCAATCCACTAGGTTATTTATTACACTGGCATTGCAATATTTTGAGGGCTTGTTTCAATTTCTGACCACAGCACTAACGTTGTTAAAATTTTTGTTAAGTTAATATGAAATGATAAATTTACCCTCGTGATTATAATTGAAAAAGTCAAATAATAAAACCACCTCACCCTAGCCTACCCCAATCTATTATCTCTCTCTCTCTCTCTCTCTCTATTCTCTCTTTTCTTTTCTTCTTCCTCTTCTTTATCTCTCTCTCTATCTCTCTCTTTCATATCATCAAAAACCTCAAACTCACCCAATCCTAATTTGCCGCCACCTCCATCACCTTCTCATTCCACCACCACCATCACATCCTGCCTATTACCCCACTCAACGCCATCATCAACATCACCACTTCCACATACCACCGCCAACAAGACCACCACCATCATCGTTCAACA
>CM044014.1:35152729-35232379 GCA_024085815.1 Flaveria linearis
CTACAGAAACAACACATGAGTCCTTGTTGTTTTAACGTAAAACAACATAGAATATGTTACGTAAAACCGCACAAAACTGTGCTATTTGACAAAACAGCATAAAATAGTGATGTTTGACGTAAAATAGCACAAAACTGTGATGTTTTAATGAAATACAACATAATTTTATGCTGTTTTGATGAAATACAGCATAAAGCTGTGTTATTTGACTCAAAACAACCAAACTTTGCTGCTTTATGAAATACAACATAATTATGTGTTGTTTTATGAAATACAATATAACTTTGTGCTATTTTATGAAATACAACATAAAAATATTAAAAATACAACATAATTTCACATAATTTATTTTTTTAAAAAAAGAAATACTATTCTCAAATCAAAGAGGAAAAAAATGCTTGATTTTATGGTATAATTTGTTTTAAAAAATAATCTAGCATGAATAAGTTATAAACGTTTAAAAAATTAAAGAAAACTCAAAAAAGTCAACAAAAATGGTTACATATCCAAAATACTCTTCCACAATTTTATGTACAACATTATCATCTTAGACATTGATTAAGAAATGAAAGACTAAGATTATTTCTTAGGCTTCTTAGGTAAATATATTTTTGAGTAAATTACCATTTGCATCCTTGAGGTTTGGTATTTTGACCATTTGCATCCCTAGAGTTTAAAAATCCTCATATACCCTCTATAGTTTCATTTTTGTTCCCATTTAAATCCAAAACATTAACACCGTTAAATTATTCTGTTAACTCTCTTGTTAAAGACTAAATGGCCCTTAAAATTAAAAAAATAAAAAACATGGGACCCACCCACTTCACCTTCTTTAGACATCTCCTACTTTACACATCTACACCACCACGTCCGCCGGAGAACACTAAAATGCAGAAATGAAAACGGGGTCGGGTTAGAAACGTCAACAGAGAATCTTGGAGGTTCAGTCATGGTAATCGGAGCAACAGAGTAAGTAGTTTTAGAATTGTTCACTTTAAACCAACGACGATTGCTGAAGGAGTTCTGTTTCCGGGCACTCTACACCAGCTGCGGCGGCGACGACAATGTCGGAGAACACAAATCCACTGGCGCAACCGATGAAATAGGGTTCGGGTTCAAATCGGAGTTGACATTGGGGCAAGTAACCCTTTTCTAATGCTCCGATCCATTCTCGACGGATTCAAACCGAAAAAGGGCTTCATACCAAATTGGGCTCCGACGATGATGGTAGTGCCTTCGTTCTCACCATCACTAACCCTTCATACCATCACCGTCGCCACCGCCGTCGTACTGCAACCACTTCACTGCCCTCTTCATCTCCTCTAACACCTCCACCTTCTTCTTCACCTCCTCTTCTTCTTCCTCCATCATTTCCGACATCTTCAACAACTCCGACATGAGGATCAAGAACCACCGAACCTAGATAAATTTGGTAAATTTTCCCATTTTGTTCGATACCCTTCAGTTGAAATCGATGTAATCAGCTGTACATCTCCTACATTGCACCGATCAAGACCCCAGATCATAATTTGATACAAAGAACACCTGATTTTGCAGAAGTTTTCGAGATCAAGACTTGAATATGAAGAGAGATGATGATGGGGGTGAAGTGGTGTTGCAGAGGAGTGAATGCTTGAGAGGTGAAACTTCTGTAACAATGTGAAGGGAGATGATGATAGGGTGAAGTGGTGTGTCAGATGAAAAGACGATCTTTAGAGGGTGGGGTGGGTCCCACATTTTTGTTTTTTAATTTTATGGGCAGTTTAGTCTTTTAACAAGAGAGTTAACAGAATAATTTAACGGTGTTAGTGTTTTGGATTCAAATAGGAACAAAAATGAAATGTTAAGGGGTATATGAGGATTTTTACACTGTAAGGATGCAAATGGTGTAAGGCCCTATTCCCGGGCACCTCACAGTTGGTCATTCATTGCACATAAAACATATGATTTTCATTACATTACATAGAGATCGTTACAGCGGAAACCTTAAAAACATCATCTTTCTTTTAAGAGGATTCCTTAAGTAATCCCGTTTATCCGAATCCTCTACAAACACCATTTTCTTTTATAAATGCATGCAACATAATACATTTGCCTATTATAAAATATCTTCTATCATATTACATTGCAAAAACATTAAACGTAGGAATGCCATTCAACGAACTGAGTAGCCGCCCTGTGCCATCCTCAGCAACATACCTGCCAACTGGAAACACATCAAAAGTCAGCGTTGCTGAGTGAGTTCTAGTTTTATATGAAGTACATACTTTCTTTTCGTTAAAACCATTCTTTACTTCTTTCAAAATCATACTATACTTTCGTATGTGAACACACATCATACGTACATACACATAGATAATATCATTATTATCTTCTTTTCTCGTTCATTCTTCATCTTTAACTTTCATTCATTCTCAATCTTTTACTTTTATCTGGATCCGGTCACATTTTACCCTCTTCATGGCACACAGCCATGATTACTGAGGTCGAGTGACAAAGATCCCGTTTCATGCGTTATCACTACGTTCCTTCCGTTCATTATTTTCATTCATTCGTTCTTTAGCTTTCATTATGTTCATTATCTTTCGTTCGTTTCATACTTTCTTTCTTTCATAATTATCTCTCCTATTCATTAACTCACGCGATACTCCCGACTCATGTCCGAAGACTGATACTGTGCCGGGGCCTGCTCACAAACCCCCGACTCATGTCCGAAGACTGGCACAGTATCGGAGCACGTGATCTACTCCCGACTCATGTCCGAAGACTGATACTGTGCTGGGGCCTGTACACAAACCCTTGACTCATGTCCGAAGACTGACACAGTACTGGAGCATGCGATTCTCTACTCATCCAATTAGATCATGTCTCATGCAATATCCCCAACTCATGCTCGGACGCTGATGCTGTGCCGGGGCCTGTTATACAAACCCCCGACTCATGTTCGAAGACTGACACAGCACCGGGATACGCGACAAAGATCCCGTTTGAGTCAATCACCTGGTTTGAACACTATCAGAGTCTGTTGCAACACAAAGTTGCTCACCTCACTATCTCGTCTCATGCAATACCCCCGACTCATGTCCGAACACTTATACTGTGCCGGGGCCTGTTATACAAACCCCCCACTCATGTCTGAAGACTGACACAGTACCGGGATGCGCGACAGAGATCTCATTCGAGTCTGTTACGACACAGAGTCGCTCACCTCATGCATACGCTCACTAGCTCTACGTTCGTTTATTCATACGTTAGTACATACGCTCGTTCATTACGTTCCTCTTTTCATTATCTTTCACTTTACGTTACATAATACTTTTCATTACAGTTATCAATCATAACACGTAAAGCCACGGAAAGATAGACACGTATTGACACAAGGAACCTCGACATTTACAAATCATCAGTCATCGGCACTATATAGGGCCTCATCATACTTAACATACAAGCATCGTGCATAAACATGCAACTCTATCATCGTCATGCCCAACACCACTTCTAAGGTCTCGAAGACCGTCTCACACGTACTTACGGGAACTATCACACCTTTACTTAACCTTTGCTCTTTTGCCGGAGGCCAGTAATTGAACTATATCTCTCCTCATACACAACAGCCCTTCTTGGGCGATTGGGCACCCTTCAGTCGCATGGCCTCCATGCGATTGAACACTATGCGATTGGAACAATACGGATGAGCATCCATGCAGATGAACCCCCAATCGTACGAATGGACTTCCTATCGTGTGAATGAACACTATGCGAATGGGCTCCTATGCGACTGAACCCTCAGTCGTGCGATTGGACAGCCATGCGAATGGACCTATGCGAATGAGCTCTCAGTCGTATGACCTGTCATGCGACTGGATCTCCAGTCGTGCGATTGAGCCTCTTTTGTGCGATTGAACCTCAGTCGTCCCTCAGTCGGCCGATTGGCTCTAATGTCGCCTAGCCCTACCTAGGCAGCGATTGAAGTTCATCCCGAACTGCAGCCGCGACATTCGGCCATCAAACCCTTCCAGACCTTATTTAAGCTCAAATCAACCCTTCTAATCCATAGGGAAACATACCTTGGCCCTATTCAAGCCTATCCAAGCCTGAAATCAAGCCCTAAACGCACCATACGCAAACACCTACATACATACACGGGTTAAACACCCAAAAACCCGAAAATAGTTTTCAGATGTGTTCCAGCCCCAAAAATCGGTTGAAAACAAGTAAATGAGGGGTCCTAAAACTCACCTAGACGATCCCGTCGAGTAGAGCTTTGATTTAACTCACTACACGTTGATTTCGCACTCTCGAACCCGCTTGAACCAAGCTTTCTTCTCCTCTCTCCCCTTTTCTCTCTTCTTTCTCTCTATGGCTGATGTTTAGGAGTGTGGGGAGAGGGTAAGGGCTGCCCTCTCCCTTAAATGCTACAGTTCAGTCGCCTGAGTCCCTATGCGACTGAACCTTCAGTCGCATGAGCTCCATGCGATTGAACGCTCCAGTCATGCGACTTCCATGCGCATGGAGCTCCAGTCGCATGACCTCCATGCGTATGGACTCCAGTCACATGAATCCCATGCGTATGGATGCCCCAGTCACATGACACCCCAAACAGAATTTTCCGGGTGTTACAAGTCCACCCCCTTTAAACGGGTTTCGTCCCCGAAACCTGTTGTTCCTTAACTCTTTGCGGGCAATACTGTCTCATTTCTTTTCCGGTCTCTCACTCGAGATCCTATCACTCTACATCGTTTATCAACTTACGACTTCTGGTCCATCTCTGACCATCTTCGTTGGCACCCATGCATACCGATCCATGTTCATTTGACCAGGACCTGCGTCCTCAAATATGTCATATAGAGTACGGTCACTATAATTAAAAAGAAACACCACAAGCCTTGTTTGATGTTCTTTATGTATGAATAATGACCCTCTGGCAAACCAAACAACTGACGAGAAAGACATTCATTAATCGTGCTATGTTTTGTTCCAAATAACTGCACCGAGTTCGGTTTTTCTCAGGTTCCTTGCAGGTACACTGTGATTGAAAGGCAAATCGGCTTCTTTGGTGGCCCAAACCAAATTTATCTTTTTCTTTTGCTTCGGACCTCCCATCCTACTTGTTTGCTACAACGTCGAAACTATGCGTACGTTGCCGTTCGATGAATCAATCATAGTCTGAAACTGTTCCTTAGACAACGGGTGACACAGCTTCCTCAATTGCATCACGAATCCTCTAGGGCATCAGGTAATCTAGTGAATCCATTAATAGTAATCTCTACATCGAAGGGATCATCAATGTTCCTTCTCCTAACATGCAACTCACAACAGAAAGCAGTAGGAACGAACTACTACTAGCATCGCATTCAAGGCATAAGTGCACAAAATTAAATTACCGGAAACGTACCTGTAATCCAGTCGGAGTCCGCTCTGCCCTCCTCTTGGCCATGGCAAAAGCTGTAGCCTTCACCCTCTATTCTCCTTCCTCGCACCGGAGCTTCCTGCCTTTGACTTCTTACAATCCCTGCTTAGATGTCCAGTCTCACCGCAGTTGTAGCACTTAGCCATACGACACTCCCTTGCCCTGTGGCCTTCTTTCCCACACTGAAACAGACGTTCAGTCCTTATTTGCACTCCCCTTCGTGACTTCTACCACACTCCTTGCATTCCTCACCCTTTCTTGTTATCCTCTCTCGGTCATTGATCCTCATCACCTTACCTTTAGTCACCATTCCACCATCACTATCCCGCCTTCCTTTCCCCTTCTTAACATAGGCTCGCTCCTCTGCTTCGCCAGTCATCACCATCGCCTCCCGCTCGTCGTACAACCTTCCCGCTAGATCTACCGCCAACCTAAACGTGCTTGGTCGGGCCATGATCATGTGCCTACGAATATCCGCCGGCAAGCCCTGAATATACCTCTTAATTTTCGGCGAAAGATGTGTCACCTGATCCGGCACCAGTCGTGCCATCTCGTTGAATTTGGTGGTGTACTGCTGATGCGTCATCGTCCCCGCTTCCAACCGCATGAACTCCCTTTCAACCATATCCATCTCACGGTGAGGACAGAACTCCTCAATCACTAGCCTTTTCAACTCTGACCATCTCATCCTCCGATAGCTCGGCTACCCTCAACTTTGACTATGTTGTCCCACCAGCACAAAGCTGAGTCCACGAAAGAGTGGGCGGCAAACTTCACCTTCTGATCCTCCCGGCACTCGCTGATATTCAGCATGGCTTCCATTTCCGTTACCCACCGATGAGTAGCAGCAGCAGTGCCATTGCCATCAAAAGTTGGGGGCTTGCATCGTTGAAATGCCCCGTAGTTATAGCCTCGTGCCGCCTCCGGCGCAGGCTCTTCCTCCTCTTCTTCCTCTTCTTCCTCTTCGTCATCAAAGAAAACTATTTCAGTCTCGGGCCGTCTCTTTTCGCCCGAAGGTTTACCCTTTTCCTATCTCTCCTCATCCCTAACAGCTTTTATCACTTCAGTCACCACAGACGGTAAGATCGTCTGCATTGCTTGGTGCACTTCTTCCGCAACCGCCTCTCTCATCGAGGCTCTCAAGTTAGCACTCTCATCCCCGCCCTCCGGGTGAGGGGTTTTGGGTCCTTCATAAATCTCTTTTTCAACTCTAGGCCTTCCTTTGGTGACCCGTGGTTCAGCGCCACGTCCGCCACCACCTCAACCACGTGAAGCCTTAGAAGATCTACCACCAACCATCCTCTATAAGACATTGAAAGATCCGTACACCAACATGGTCATTCATGGGAATAGCTCAGTTCATGTCAAGTATAGTAAGTCCCTAATTATAGTGATCAGTTGTGATTAGCCACTTACCTTACTTTTCATACCCCGAGCATTACCTGTCCTGACTATATTAGCATCTAAATCTACCAGCAACACATAAACACATAACATGCGCACATAATACCGGTTAACTTTAAGAAAATACCTGATGGCACACACGTACTCAGATTGGCATCCCATCCCTTTCCGTCCCATTCTCAGTTAAGTTAAGGTTTATTTTGAAAATTTACCCATTTCACTTAAACTTTGGCTCTGATACCAACTTGTAAGGCCCCATTCCCGGGCACCTCACAGTTGGTCATTCATTGCACATAAAACATATGATTTTCATTACATTACATAGAGATCGTTGCAGCGGAAACCTTAGAAACATCATCTTTCTTTTAAGAGGATTCCTTAAGTAATCCCGTTTATCCGAATCCTCTACAAACACCATTTTGTTTTATAAATGCGTGCAACATAATACATTTGCCTATTACAAATATCTTCTATCATATTACATTGCAAAAACATTAAACGTAGGAATGCCATTCAACGAACTGAGTAGCCGCCCCGTTCCATCCTCAGCAACATACCTGCCAACTGGAAATACATCAAAAGTCAGCGTTGCTGAGTGAGTTCTTGTTTTATATGAAGTACATACTTTCTTTTCGTTAAAACCATTCTTTACTTCTTTCAAAATCATACTATACTTTCGTATGTGAACACACATCATACGTACATACACATAGATAATATCATTATTATCTTCTTTTCTCGTTCATTCTTGATCTTTAACTTTCATTCATTCTCAGTCTTTTACTTCTATCTGGATCCGGTCACACTTTACCCTCTTCATGGCACACAACCATGATTACTGAGGTCGAGTGACAAGGATCCCATTTCATGCGTTATCACTATGTTCCTTCCGTTCATTATTTTCATTCATTCATTCTTTAGCTTTCATTACGTTCATTATCTTTCATTCGTTTCATACTTTCTTTCTTTTATAATTATCTCTCTTATTCATTAACTCACGCGATACTCCCGACTCATGTCCGAAGACTGATACTGTGCCGGGGCCTGCTCACAAACCCCCGACTCATGTCCGAAGACTAACACAGTATCGAAGCACGCGATCTATTCCTCATTCGTCTCATCTCACTCTCACGCACTACTCCCGACTCATGTCCGAAGACTGATATTGTGCCGGGCCTGTACACAAACCCCCGACTCATGTCCGAAGACTGATACAGTACCAGAGCATGCGATCCTCTACTCATCCAATTAGATCCTGTCTCATGAAATATCCCCGACTCATGCTTGAAAGCTGATGCTGTGCCGGGGCCTGTTATACAAACTCCCGACTCATGTTCGAAGACTGACACAGGACCAGGATACACGACAAAGATACCGTTTGAGTCAATCACCTGGTTTGAACTCTATCCGAGTCTGTTGCAACACAAAGTTGCTCACCTCACTATCTCGTCTCATGCAATACCCCCCGACTCATGTCGGAAGACTGATACTGTGCCGGGGCCTGTTATACATACCCCCGACTCATGTCCGAAGACTGACACAGTACCGGGATACGCGACAGAGATTTCATTCGAGTCTGTTGCGACACAGAGTCGCTCACCTCATACATACGCTCACTAGCTCTACGTTCGTTTATACATACGTTAGTACATACACTCATTCATTACGTTCCTCTTTTTATTATCTTTCACTTTACGTTACATAATACTTTTCATTACAGTTATTAATCATAACACGTAAAGCCACAGAAAGATAGACACGTATTGACACAAAGAACCTCGACATTTACAAATCATCAGTCATTGGCATTATATAGGGCCTTATCATATTTAACATACAAGCATCATGCATAAACATGCAACTCTATCTTCGTCATGCCCAACATCACTTCTAAGGTCTTGAAGACCGTCTCACACGTACTTACGGGAACTATCACACTTTTACTTACCCTTTGCTCTTTTCCCGGAGGCCAGTAATTGAACTATATCTTTCCTCGTACACAACAACCCTTCTTGGGCGATTGGGCACCCTTCAGTCGCATGGCCTCCATGCGACTGAACACTATGCGATTGGACCAATGCAGATGAGCATCCATGCGGATGAACCCCCAATCATACGAATGGACTTCCTATCATGTGAATGAACACTATACGAATAGGCTCCTATGCGATTGAACCCTCAGTCATGCGATTGGACATCCATGCGAATGGACCTATGTGACTGAGCTCTCAGTCATATGACCTGTCGTGCGACTGGATCTCCAGTCATGCGATTGAGCCTCATTCATGTGATTGAACCTCAGTTGTCCCTCAGTCGGCTGATTGGCTCTTCAGTCGCCTAGCCCTAACTGGGCAGCGATTGAAGTTCATCCCGAACTGCAGCCGCGACATTCGGCCTTCAAACCCTTCCAGACCTCATTTAAGCTCAAATCAACCCTTCTAATCCATATGGAAACATACCTCGGCCCTATTCAAGCCCATCTAAGCCCGAAATCAAGCCCTAAACGCACCATACGCATACACCTACATACATGCATGGGTTAAACCCCAAAAACCCAAAATAGTTTTCAGATGTCTTCCATCCCCAAAAATCGGTTGAAAACAAGTAAATGAGGGGTCCTAGAACTCACCTAGACAATCCCGTCGAGTAGAGCTTCTATTTAACTCGCTACACGTCGATTTCGCACTCTCGAACCCGCTTGAACCAAGCTTTCTTCTCCTCTTCTCCCTTTTTCTCTCTTCTTTCTCTCTATGGCTGATTGAACGCTCTAGTCGTGCGACTTCCATGCGTATGGAGCTCCAGTCGCATGACCTCCATGCGTATGAGACTCCAGTCGCATGAATCCCATGCGCATGGATGCCCAAGTTGCATGACACCCCAAACAGAATTTTCCAGGTGTTACAAATTGTCAAAATCATCAAACCTCAAGGATGCAAATGGTAATTCGCTCTATATTTATAGTAGAACCTCTCTCTCTCTCCTCTCTCCTCTCTCCTCTCTCTCTCTCTCTCTCTCTCTCTATATATATATATATAAGTGCCGATTACTATACAAAGTGTAATTTTCGTGCAAAGCGTACGAAGTCACCAAAGGGTGACACATCGTAGCCTAGAGTGACACAACATATGTAGACAATAGCACATCGAAGCAAAATTTTATTCATTGTTTTTGGCATTATGAAGTGATGTTTTGACATTTATAATGTGGTATTTTTATTAAGTGCTAGTGTTTTTTTAATAACTACTATTTATGGGACTTAATAAGTGTTATGTCTGTTTTTAATGAGTGTTATTTTGGCATTATGATCCATTTATGAAGTGTTATTTCCTCAACTTAGTATTTTTCATAAACATAATAATAGCACGTTACTGAATGTATAAGAGCACTCTACTGAATGTATAATAGCACATATATGTCACACATTGTCGCACTTATTATGTTGTTAGTTCTTTTATAGTTGGTAAATATTTTTGGTGTTGCTTTTATTGGTATGATTGTCTAATAAAAATTAAAAGAATTATCTATATGTAATAATAGCATTTTTGTATTTGATCATAGCTACTTTTGTATGTTCTTTAAAGTAGCACATTATTAAATTTTATAATAATACCATATAATAATATTAGCACTAAGTAATTTTTAGTACGTAAAACTGCAGAATAATAGCACTACGTTATTCTTAATAGCATAAGTTTATAGCATATTTTTATGAATTTATTTAATAGATGTCATTTAAAAAATAAAATATAGTAATATTATATAATTATGAAAGATTAAGAAATGCCTAATTTGTAGTATTTATATTTTTCTTAAATATGAAAACTATATGTATCTTTTTTAGTATTAAAAGGTTGGTGGAATAAATATCAATTAAAAAGTCAGTGTTTAGCTTATTTGCTTTTTTTAACAAAGTTGCAGTTATATTGTCATTAATATTAGCAATATTTACTAAAATGCCCTTATTCCCATTAAATGTGAGTTTGATTAATCATTGATGACTTGCAATCAATCATAGTATTTAATCCATTTGATCAATGCACTAAGTCTGTTCTCACATTTTCAGATAACATTAGGTTTGTATCAGAACTATCATATATATACATATACATATATATACATATACATATACATATACATATATATACATATATATATATATACATACATACATATATATGTATATATATATACATACATATACGTATATATATACATATACATACATACATATATATATGTATATATATACATATATACATATATATACACACACATATATACATACATACATACATACATACATATATATATATATACACGCACACATATATATCATATACATATATACATATATATACGTATACATATATACATATATATATATATACATATACATACTTACACACACACACACATATATATATACACACAGATATACACACACACACCACACACACACATATATATATATATATATATGTATATGTGTGTGTGTATGTATGTATATGTATATATACTATATATGTATATATATCTGTGTGTGTGTATGTGTATATATATATATGTAAATATAGACACACACACACACACACACACACACACACACACACATATATATATATATAGATATATATATATATATATATATATATATATATATATATATACATATATATTGCAGGACCGGGTGAAGGGTGTATGCACTTGTACAACACAACAACACAAAGAGGAGAGTCTATGATAACACTTAACAATTCAAATGGGGAACTGGTAAAATGAGTTTAGAGAACTAAGAAACACAAAATGTAAATGAGACAGAAACTAGAACAACACACAAGCAATTGGTTTTTAAGGTTGATGTATATTGATCTTCTACACAAACTTACAAAGTTACAAGGATCAGAAAATATACTACAACCTACAGCCGGCCATACTTTGAAACCCAGCTGGATACATGAACTAGACAACAAAATCCATGTAGAGTCAAAAGGTAGATTGCCTTTTGACTAGTGACTATGACATGGCATAGTTCACATCCTAATATATTATAAAAAGATAAAGTACATAAAGTGGAAAATTACCGACTCAAGACCTCAATGTATATTTTACCAAAAGCATGGACCTTTTCACCAACTCATGAAAGGTTGGTGACTTATCAGAGTGGCAGCGGAAAGTGGTTCTGCTTTAGGCAAAAAGTACATCAGATAAAAATGTAATATAAAAGTCTTTGGAAGAAATCTGTCTTCAATGGTTGGCTTTGGAAGACTTTGTCCTGGAAGCTTCAAAAGACTTCATCTTTTGGCTTCGAAAGATATTGGTCTTGGCTTCGGAAGATTTCACACTTAGAATAATTTCTAAGGCAGTGTGAAAATTCTAAAGCATTCCACTTCAGTATACTTGTGCATGCATGTAGGAAAGACTTTGAGTGTTTGGGTTGCATCAGCCTTACTAATAACCTTACAAACTCCCCCTAGACTGATGCTATTAAAACACTTGAAGACTTTAGATATTGACAGTCCTCATTATGATGATGACCATCCCTTTCTTCATGAGATGGTCAGGATCACTCAGACTCTCATAATATCTTCTCATGTCAAAGAGATCATGCAGAGGTAGATTGAACATATCCTGCCATATGTAGACATGTTTAGTACCTTGATCTCTTATGACATGCTATATTTCTAGATTTGTGGTGTATGTCCAAGATAAGATGGGTCTTCCTGATGCCAAAGGAGCTGCTTGAATTGGAGTTGGTGGGGCATCCTCTTGTTGCACATCCTCAGGATATTCTGACTTATCCTGAGGTTTGGAGGTGGATGTTTCCCTCTTCTTCTTCTTTGACTTTGGTTTGGAAACCATCCTTTTCCTCCTCTTTGAACTCTTTAACTGAGAAGACTGGCTTGCAGCACCTGATTGATCTTCTTTGTCTTTCTCAGTTAGGTCTTCCTCTCTCACAGGTTCAGATTGAGAGGGGACAGATCCCTGCTATGGATCAGAAGTGAAAGTTTGCTGAGGTTCAGCAAAAGGTTCAGGTTGTGTTGTCTTAGGTGTTTCAACCTTAACCTCCACTTCCTGAGGGACCTGACTTGGTGAGGAGTGTAAGTTAACAAGTTCACCTCTTTAGATCTTCTGCTTGATCACCCTGATATGCTCATCCATAGTGGATAGAGACATAGGACCAAGTCTCCTTCCGGAGAATCCATACAGCTTCTAGAAGCTCATCATCTTCTGCCTGTCAGCAGATTTTTTCAAGTTCTTATGGATGATGGCTCTTGATTTTATAGCTTCTTCCCTGAACTTTCTTTTGGTGATCTTTCTTTCTTTGGCTACATCAAGTTCAAGTTGTTTGAGGTACTCAACTCGATGTAGTCAAAGGGTAAGGAAGAAGTGTATCAGCTTGATAGAGGCCTGTGGCACTCAGGTAGTTGATCATATTGATCCTATCCTTTTCTTTGTCTACCTGAGGTTCTTGTGGTACAACATCCTCTTGTTCCTGTGTTTCTTGAACTGGTGAGAGAGTAGGCATATGCTTATAGAGCCTTTTCCTTCTTTTTTCTTCTTTGATTTTCAGAAGAAGCTCTGCATCCTCTTCTTCCTTTCTCTCTTTTGATAGTTCCATGTTAGCCAGTTCATTCAACTCATCTAAGGGGAGAGAAATGATATTATCAATATCATAGTTCCTAGTCTGCAAGTAGTTTATCCTGACTTCCCTGAACTTATCATCCTGAGTATTTGGTCTGGGGGTAGCCCTGATGGCACTTTCCATGAGCCTTGCAGACCCAGTAGAGGAACTTTCTCCCCTTAGCTTCCTTTTCCTCTCTCCCTCTCCTCCTCCTCAATCTCCTCAGAAGTTAATTTCCTTTTCCCTTTGTCACTCATAGACCGTTATGACTCAGGGTGAAGAGAGCTTTGACCTTCATTGCTTGGTGTAGCTTCTAAGCTCTGGCCAGAGAGAGGTTGAGATGCACCTTCACAAGTAGGTGTCTCATCAAGGGTTTGAACATCTGTAGCAGTTTGTGGTGAGACAGGGTTCTCAGGTTCTACCACTGGGCCTTCAGTCAAGGTTTTCCCTTTGAAGCTAATCTCAGGGTCTACCTTAACATCTAGTTGATCGATGGTATTGCCTGATTACCTTTGTCTTCCTCTAAGGCTGAACTCTGTAATGTTCTTATCTTGAACTCTTTGAAGAATAAGAGTTCTTCTAGCAGTATCATACCTCCAACCAAAAATGTGACTTAGAGTTGGTGGGGATGATACTGCTCTTGGGATGCCTTTCTCAAATAGACTCCTAATGACTGAGTCTATACTGTCCACATCAATGTGAACTTGAGAAAGTTGCTGAGTATGAACAACTGCAAGTGAGGATAGTGAGTCCTCAGTGTCCATACTCCCTGAGGAACTCCCAGGTTCTGTGATTGTAATGACCTCCTCCCCCTTTTTGGTAGCATCACCCTCTTACATAGGGTAGCTAGGAGTTAGGTCAATTACATCCACAGGTCTTGTGTTCCTGGTTGAGTTTCTCTTAAGGGTCTCCTAGCTAGTTGTTCCTTGAGATAAGATATCTCAAGTTGCTGATCATTGACCCTGTGTTGCAAGATAGTCACTTGAGATTCAAGATGACTAACCTTGAAGACTAAATAGGTGCATGTTTTTGACAGTTTTTGCACCTTTAGTCTCAGATTCTCCTCATCTTCATCAGAAGAATCACTGGGGGATGAGGGAATTGGACCAAGGTCCTCTTCCTCATCACCAGCCTGGTGTTCTTGGCTGCTAGATTTCCTCTGCTCAGTGACAACTTCAGTTGAAGTGTCAATAGGCTGAGATGCCATGGTTGAGGTTTGAATGATGTAATCACTTACTGAAGTCAGAGCCTCTTCCATATGGATATCCTGAACATGTTCAGAGTATCCACCTCAGTGATAGGTGACTGACGTGGGCTAGACCTAGATGACTCAGGAGCACTCATCTCCCTTTGAGGAGTGGTGAGGAAGACTCATGGTACTCACTGACATCTAAGTCCTCATCAGTATAGAAGTCAAGGTTGGGAATTGGTTGGTTTAAATCTAAAGGCTGGGGATGGTAGTTGTCCCATGAAGTTGTTCATTTAAGTGTTGAGACTCACAGTGAAGGCTTAAGGCTGTTAGGCTTATGATCTCATCAAGCTGAGCATGAGGAACCTCAGCACTGCTTCTTGAAGTGATGGGAGTGGTTTGCTCCTCAGGGGAAGTGGGAGCTCCAGTGTCCACTTCCCCCTGTGTAGGTGAGTATATGGGTGCCTGCACAGACTCAATAGCTTGTGCAGGGGTTCGTTTGTGTTTTCTTTGGTATGTAAGGGTGATTTGTGGCTGTTTTGGTGGTTGGGATGTAAAAGGTGTGGGTTCAACACTAGCTTGTGTTGCTAGGTTGTCATCTTGAGCAATAAGCTCTAACATTTTAGGATAAGGGTTGTTTCTACCCCTGAGAAGCCAACAGTTGGCTTCTTCAAGATTTTAAAGATGTCGGGTTTCATCTGTCCCAATTTAAGAATATTACTTGTTTCCCTCAACTATGAGCCCAGTTCACAGTTGAGAATGTATTGAACATATCTAGGAAACATGTAATACTCTAAGAAGTCTAAGTTTGCTATTAAATTTGTATAGACAAATTGAGAATACCTGAACTTGACCCCTTGAACCATTCCATGTTGTGACAACTCGAGTTTTCACGTTATACATCATTAACTTGACCTTCTTTATTTAATTATGTTACCTTCATACATTAAAACCTTTGGATGATAATTTGAATCTTATATGACTTAAGTGAACTAAACCAAACTAATTAACTATTAAATCTTATCTTAAACTAAACTAGCTATTAATAAGTAAATTCATGTGTCAATTAGATAAGTGGAGGGACCAAGTATGCCATGTGCAAAATGTGAAAGCATTCAAAAGAACCACCTCTAACAACTCCCGTAACCTCTAAATCGGTTCCATATTCTCCGTGAGTTCAACCCAATAACTTCTCCCCTGACAGCAGCCTTCTTCCTCACGGTACCTTCTTGTTCGTGACACCCGAACCCAAGTAGTCTTCCGACGCTCCCCGGCAACCGCGAGATTTAACCGTATGGTTATTCGGAAACCTAATCAGTTATTCCTGCATTACTTGGTTGCTGTGCTTTCAAGGTGAGTTCTCAGCCCCGCTTTTAACTATTTTCTTGGGGTGAAAGAAACATGGGAAACAAATTCATTTTTCATTGATCAGTATTACTGTAATATCACTTGTTTACTAGTGTGATACCACTTAAGTCCTCATTCTCGAACCGTTAATGTATGTAGTATAGCGAGGTAATTCTGAGTAGAGCTACTGGGTTTGACAAACCCCACCTGGGCTAGTCGCGCTAGCACAACATTCGTCAAATGGGTGTTTAATTGACTTAATTTCTGTTGCTGTGACCTGGTATTCACAGCCGAGGCGTTTATTTACATTGTCAGCTTTGGTTGCGAACTTCATACACTTAGTAACTGGTTAAGTAGACTAGCTATCTACTGATATTACTTTGTTTACTGTATCGGTTTACTTTATGTTCTGTTTATCAAAACCTGTGAACTCACTAACCTTGTGTTGACACTTTAGCATGTTTCTTTCAGGTTCACAAGACGCGTACGATTAGGAGCATTCATTCATGCATTTATTATCTCACGTGACTTATTTAACATTTTTCAGTAAATTTCATTTATTCTGTTTGCGCGTGTTGCGCCATTTAAGCAATTACAATTTATTATGCTTCCGCAACTTCTGTTATATTTACATTAAAAACTTAATCTTTGGTAATATCAAACTTTAAAAATAAATTATATTTTATAATGAACGTGTCTTTTGGTGTAACAAGTGGCTGAGATCCTGGAAGTCACACGCCTAACGGTAATACCACGTTTGTGGAAATTGAGGGTGTGACAGATTGGTATTAGAGCCATTGGTTATAGCGAACTAAATTGACATTGCAACTTATTGCGTTGCATTTAGACTACAGTCGTTGCCTTAGTTACACGCATATAGACACGTTTAGTTTTGTTAGCTGGCTTTGTTTGCGTGCCTTGCTGGTTTTTGCTTGCTTGAGAACTGTTTGCTTTGGCGTATTCCTGTAAGTGTTCGTCTACAGGATGGTGAAAGGATCTCAGCCTCTAGTTTGATCAATTAGGTTGTATTCGCAGTGGATTTAGCACAAGAATTAACAAATTATACTAAGAACCCAAGAGATATTTTAATGTAACAGTAGGTTATAGAGAGAGAGAGGAATTCTACAAAAAGGTGTTTTCTATTAGATCACACGCTTTGGCAAGGATTACAATTAGGTCATCTTCCTTTTATAGGAAGAATGACGTCAGCTGATGTCACTTGATAGTGACATCAAACCGTTATTCTAACAAACTACTGAAACTACCTTAACTACTGAAGATGTCAAACAGCTGACATCTCCTTACAAAATACTAAGTGTTAAACTAACTACAACAGCTGAAGAGAAACTACTGAAAACTACAATGACTGAAGAACAAACTCTTCAGTCGTTTTACAAACTACTGAAATAGAAAAGATAACTACTGAAAAGAAAAAGCTGAAAAGGTAAACCATCACAACAACTGAAGAATGCTTCTTCAGCTGTTGTGACAAACTCTGAAGCTTCAGCACTTGTCTTTAGACTTTAACTCCAGATGTTTCATCAGCTGATGACTTCAGTAGATGTCATCAGCTGATGTCTTCAGTCTTTGTCTTCAGTCTTTGTACTTCAGCTGTTAATCTTCAGTACTTTGATCTTCAGCTGATAGTCTTCAGTACTTGAGTCTTCAGCACTTGAGTCTTCAGTACTTAAGTCTTCAGCACTTAAGTCTTCAGTACTTGAGTCTTCAGTACTTGTACTTCAGCACTTGTACTTCAGCTGTTGATCTTCAGTACTTTTGATCTTCAGCTGTTGAGGTCTTCAGACTTTGTCAAACAGCTGATGATACTTTCAGCTGTTGTTATGATGTCTTGTGGGACTTAGAGGTTTTTTCTGATCTGGCTTATTGGTTCTTTTGGTCCAACAAACTCCCCCTGAACCAATGTAGCCAAAACCTCTAAGCTTATTGTTGGTCCCACTTATTTTGGCATAATGATTGGTCTATTTCCTTCTGGATCAGTTGAGAAGTTGACCCATATAAGCACTGGCCTGGGAAGAGGTCTCAAGGATTTGATTGGCATAGTATGGATGGGAACTCTGTTTTGGGGAACTGGACACAGAGTTGTTGTCCCATCCATGAGACCTACTTCCCAACTATGAGCCTGTAGGATTCTCTGGTGTAGGCTTCTAAAAACATTACTTGTTCCTCCATGGTAAGAACCTCTGCCTCACCTTCAAAGAATCCTTCAAGCCCATAGAGCTCTGTGATGTATTTGGCATGTTTACCATTTTTGAGCTCCACAGTTTTTATAGCCCTATAGGCGAATTCATCAGGGTGAGTACCCTCTAAGAACAACTGGAGCTCATTTCTCCTGAGATTCTCAAACCTCTTGTAGACTAACCTCTTTTTAACAACCCTATTCTCCAACATATTTTGTGGTGGGAGGTTAGCCTGATAGGTTTTCTTGAAATCTTCTATGATCTCCCAGGGTGATACTACAATGGCCAAAGAGATCACTTCATCTACAATCCTTTTGAGTTGGCCATTGTATCTCAGTGGAATATCTTTCTTAATGATCCTGTAAAACACCTTGGGATCAGGCCAAATTCTCACTTTGTCCTTTTGATATTGATATGTATGCCTTAAAGTGTATAATCTCAGAGCTTGTTTCCTTATATTCGTGATTGATAAGGAAGCAGCATAAGCTTTATCTACTCTTTTCAATAGCTCATCATCATGTAGCCTATGCTGCTGTTCTTCTTCAATTTTGACCTTCACAACTTCCATCTGTGAGGCAGGAGTGATGGGTAAAGATTTGGCTTTAGGTAAAGATAGAACTGCAGAGAGAGGCAACCTATCTTCTTCCTCATCATCCTCTTCTTCTAGCCTCAGCACCCTTCTCTTCCTCTTCAAGGGTGCATCATCGGCTATGGGTTTTGATGGTGAAGGGGTTGGTTTTGTGGGTGGTGGTTTGGTTTTTGGTGTGGGAAATTGGGCAGGCTGAGCTAGCAATTTAGATGTGAGAGATGATTTGGTTTGTTTGGCTAACTCAGTCCTGTTCCCAGCACTGGCTTCACTAAGGGCTTCTATGATCAGTCCTTTAGTGAATACCTCAGATGAACAGATCTTGGTGGCTATTGCCAAGATGCTGTCCCTGGACCATGATCTAATCTCGAGGACTGATCTCCCTAGATACTTTGAAATGAATCTTGTCATAGCCTCAAGTCTCACTTTTTTCCTCTTGGCTATGACAAGACCGTCGGTATTCTATCTCTTTCACCTCCAACTTTCTTATCTCCTGATCTAGCTCAGTAGTGTTAGTGTCAAAGCCTTGCCTGAACAGCTGTCAATGATGTTATCCATTGACCTGCTATGTTCAGCATCAGCCTCCTTGACAAGAACAGCTAGATCTTTCTCCTTCTCTCCCTTCTTCTCCTTCTCTCCCTTCTTCTTCTTGTATGTGACATGAAAGTCTTTTTGACTTTCAGTCACTTTAACCAATTCAGCACACTCCTTCTCCTTCTCCCTCTCAGTCTCCACCACCAACTTCCTCTCATGTACCACCTTATCCTCAACTTCTTTCCCTTTCACTTCCTCCTCCACTCTCTTTCTCTTAGCTTTCACTGAAGTCTCCCCCTTTTTGGTTGCATTGGTTGCAAGGGTTGACTGTCAGAAAGCTTCCTCAGCATAATAGCTTCCCCCAAAGGCTGTATAGTAGAGGGAAGCCTCTCACCAAGGGTTTTGATCACAATATCTGTGATAATGGGTGTGATGAGAGGCAAGGAGTTTTGAAAGATAGAAACTAATTTCTCAGGGGGATCTGTCCCAGAGAACTAGTGCCAGAAGCAGGGACAGGTGGCTGAGTTTGTAGGAGTGGCTGAGTGTATGTGAGACCTTCAGGTGAAGGTGCCATCTGTGGGTGTATGGTGGCAGATGGACTTTGTTCTTGAGTCATTTTGGTGAGTAGCTCTTTGAGTCTACTCACCTCATCCTCAAGAATGGTGTTTTGAGCTACTACATCATAAAAAAAGCTCAGGTCATCATCAGTTGGAACTGAATCACCTGACCTCCTGATTGAATCATGATGTACATGTGCTGAGTGTGGCTCAGTGATCACATGTGCCCCTTGTTCTTGGTTCTGGGGACTTCCTGCCTCCGGATTGGATCCATCATCGGCAGTTGCCTCTGGTGAGGACTTAGAGATGGTACCAACTTCTTCCTGTTCATGTGCTGATACAGGGGAAGTGGCAGCCTCATTGTCCTATCTCCTTTGCCACACTTGGAGATAAGACATTTGATTCTCTGTGTTGTGGGCTCCCATCAACACTTGTATCCACCCTCTCTATGGTTGGAGTTTTCCCAGTTGTGATTGGTTCCTGGGGAGAGGTGGAGTGTTAAGACGAGTCAACACTTTGGCAATTATTAATGTAGGGCTTTGAGGAGCGGTTGCAGTAGGAGATGGGGTAGAAGCAGTATGCACATGGAGAGATGTGTGCTCTTCAATGGTAACCTTCTCAAGTGAGAAAGGTTCCAGATGTGTGGCAGCCCTGGAAATGGTTGCATCAGGTTCCTGTAGAGAGGATGCCTGTGCGGTTGTGGTTGGTGGAGTCGTGGTAATTGCTGGGAGAATTGTGCCAGCAATTACTTCCTGCCTTTTGTGCAGGGGCATCCTCAGGGGACTCATCTCCCTGAGTATCCTTTTTGGGTTTCTTTTGTTAAGGTTTGGTGGGGACTTTGGATTTTGAGGAGGAGGCTGTGGTTCCAGCTGCGTGGTTTTACGCAGCTTGGCAGCCTTTTTTAATGTTTAGTCAGTGTTGTGCCTGGAGTATACCTCAGGCAATACAGCCATGGCAGGGACTCCAAGGCCAACAAGTCCCTCAGCTTGTAGCTGGTTCTTTATTATGGCCATTATGAACCGTGGATATAGTATCCAACAGTTAGCAAAAGGTTTTGTGGCCATATCCTTAAGTTCCAAAAAGATTATTTCAAAAAATTTAAGTTTTGTTTCTCAAGGATAGAGAATAATACCTGCTGCCACCTAGTGGACATTTGATCCCATGAGGAGGTCTTTGGGGCTAAGCAAACATTTACCATGTGGAATATAAGGCGCTCGACATCATGAAAATGTTTCTTGAGCAGGGTAGAGGCATGAAGGTCACCCTGATAGTCATGGTGTGCAAAGGAACGATCAGTGGTGCCTTTTGGATATTCGGTTGGGAAGGTGGCATCATCCAATTTTAGGGTTTGGCAGAGGATTGCCGGATTGATAATCACCTTCTGGTTATTGACGAACGAATGGAGAGAGACCTCGGCGTCGTTCTCTCTAGTAATGGTGACGTTCGTCCAGAACTATGTAAGGGAATCAGTATATATTGTGGGATTGAGGAGGAATGCCGTTTGGTAAGGAGAATCGACCATGAGATCTATAGCATTATGAAACTTGGTCCAAAATGGGGATTTGGTAAGGTATGTGACACAGTTGTGCCTTGGCTTGAGCTGCATGGTCGCCATTAATGGTGAGAGAGGTTTTAGAGTGTTTGAAATATTAGGTTATGAGAGAATGAAAAACTCTGAAGGTAGGGTTGAGTATTTATAGGGTACGGATTTAAACAGCTGAAAGAGAACGACTGAAGGTTTTGGTGTTGGGCATCAGTTGTTGAAACGACTGATGACATGGTTTTAACCTTCAGAGGTTATAAACATATGAGAACTTGGTGTTAGTCATCAGTAGTTGAAACTACTGAGACTGTGGTTTTGTCCTTCAGATGTTGCAAACGACTGAAGACTTGGTGGTAGTCATCAGTAGTTATAAACTACTGAAGACATGTTTTTCATCTTCAAACATTGTAATCAACTGAAGACTTGGTATTAGTCATCAGTAGTTGTAAACTACTACATCAGTAGTTGTAAACTACTGAAGACATGGTTTTGTCTTCAGTTGTTGTAAACAACTGACTGAGAACTTGGTGTTAGTCATCAGTAGTTGGAAAACTACTGAGGACATGGTTTTGTCCTTCAGTTGTTTGGGATGAAACAGCAGATGAAATCAGTTGAAGAGTAAAATTATGCATCAGCTGTTGTCATCAATTCAGTTGTTTCATGTTGACCTCAACATATTTACTCATCAGCTCTTTGACTGACTTTCAGATGTTTCATTGGCCTTCAGCTCTTGTGAATATTTATTCCTCAGCTCTTATGAACAAATGTTCATAAACTTAAATAAATTATTCTTCAGAGCTTGTGAACAGTTTTGTCATCAGTACTTTTGTGTAAGATTACACATCAGTACTTGTGAACAAAATTTGTTCTTCAGTACTTATTTGATTGAAAACTATACATCAGTAGTTGTAACTACATCAGTTGTTTTCAACAAATAATGTACTTCAGTACTTTGAAGTATTTTAGTCTTCAGTAGTTATGAAAAATGCTGAGGACTAAATTACTCAGCAGTACTTATTTTTGAATTTTGCATACGAATGCTCATCAGTACTTGTGAGCTGAGAGCATCAGTATTAGTCAAATTATTCTAGCTGCAGCATACCAAGCCTTAGTACCAGATTTTGAAATGTGGCACTATCTAAAGGTTTAGTAAATATGTCTGCAAGCTCATCAGCACTAGGCACAAACGTTGGATCAATCAGACCTTTTTCATAGCAATCCCTAATAAAATGATGTCTGATCTCAATATGTTTGGTCCTAGAATGCTGGACTGGATTTTTAACAATACAAAGAGCTGAAGCACTATCCATTAATAATGAGTCTTAGTCTCTGTAATGCCATAATCCAAGAGTTGATTCTGAAGCCAGAGTACCTGGGATGTACAACTTGCAGCAGCAATGTACTCAGCTTAAGCAGTGGATGTAGCAATTGATGTTTGTTTCTTACTCTGCCAAGAAACTAAACAATTACCTAGGAATTGGTAACCACCAGAGTGGATTTTCTGGTGACTTTGCATCCTGCATAGTCACTATCAGAGAAAGCAACTAATTTGCAAGAATGCCAAGTAGAATACCAAAGACCTAGAGATTGGGTACCTTGCAAATATCTAAAGATCCTTTTGACTGCAATCAAATGGGATTCTTTAGGTGCAGCCTGAAATCTAGCACATGCACATGTTGCAAACATAATGTCTGGTCTAGAAGCTGTAAGGTACATCAAGGACCCAATCATACATCTGTAAAGGGTTTTATCAACCGCTTTACCTTTCTGATCAACATCCAGTTGTGTGGTGCTGCTCATGGGAGTAGAACAGGGCTTACAGTTTTGTAAATCAAACTTATGTAACAACTCTTTTGCATATTTGGACTGATGAATGAGGATTCCATCAGCCCTTTGTTTGATTTGCAAACCTAGAAAGAATTGTAATTCTCCCATAGCACTCATTTCAAACTTTTGCTTCATTAGCATAGTGAATTCATCACACAACTGTGGATTAGAGGATGCAAAAATTATATCATCAACATAAATTTGAACAAGTAGCTTATGCTGGCCCACATTCTTAATGAATAAAGTTTTATCAATGGAGCCTCTAGTGAAATTATTCTGTAGAAGAAAATTAGATAATGTTTCATACCAGGCTCTAGGAGCTTGTTTTAACCCATAAAGAGACTTATCAAGCTTATACACCAATCAGGATGTTTATTATCCTCAAAGCCTGGTGGTTGACACACATAAACCTCTTCTTTTATTTTACCATATAAAAAGGCACTTTTGACATCCATTTGAAAAACTTTAAGATTGTGAAAGGCAGCATAAGCTAAGAACAATCTAATTGCCTCCAGTCTGGCTATAGGGGCAAAGGTTTCATTCATAATCGATGTCGTTCTCTTGTGCAAACCCCTAGACAACCAGCCTGGCCTTGTTTTTAATAATTTGGCCCTTTTAATCTGTTTTATTCCTAAACACCCATTTAGTGCCTATTGCACACTTACCTTGGGGTAAAGGAACAAGCTCCCACACTTGCTGCTTTTTGAACTGAAGAAGCTCAAGCTACATTGCTTCAACCCATCCATTGTCTCTTAGTGCAACATGATAATTCTTTGGCTCTTGCTGACTGATGAAGAGAGCATAGAAGTAGAAATTGGACAATTGACTCCTGGTTGAAACTCCAGCATTGATATCACAATGATTTGAGACATTGGGTGATTCTTCAACTCTTGATAGACAATAAGATTAGTGCAAGTGTTTGTAGGACCTTCAGCAGCAACAGATGGTGATGTAGATTCTTGAAACCAAGTAGGAGGTGGTAGCTCAAATGAAGTAGAGGATTCAGAGATCTCATCAGCATTTGTTGTGGATGCAGCTGCTAAAGCCACAGGAGCATCAGGTTTAGTGGACTTAGGCAGATGGTCACTAAACCTGAAAAGGTGAGTACTAGTGACATCATCATCAGTACCACCAGGTGGAGAACTGTTAACAGGAACAACAGCTGGAGGTTGATAAGGAACATATTGCAGTATGTCCAGATCAAATAACTCCACAGGGTTTTGTGGAATCTTGTCCTTTGGAGATTCATTAAACTTTACATGCAAAGTCTCTTCAACCATCTTTGTTCTGCAGTTGAAACTCTGTATGCCTTGCAAGTTGATGAATAACCAACAAAATACCCTGCATCCACCTTTGATGCAAACTTCTGGAGTGGATTGCTTGTGTTGAGAATGAAACAAGGACACCCAAAGGCTCTAAAGAAGGAAATCAAAGGAGCCAAATGATGAAGTACTTCATAAGGAGTCTTCATCAACCTCTGATTTACTAATACTCTATTCTGCACATAGCAAGCTGTGTTGACAGCTTCAGCCCAAAGGTCAGTGGCAATCCTGAGTCAGCCAGCATTGACCTTGCAGCTTCAATGAGAGTCCTGTTCTTTCTCTCCACCACTCCATTTTGTTCAGGAGTTCTTGGAATGCTGAACTTCCTTTTGATTCCCTTTGACAGATAGAAGTCATCAAGTGTGTGATTTCTAAACTCTGTGCCATTGTCATTCCTCACACACTTGACTGGAATGGAATACTGCTTCTCCACCTATAACACAAAGTTCATTTTAGCTTTTGCAGCTTCATCTTTGGAGTGCAAGAAGAAAGTCCATACAAATCTGGAGTAATCATCCACAATTACCAGACAGTATTTCTTCTTTGCCATGCTATTACTCTGACAGGACCAAAAGATCCATGTGCAAAAGTTGCAAGCAGGCATTGGACTTTGGTTCTTCTATTAGAGGGAATGAGACTTTGTGTTGTTTCCCCTCTAAACAAGCAGTGCAGTTGTCTTCACATTTGAACTCGTTCATAGGCAACCCTCTTACTAGAACATGGTGTATCAGCTGATTCATGTTTTTGAGATTCACATGACCCAGCCTTCTATGCCATAGAGTAGATTCTTGAGGAGAAGCCTTGGAGAATAGGCAAGGATGACCTTTTAGATCTATTTTCTTGGAAAGATCTAAGGCATATATTCTTCCTGTCCTGTTGGCCTTCAGGAGAGTATGATCATCCAACACCTTGTCAATCAAACTTAGAACTTTGGATGACAGAATCTGACAGTTCTGGCTGATGAAAAGGGCAACATGGCCTTTATCACACATTTGACTGACACTCAAGAGATTGTACTTGAGATTCTCCACATGGTTAACATCATCAAACCTTATTTCCCCGTTGGAAACAAAGCCTTTAGCCGATGATGTAACCTTTTGCATCATTGCCAAAGGAAACAACCCCTTCTTTCCTTGAGAGTAGTCATTAAGAAGTGAGCTGCTTCCTGTCATATGCATGGATCCTCCACTGTCTACATACCAGATGCTTCTTTGGCATGTTGAAGAACCCTGCATGTATCACAACAAATTAGTTAGTTTTTGAGACCCAAACCTTTTTGGTTTTGGGTCTGTTCTCATCAATAGATGTGACACTAACTGGTTTGTTATGTGTGACAGCCTGAGGTGAAGGAGATGGTGTAGAAGAGGAATCCTTTGGCTTGGATTTCCTTTTCTGTGGTTTCAGCATAGGAGCATCTAATTTGTTGACTCTTCCCATTAGATTTTGAACAATCATAACAAGCTGTGTCTGAGTTTGTGATAAAGCCTTTAGCTCATCAACACATTAGTGCTTGCTTGTGATGGATTCCTGTGTTGCACCATCTTCTTTTCAGCACCTCAGCTGTTGCCTGATTAACCCCATCCTTCTTTTTGGATTTCTTGTTGGACTTAGGGGTTTCAGGTTTTGATGTTGCTAGTACAAACTTGGTCTCAAACTCAGTTTTCATTACATTCAGTTTCTCTTTAATTTTCTCCTTTTGATTGAGTTTGGGCCCTTCTTGTACCAGCAATCATCAGTAAGATGATTGAATAAGCCACATATTTCACATGGCTTCTTCTTCATCTTTAGTTGATCACCTACTAAAGAAGATGAAACTACTGAAGACTTGTTCTTCAGCAATTTGCTATCAGTACTTGCAGTTTTCTTTCTGGTAGTACTTGCTTTCCTGATATCTTCTTTAGTAGTTTTCAAACCCTTTCTACTGGTAGTTTTCTTCCCTTCAGTACTGGCAGTAGTTGGGGTTTGAACTTTAGGTGTTATCACTTGCTCTCCAGTACTTTTAGTACTTTTAGAGACAACACCCGAGTTGATCAACCTTTTGATCGTGTGATAGTCAGCATTTGAACCATCAGCTGTTGTAGCATCAGCTGATTGGTTTTGTGAGGAGTTAATGCTGTCTTCAACCACTGATGATGCTGTATCAGATAGTAAGTCACATGATGAGAAGGATTGGTTATTGCTTTCTTCATCAGATTCTACTTCTGCTCTGGAAGTAAAATCTGTTGGAGGAGCAGTGTGATTATAACCAATGCCAAACTTCACATTGGAAGCTGATTGCTTACTCAGAAGCATTTCAAAACCCTTGCAGGATTGCACCCAGCAATCACACTCTACCTGGGTAGCTGCAAGTGTTTCCTTGAGGTCTTACTTCTCTAGAAGTACCTCTTCCCTAGCCTTATCATCTTTGATTTGGCATTTAAGTTTATAAATCTCATCATTTTTATCATTAAGCACAGACTCAATTTCAGCTTTTCTTTTGGAAAGAGTTTGCTCTAGCTCAAGATTTTTATCAATTAAAGCTACATTTGCTTCTCTAATAGATGCAAATGCAGCTATGCAAGATTCAGAACATAGCTTGGCTTTGGCCTCAGAAGATACTTGTGATGAAGCATTGGAGGATGACCCATCAGCAGACTCCAGGGCCATGAGAGCAAGGTTCCCAAAAGGATGATCACCACCATGTTGACCAACACCAGGAAACAGTTGTTCATGACGAGATAAATCATCTGGTAAACTGCTCCAGTCAACGACTCCTGGGGTGAAGAAGCTGTGTTGTTGAGGTTGGGTTTGATGATGAGATTGAGAAGGTTGAGGCTCAGGGAGAGCATGTGCTTGCTGAGCAGTGGGTGCTTGAACTTGACTTGACTAAGGCATGTAGTAGCAGGGATATGGGTATGGCATATGACCCTGAGGCACAAAGTATGCAGGTGATGCCTGAGCGGGTGATGGATGACCAGAACTGGTGGTATGTTGCCCTTTGTGCTGTGAGCTATTGCTTGGAAAAGTCACAAAAGGTGCAGAGGAGTTAGATCCAGATGATCTACTCTCTAGCAAAGTGTCCAAGCCTATGACACTTGTGACACCTCAACTTGCTCTTGTCAAAACCAACTTTGGTTTTGCCAGAGAGACCAGGAAATTTCCTGCCAGTTCTCTTGTAGAACTTTTGAGATCTGATATTTATCATTGCCATTTGACTTAAAATATCCATCTCTTCCAGATCATCATCTGGAATGCCCTTCAAGTCCTCCATCAGAAAGCACAGGTTATCACTGCTACCTCCTAAACTACCATCAACACCAACAAAGCATGTTCAGAATTGGTAGAGAAATCAATATGCTCATCATATGCACTTTCTGATGCAGCATATTCTGACTCCTGACCTATTAGTGCTGTATTGCCTGATATAAAGTCATCAGTGAGCTTACCAGATGATGACAACTTCCTTTTCTGTTCTATCTCTCTTTCAAATGTAAGTAGCTTCCCATGAAGTTGGGTGAGAGATAGAGTACTCAGATTTGCACTAGAGTGTAGGACAATAGTGTATGTGTCCCATCTCTCAGGCAGTGATCTGAGGAATCGGTTGTTCATCTGGATGTGTGAATACTCTTGTTTAACCATTTTCAGTTCAGAAATTAAACAAGAAAATCGCTCAAACTGATGAGTCAGAGTCTCACCCTTCCTATGAGAGAATGTCTCATATTGTTGGGCGAGGATTTCCCTAGTGTTTGCTAAGACCTCATCGGTTCCTCCGAATTGTTCCTTCAGAGCAACCCAGAGATCATGAGCAGTTTCATGATGCATAAGCCCTGAATAGATTTCATTAGGCAGTGCCATGGCCAGAATTCCATGGGCTTTAGCATCAATTTCGAACAGCTTTAGATCTTCATCCGAATATTGATCAGGTTTCTTCGGAACCTGCTCATTTGATTTAGGAACGCTCACCATAGGCTTGTATGGTCCATGTACCACTGACTTCCAACAACCAGCACTGCTGATAGACAAGTGATGGAGCATACGATGTTGCCATATGTTATACTCACTCCTCACAAGCATCGGAGGCTTTGTTGAGGAGCCAGTATTGCGAGGATCATTGGTTGGTGTCGCCATCTCAAATTCAAGCAAATTCAAGATAAACAAAACAAATCTAGCTCAAAACCACGAGAACCTCAAGTTTAATGGCCAGAAACAGCAGAAACTCAATCTCTATAACCAATTCTTGCAAATTTGCTAATTCGATCAACATAGATAGCAAAAGAGCAGTTTCAATGATCAATTGTTAAATCGATCAATGATTAACCTGCTCTGATACCATTTGAAATGATCTCCGCCTCTAGTTTGATCAATTAGGTTGTATTCACAGCGGATTTAGCACAAGAATTAACAAATTATACTAAGAACCAAGAGATATTTCAATGTAACAGTAGGTTATAGAGAGAGAGAGAGGAATTCTGCAAAAAGGTGTTTTCTATTAGATCACACGCTTCGACAAGGATTACAATTAGGTCATCTTCCTTTTATAGGAAGAATGACGTCAGCTGATGTCACTTGATAGTGACATCAAACCGTTATTCTAACAAACTACTAAAACTACCTTAACTACTGAAGATGTCAAACAGCTGACATCTCCTTACAAAATACTAAGTGTTAAACTAATTACAATAGCTGAAGAGAAACTACTGAAAACTACAACGCCGAAGAACAAACTCTTCAGTCGTTTTACAAACTACTGAAATAGAAAAGATAACTACTGAAAAGAAAAAGCTGAAAAGGTAAACCATCACAACAACTGAAGAATGCTTCTTCAGCTGTTGTGACAAACTCTAAAGCTTCAGCACTTGTCTTTAGACTTTAACTTTAGATGTTTCATCAGCTGATGACTTCAGTAGATGTCATCAGCTGATGTCTTCAGTCTTTGTCTTCAGTCTTTGTACTTTAGCTGTTGATCTTCAGTACTTTGATCTTCAGCTGATAGTCTTAAGTACTTGAGTCTTCATCACTTGAGTCTTCAGTACTTGAGTCTTTAGCACTTGAGTCTTCAGTACTTGAGTCTTCAGTACTTGTACTTTAGCACTTGTACTTCAGCTGTTGATCTTCAGTACTTTTGATCTTCAGCTGTTGAGGTCATTAGACTTTGTCAAACAGCTGATGATACTTTCAGCAGTTGTTGTGATGTCTTGTGGACTTAGAGGTTTTTCTGATCTGGCTCATTGGTTCTTTTGGTCGAATAGATGCGTCTTCTTATGCTTTGTCTACGGGAAAGGGCCAGTTTGTCCTGATCCCCCGTTGTTACCGCCTATTCCTTAGTACGGGTGACTCTGAGTTACTGTGAGACACGAGGGGGTTAATCACGATTGATGATTTATCATACCTTTTACATTATACATTTCAAAGTCGGATGCGAAACCGTGGGTACCTTACTTGGATGGTTCATCAGGAGCATATCTTGCCTCCTGTTAAATGTCTTCCTCAACCGATTCTTTTGTACAACTTTGGTTAATCGACCCTCGATGTAATAACTACATCTTTAATACCTCTACTATTGACAATCTCTGTATTTGACAAGGTATGTTAGCTCGGATAGGAGGAACCAGGGGGACCATGCAAAGCAAATTATCATTACGGGTGCACACGTAATTGTAATTTGTCGTGCATGAGGAGTCTGGTGAATTCAGTTGAGTGATAACGGTCATAGTCAGTACAAATTTTCATTTTTATACTTTGGGACATGAGAGTCTCGATTCTCATAAAATTTCACCATTGATATGGAAACAAATCCTTTCATCTTTACTCGTATGGAAGTTTTCATCTATCTAGAGCCTTAATGGGATTGTACTATGACAATAGTCCCAGTCCTTACGAGACACTGTTCGTTCTAGCATCTTAGCTATCATGCAATACTAATTATTTGATATGTGCATAAACTTCATGAAAGTTACCTCAGAGTAGTGATACTCTATGCGCACGTATTCTTTGTTCATTGGGTCAGGTCAATGCACTTAATGCAGCACCGAAGCCTGATGAGGAAGAGCCGGAAGAGCAGCCAGAGGACAAGCCTGAGGATAGCACTGGATCAGTCGACTCACATTGATTACCTTTATTCGTTCTATTCGTTATCAGACTTTCATTCGTTTCACACCTGGATGGGAAGGGTTGTCCCCATCTGACTTATGTTTCTAAAATTTGATATTTGGTTTGATTAATTGTAGACGTACTTATAATTTATTTTGCCAGAAATTATTATTTGAACATTTAGTCGCGTGTGCTAAATTCTTTAATTACTTATGCTTAAATGAAGTTGATATGTTACATATTTACTTATTTTTGTGTGTTGTGATTGTTAAGAATGTCTGGACGTAGACGTGGAATTGGTTCCATCAATATGACTCCTGCAGAATTGGACGCACTCATAAAGCAACATGTGGCTGATGCACTAGCGAACCACAACCTAATCCTCAACCCGCTCCTATCGGTAAGCAAAACCTAAACCATATCTGATGTTAACATTTCGTCAATCTCGTAGGTTGTAGCATTCGTTCCATACTTCCAAAGTTCTAAACTAAATTCATTACATGTCAAGGAATTTGCACATACAAGTCCTTTATGGGCTGTAAACCAAACCCGTTCACCGAGCGGAAGGAGATGTAGGACTGATACGGTGGTTCGAGAAGCTAGAATCAGTGTTTGAGATGTGCAACTGTCCTGTGGAAAATCGGGTTAAATGCACCACCCGCACCCTGGACGGAGCTGCTTTATCCTTGTGGAACACCCAGGTACTGTTGGAGCATATATAGTCATATATAGTGTGTCCGTCGCTTGACGAATAGTCTAGGCTTAATATTATACAACTTGTAAACACATGAAACTGGGTCATTCGCAGAAGCATATGCGAATAAGACTCAGTCGTACGACTGAGCCATGCCAATGGACCAGTCGTGCGACTGAGAGATGCGATTGGGGCATTCGTAAGACTGAACCATAAGAATGGTCCAGTCATACGATTGAACCATACGCATGGTCCAGTTGTACGATTGGACCATACGCATGGTCCACTCGCACGAATGGGCCAGTCGCATCCAATATGGGCCGAGGCCTATATATACCAGTTTCAATGTGTAGAGAGAAAGGGGTTTTGATAGTGTGCCCGCGCCCAGGCGCTGCCAGATGAGAGGGGAGATCATGCTCGATCTCCCCTTGCCAAAAGTCTTGATTCTTAAGTTGTAACGAGCTTAAAATCGTTATGTTTTATCAATAAAATCATTCGATTATTGTTCGTACTTTTGTTTATCTTTTGGTTTTTTTATCCTTCCGTCAAGAACACGGGCTCGGATGTTTACCGATCCAGTGACTTCACAAATACAAATGCTGGGAGTTGAGATTGCCAATCAGACAGCTTGGGAGGATTTTAAGACTTTGATGAAAGAAGAATACTGTCCTCGGGATGAGATACAGAATTTAGAGATGGAGTTCTAGAATCTTAAGATGACAGGTTCCGAGATTGAGGCGTACACCACTCGATCTCACGAACTTGCTACTTTGTGCCCTAACATGATCAACCCTCCTTCTCTAAGGATCAAAAAATATCTGCATGGTTCGTCTCCGGAAATTCAAGGAATGGTCACTGCTTCTAGACCAACTACTATACAGGAGGCAATTAGATTGGCTCATAGATTAACTGACCAGGCGGTAACACAAGGTAAACTACCTCCACGTGGTTCTACCTCTATCACTACTGGCGCCATAACAAAAGAAAGTGGGAGTCTAGCTCACATAACAAGCAGAACTCTTCCCAGCAGCATCGGAAGTTCGACAACTTCTGCCAGTCCAACCAAACTTCTGCATCTTCATAACATGGTAGTGGCTATATTAGAACATTACCTAAGTGTGATGAATGCAACTACCACCACACTGGGTCTTGTAACAAGAACAATTGTGAGAGATGTGGCAAGTTTGGTCACTCTGCTAAGAATTGTCGTGTGAACTTATCAGCCAAGCAGCCAACTCAACAGGGGAATAAAGAGGCTGTTATGAGTATGGTCAGACTGGACACATCAAAAGGTACTGCCCAAAACTGAAGTAGAACAATGGAAATGGCAACGGGAATGGAAATGGGAATGAAAACGGTAGTGCCAAGGGCAGAGTGTTCGTCATAGTCTCAGGTAAACCCTTAAAGACCCTACTATAGTATCCGGTAGATTTTCTGTAAATGGCCATTATGCCTTCGTTTATTCGATTCTGATGCTGATTACAATTATGTGTCCAACAAGTTTAGTGAAGTACTAGGGATAGTACCTACTGACTTGAACCTTGAGCATACCATAGAAATAGCTCTCACGAAACCTTATATTCTTTTGTTTACAGTATCTTCAGAAACCCTCAGAGACCCTATCTTTCCTATGTCCCAGATAACTAATTAGCTTACTCACTGACCAGCTTGCTTACTAGTTGTTCGTTGACCCTGATGCTCTAATTTTGAGACGAAATTCTTTAACAAGGGGATGATGTCACAACTCTCACGAACCCTTACGATCTGTGTTTTGGATTTATCTTAGAAACTCCGGAAACGCTATCCTGTGCAAGATTTTGAACACTATTCTGTTGTTGCTGTTAAATCTGGTGTCCTGCGTTAACCTGATATCCTAATTTTCGGGACAAAAATTCCTTCAACAAGGGGATGATGTGACAACTTGAGTTTCACGTTATACATCGTTAACTTGACCTGCCGTTATTTAATTATGTTACCTTTATACGTTAAAACCTTTGGATGATAATTTGAATCTTATATGACTTAAGTGAACTAAACCAAACTAATTAACTATTAATCTTATTTAAACTAAACTAGCTATTAATAAGTAATTCATGTGTCAATTAGATAAGTGGAGGGACCAAGTATGCCATGTGCAAAATGTGAAAGCATTCAAAAGAACCACCTCTAACAACTCCCATAACCTCTAAATCGTTTCCATCTTCGCAGTGAGTTCAACCCTACTGTGAAGTCACTGGATCGGTAAACATCCGAGCGTGTTTTTGACGGAAGGAGAAAAACCAAAAGATAAACAAAAGTACGAACAATAATCGAATGATTTTATTGATAAAACATAACGATTTTAAGCTCGTTACAACTTAAGAATCAAGACTTTTGGCAAGGAGAGATCGAGCATGATCTCCCCTCTCATCCGGCAGCGCCTGGGCGCCGGGCACACTGTCAAAATCCCTTTCTTCTCTACACATTGAAACTGGTATATATAGGCCTCGGCCCATATTAGATGCGACTGGGCCCATTCGTGCGATTGGACCATACGTATGGTTCAATCGTACGACTGGACCATACGTATGGTTCAATCATACGACTGGACCATTCATATGGTTCAGTCTTACGAATGCCTCAATCGCATCTCTCAGTCGCACGACTGGTCCATTAGCATGGCTCAGTCGTACGACTGAGTCTTATTCGCATATGCTCCTGCGAATGACCCAGTTTCATGTGTTTACAAGGTGTATAACATTAAGCCTAGACTATTCGTCAAGCGACGGACACACTATATATGACTATATATGCTCCAACACCTAGCAACTTCTCCCCTGACGGTAGCCTTCTTCCTCACGGTACCTTCTTGTTCGTGACACCCGAACCCAAGTAGTCTTCCGACGCTCCCTGGCAACCGTGAGATTTAACCGTACGGTTATTCGGAAACCTAATAAATTATTCCTGCATTACTTGGTTGCTGTGCTTTCAAGGTGAGTTCTCAGCCCCGCTTTTAACTATTTTCTTGGAGTGAAAGAAACGTGGGAAACAAATTCATTTTTTATTGACCAGTATTACTGTAATATCACTTGTTTACTAGTGTGATACCACTTAAGTCCTCATTCTCGAACCATTAATGTATGTAGTATAGCGAGGTAATTCTGAGTAGATCTACTGGGTTTGACAAACCCCACCCGGCTAGTCGCGCTAGCACAACGTTCGTCAAACGGTGTTTAATTGACCTAATTTCTGTTGCTGTGACCTGGTATTCACAGCCGAGGCGTTCATTTACATTGTCAGCTTCGGTTGCGAACTTCATACACTTAGTAACTGGTTAAGTATACTAGCTATCTACTGATATTACTTTGTTTACTGTATTGGTTTACTTTATGTTCTGTTTATCAAAACCTGTGAACTCACCAACCTTGTGTTGACACTTTAGCATGTTTCTTTCAGGTTCACAAGATGCGCATGATTAGGAGCATTCATTCATGCATTTATTATCTCACGTGGCTTATTTAACATTTTTCAGTAAATTTCATTTATTCGGTTTGCGCGTGTTGTGCCTTTAAACAATTACAATTTATTATGCTTCTGCAACTTCTGTTATATTTACATTAAAAACTTAATCTTGGTAATATCAAACTTTAAATATACCTATCTATGTGGATATCATATTTGCTTGCTTGGTTATCCTTATGCTTGTGCTATCGTTGCTTGTATTGTTGTCATCTTAAAACGTTTTCTAAGATTGCCCCCGTTATCATTGAACGCACCATTTTTATAAAAAACTAATGTTACAAATAAAACCATTTTTAAATCATATATATCATTAACTACATCTTTCATCATTAATAAAACAAGCCTAATTAATGTCGCTTCAACCAAAATAAATTTGGGAACCCGGGGCAAAGTGCGGGGACTAAACACGACATTTTGTGGAACTAGGGCTGGTATAAATACCCCTTAACCAGCCCTAGCCCCCATTCTTACCATCATCTTCACCTTCTTCTTCTTCTTCACCTTCTTCATCATTCTAGCACCAAAACCGCTCCTTTTCTTACGTTTTCACCGGCAAATCTTGGTTATCATCGTGAATACTTACTTCTAGTAGGTAGATAACCTTGTTTGACCCGTTTCTTGCTCGGTTTCACTTCTACGTTTTCTAGGGTTATGGGTGCTCGGGTTCATCCGAGCACATGAGGTCGTGTGGGCTGTGTGTGTGTTTCTGAGTGTGTTTCTTATTTAGACATGTTAGAATATGGATTCTGGAAGTTCTTGGGGTGTAAAACGAGTGCACGGAGCAGCCGAGACTGCTCTGCAGTCGGCAGTTGCGATTCTGCTGTTCTTCGTGACTGGGTCTGTTCATACGACTGAGCCGTGTGATTGGGTGAATCGCACGACTGAGTCATGCGTCTGGGTGTGTGCGATTGAATGTATGTGTGATTGAGTCCATGCGAGTGAATGTGCGTGCGATTGAGTCAATACGGATGAGATTGTGTGCGATTGTGCGTGAGTCGCACGACTGAAAGGCCATTCGCATGAATAAATGTTCAATCGTACGAATGAAGCTGATTCGTGCAATGAAGGTTCAATCATGCGTATGGAGGTGGAGTCGCGCGATTGGGTGTTGCATGGTATGACTGAATGCTTAGTCGCACGAATGAAGGTTCAATCATACGAATGAAGCTGATTCGTACGAATGAAGGTCCATTCGTGCGAATGGAGGGTTGATTCGTGCGTCCGGTCCTGTTGTGTGACTGATGATGCGTGTACGTGTGAATTCCCTTTTTGAGTGCCTTGCGATAATATGGTAACATCAATAAAGTGTCATTGCTTGACCACAAAGATTAAAGTCAACGCTATCAACAGGCACAAACTATTTCAATTTAAAATAGCCTAACCTTTTACAATTATTGACAACCCATTTGGGACTACAAATATTTAACAAGCACTATCTTTTAATAATGGGATCCCCATACGGATGTCATTAGCAATGACGACTTCTCCTAATACTTGGATCTACATAAAGTCTGATATGTGTATGCCTGCTTGTGTGTGCTACCCACGATCGAACCGAAACAGCCCAAACTAATCAAATGTCATCTTATGCCATATGCTCATATTAATGCTTGTCAGTAACTGTCAATAGGTGTTTGACCGTTCCTAGCATTCTACCTTTGGGAATATTCATCATACGTGCTTATCATCTATTCTGTGAGTTTCATAGCCCCTTTTTACTCTTATAAAACCTTTTAAATATTTTCAACTTGGGGGAAAAGAATGTTCACCTACTTAACTTGATTTCAAGCATCTTCCCTAGTGGAAGCTGGCTGCTGCTTTTAAGAGTATCTTATCTTGCTTATCTTGTTGATTGATGCTATATGAACTCGACTCTATGCCATGTTACCACCTTGTATGTTACTTGGTGGTATTACTTACTATGCACTACTACTTTCATATTATGTGTTGATTGATGCAACCTGTGATTGCTATTATTGATGGATGCATCAGCTGTGTGGTTCTTCTGTGTGGTTCTTCTAAGCCGATCATCCATTACAACCATTAATCCCGCAATGGGACCTAAGGATTGGCTTGGTTGTAACCTATACGTATGCGCTTCATGGATCTTGCTACGTTATGTCAAACTTGTGGGATGCTTTCAATACAACCATTAATTCCGGTAATGGGACCTAAGGATTGGTTTGGTTGTAACTTACACCGTATATGCTGTGTGGATCTTTATACGCTGTGTGGATCTTATTTTGTTGTGTGATACTTTCCTTTTCGGCCATTAATTCCTGTGTGGAACCTAAGACCAGGTTTGCCTGTGACTGTCAATAACAGCGAAACCGCTTACATATAATGTAATCGCGGTCACTCATATAAACTTACATGTTGTTTCATTTAATTTATTTACTACTTAAAACCTGCGAAGCTCACCAACAATTACGTTGACAGTTTTGAGCATGTCTTTTTAGGTGATCAAGGTAATTGAAGATTCTAAGAGTGCTGCCTTTTAGAGGGGGACCCTAGGATGCATTTTATGACTTATCATCTTTTGTTAAACATAAATCTTGGTTGATTAAACTTGATCATTTGTACACTTGTTCCCGGGTTGTGGGAAACTAAACAATGTTATTCTATATGATTATGTGATCCTTACATGTTATGCTTATGGCTATGTTATCGTGAATATTGACTTAGCGCGACACAAGTGTCCAATTATGTTTGGGTGTCGTCATGACACGCTTGTCATCATATTTATATTGCTTCTCTATCGTATACCATGTGTTATGACAATCCCGTCTCATTACATCCTCGTGTTTTCGCTTTAGCGGGGGTGTGACAGACTGGTATCAGAGCCATTGGTTATAGAGAACTAGACAATTCACTTGACCTAGACAATAACCTAGGAACCTTCATGTAGAATGCATGCTAGGACTGGCTTGCATTTGATGTTACATGTATGTTCCTCTATACTTGTTTCTTGTCTTTATACATGATTCTATACATACATGCTTGTTATCTGATCATCCTGAGGAAGACACTATTACTCTTAGTCTTTCTTCATGGGATACCTTATACTAGAATCTTACATTGGTATACGCACTACATTATACCATTAAGTCGGAATACCCAAACTGGGGAAACTTCATAGATCATGCGTAGCATCGATCTCAAGTACTAAATCCGACCTTAAGATGGCATGCCTGAGATCCTGAAAGTATGAAGGATAGGCAACTATCATTAGAAAAATTGTGCTTATGTGCTTGGAGTTTATTTGCTATCACATACTACTGTTGGAATACTAATGGCTCATGGACATAAGGGCATTACATGATTCGTGCTTGATGAACGTTGACAATACTATAATGTTAACATGGGGTAGGTGAAGCTAAGGGTGACCATGCAAGGCAAATTACCATTACGGGTGCACACGTAATTACAATTTGCAGTGCGTGAGAAGTCTGGCTAATCTTACCATGAGGTAACGATCATGAGTATCACAAATTTTCTATTCTATACCCTAGGGTTGCTAGGATCATAATACTAGTAAGACCTTGTAAAGAGTAACAAAACATTACTAACACCTATTATTACCTAAGTCCTGTCCTACTTAGAGCCTTTATGGTATTTCCAATCATGACATTGATTTTATTCTCCACAAAACATTCCTTCACATAGCATTTCAGTAACTAAGGAACTGATTGAATGCTTAGAATGAAAGTGGACTTCAAGAAATGTAGAGGAGTGATGATACTCTCTACACGTACATTATGTTATTCATTGGGATGATGCAAAGGAAAATCGGATGTCAAGTAACCGATTTAGGCATCATTCTAGGTATATCGTGGATGTGGTGGGAACGCTGCGGGGAACCCTATATATAAGCATCACCAGTATACTAAGAATGTGCTTAAATCGGGCTACGTGATGATCCTGATTGACTGAGGCATGGATTGTTGGAACTTGATGAGTGGAATCATACATGAGTCTTCAAGTGACTAAGGTTTACATGTTTACTAAAGTTTACATGTTTACTCCTTTTTATGATTAGAAGATGTCACCTCGAAGAGTCACCCGTAGTACAAATCATGAAGGTGAGACCCCACAAGGCATAGGTAGGGGTAGACCACCAAGAACAGGTGGTGCTCCTGCTGGCAACAATCAGGGAACTAAAAACCCGATATAGCCGCTATGATTGATCAGCAGCTAGCCGCACTGATTCCAACTATAGTGAATCAAGTGAGCGACACTCTTCTGAATCATAATCTCCACGGGATCATGATACTCACCATGAGCATAACCAAGGAACAGGGGAAGACACTAGGATTGGCGGAACAACTGGAATGAAACTGGGGTCGATAATACAAGACAAAGATGTTCCTACAAGGACTTTGTGGCATGAAAACCCCGAGAATTTGATAGGAAAGGTGGGCGATAGCCCTAACTAGGTGGCTTGTAAAGATGGAGGCAGTGATTGATATCAGTGAGTGCCTCGACAGTCAAAGAATCAAGTATGCTACGTGGTCACTGCAGGGCAGGCACTAACCTGGTGGAACACCCAGGTTCAAGCTAGAGGAAGAGAGTCCGCGATGCGGATGTCTTGGGACGAGTTCAAAGCTTTGATTACTGAGAATACTGCCCCCTCAATGAAATGCAGAAGCTGGAGCATGAATTCTGGAATCATGCCATGGTGGGGGTTAGGCATGCAGCCTATACTGATTGATTCCACAAACTGGCAAGACTAGTTCCACATCTGGTGACTCCAAAATCGAAAAGAATTAAGAGGTATATTTGGGACTCGCGCCTCAAATCCGAGCATTGGTAACAGCAGCTGCTCCTTCTACGATTCAGAGCGCAATTCTAAAGTCTGATGCTCTAACTGACGAGATGGTAAGAACAAGGATGTTGGGTAGGGGAGCAAAGAAGAGAAAGGAGGCTGGGGAAACGAGCCGGTCTAACGCCAGAAGGTTTGATAAGAAGGCCAAGACGACCCGAAATTTTGTAGCTGTGACTCAAGGAAAGAAAGAATGTGCTGGGCTGCACCCGAAATATGACAGGTGCAACCTTCATCATCACCCAGCAATGCCGTGTCAGGCGTGTGTGAACTGTAGGCGCCCGGGCACCTAGCGAAGGATTGTAGAACTGCGCAAATCTGGTGGCACCCGTCAACGCGGTTAACCCCCGGGAATGCTAGGGTCTATTATGAGTGTGGGAACCCGGGTCGCTACCGAAACTTGTGCCCAAGACTGAATCGGGCGCAGGGTCAGCAAGCAAACAATCAACCACAAGTGATGGCCATAGCTGGTAATCCAGGCCAAGAGAATCAAGGAAATGCTGCCAGAGGACGTGCGTTCGTTATCGGAGCAAATGACGCCCGTCAGGACCCGAATGTCGTTACGGGTACGTACTTGCTCAATCACCACATCGCATCTATACTATTTGATACTGGAGCAGACAATAGTTTTATATCTTCTAATTTGCTCACATGCTTTCCTTGAACCCCAGTAGGCTAGAAACTAGCTACTCCGCAGAAATGGCCAATGGTAGAGTTGTACAGGCCGATGAGATTATTAGAAAGTGTTCGATGATAATGGAAAACTATGCGTTCGATATAGACTTAATACCTTTTGAGCTGGGAAGTTTTGATGTGATTGTGGGAATGGATTGGTTGTCGAAACACGGAGCCGAGATTGTTTGTCGGGAGAAAGTAGTACGAATCCCATGCCAGACGGGGAGATACTCAGGATTCAAGGAGAACGACCGGAAGAACTCTAAAGCTTATTCCTTGCATGAAGACGCGTCGATGTTTATGAAAGCAGTGTTACGCATTTCTGGCCCATGTAGTGGAAAAGAAAGAAGAAGGCAACAAGTTGGTAGATATTCCTGTAGTACGAGATTATCCGGATGTATTCCTTGATGACTTGTCGGGTTTGCCTCCTCCACGACAGTTGAAATTTCGTATAGAGTTGGTTCCTGGAGCTACGTCGGTAGCAAAAGCACCGTATCGGTTAGCACCATCTGAAATGCAAGAGTTATCTAGCCAATTACAAGATCTCCTGGAGAGGGTTTTATTCGACCGAGCCATTCACCATGGGGAGCACCGGTCTTATTTGTCAAAAAGAAAGACGGGCCGTTCCGTATGTGCATCGATTATCGCGAGTTGAACAAATTGACTGTGAAGAATCGATATCCTCTTCCCAGGATTGATGATTTATTTGATCAGTTGCAAGGGGCGTCATACTTCTCCAAGATTGATCTTCGATCTAGATATCATCAGCAAAGAGTATTCGAGGACGACATTCCGAAAACAGCATTTAGAACTCGTTACGGGCACTATGAGTTCTTGGTCATGCCGTTCGGTTTATCACGCACCAGCTGTGTTCATGGATTTGATGAATCGGGTGTGCAAGCCTTATCTTGATAAGTTCATGATAGTATTCATATACGATATATATTCATCTACTCCCGTTCGAAAGAGGATCACGAAGAACACCTTCAAGTAATTCTAGAGCTTTTGCGGGAAGAGAAACTTTTCACCAAATTCTTGAAGTGTGAATTCTGGCTTCGAGAGGTGAAGTTTTTGGTTTGTGGTTACAAAGATGGAATTCATATGGACCCTGGAAGATTGAAGCAGTTAAGAAATGGGATGCACCCCAAACCCCTCAGAAATATGGCAATTCCTAGGATTGGTCGGATACTACCGTCGTTTTATTGCGAATTTTTCGAAGATCGCACAACCGTTAACGCTGCTAACCCAGAAAGACAAGAAGTTTGATTGGGGACATGCACAAGAACGAGCTTTCCAGAAGTTGAAAGAAAAGCGTGCAACGCTCCAATACTGTCCCTCCCGATGAAACTGATGATTTTGTGGTATACTGTGATGCTTCACATCAAGGATTGGGATGTGTGCTAATGCAAAGAGACAAGGTAATTGCCTATGCATCGTGACAACTCAAGGTGCAAAAGAACTACACAACTCATGATTGGAGTTGGGCGTTGTAGTATTTGCACTTAAGATATGGAGGCACTATCTGTATGGAACCAAATGCATCATCTACCAGACTATAAGAGCCTTTAACACATCCTGTATCAGAAAGAACTCAATATGCGTCAGGACGTTGGGTGGAGTTACTTAGTGACTACGATTGTGAAATCCGGTATCATCCGGGAAAGCAAATGTGGTGGCTGACGCCCTAAGTCGTAAAGAACGTGTGAAACCACTATGTGCTAGAGCCTTGGGATTGACTATTCAAACAAACTTGAAGGCTCAGATCCATTTGCACAAAGTGAGGCATTAAAAGAAGAAACCTTGCAGGAGAAGAATTCCGAGGGTTAGATAACAGATGATTTGCAAGGATGATGGTATACAGTACTTCATGAATCGTATATAGGTACCCAAATGGGGAGACGTTCATACCCTGATCATGGAGGAAGCACACAAGACACGATATTCTGTTCATCCTGGTGCAGACAAGATGTATCACGATCTTAAGGATCTATACTGGTGGCCAGGCATGAAGAAAGACATTGCTATGTATGTAGTCGATTCTTGACATGTTTGAAAGTTAAGGCTGAACATCAAAAACCATTGGGATTATTACAGCAACTTGAAATTCCAAAGTGGAAATGGGAGAACATAACTATGGATTTTATTACCAAACTCCCGAGAACTCCAAGCGGACAAGACTCGATCTGGGTCATGGTGGATTGAATGACAAAATCCGCTCACTTCTTGCCTATCCGAGAAGACTATAAAATGGATAAGCTGGCAAGGTTGTACATCAAAGAGGTCATGACACGGCACGGGATGCCGGTGTCAATCATATCCGACCAAGACAGTCGATTTACTTCACGATTTTGGCAAACACTACAGAAAGCGATGGGCACTCGATTAGACATGAGTACAGCCTATCACCCCCAGAGAGATGGCCATAGTGAACGAACAATACAGATGCTTGAGGACATGCTGAGGGCATGTGTCATTGATTTTGGTGGCAGTTGGGATACTCATCTACCGTTGATCGAGTTTTCCTACAATAACAGTTACCATACAAGCATTGGATGCGCTCCATTTAAAGCATTGTACGGGAGGAAATGTAGATCCCCAGTTTGTTGGGCTGAAATTGGTGAAAGCCAGCTAACAAGCCCGGAGATCATTCAAGAAACAACTGTCAAGATTTTCCAATCAAAGACCGATTAAAAGCTGCAAGAAATCGCCAAAGAGCTATGCCGACAACCGTCGGAAGCCTCTAGAATTCAATGTTGGAGATCACGTTCTACTCAAAGTCTCTCCCTGGAAAGGGATTGTACATTTGGAAGAAAGGGAAGTTAGCTCCAAGATACGTAGGACCATTCGAGATTACAGAAAGAATCGGTCCGGTGGCTTACCGATTGAGGTTGCCATAAGAACTCAGCGGTGTACACGACACATTTCACGTATCAAACCTCAAAAAGTGCCTGTGGATGAACTCTACATGTGCCAATTGAGGAAATCAAGATTGATGAAAAGCTTCATTTCATTGAAGAACCTATCGAGATCATGGACCGAAAGGTCAAACGACTAAGGCGCAGCAAGATACCGATCGTTCGCGTGAGATGGAACTCCAAACGAGGACCAGAATTCACGTGGGAACGTGAAGATCAGATGAGGCTTAAATATCCACATCTATTCGAGGATGATACTCTTGGACCTAGCACCAGTTGAATTTCGGACGAAATTCCCTCAACTCGGGGATACTGTGACATCCGTCCCAATGGTCCGTCATTTAATGTGTTCGGTTAACTTTTGTTATCGTCATTCCTAATCTTTGTAACCCATCTATGTGGATGTCATAATTGCTTGCTTGGTTATCCTTATGCTTGTGCTATCGTTGCTTGCATTGTGTCATCTTAAAACATTTCTAAGATTGCCCCCGTTATCACTGAACGCACCATTTTTATATAAAACTAATGTTACAATAAAACAATTTTAAATCATAGATATCATTAACTACATCTTTCATCATTAATAAAACAAGCCTAATTAATGTCGCTTCAATCGGAATAAAATTTGGGAACCCGGGGGCAAAGTGTGGGGGCAAAGTGTGGGGACTAAACACGACATTTTGTGGAACTACGGCTGGGTATAAATACCCCTTAACCAGCCCTAGCCCCCATTCTTATCATCATCTTCCCTTCTTCTTCTTCTTCACCTTCTTCACCATTCTAGCACCAAAACCGCTCCTTTTCTTGCGTTTTCACCAGCAATCTTGGTTATCATCGTGAATATTTACTTCTAGAAGGTAGATAACTTGTTTGACCCGTTTCTTGCTCGGTTTCATTTCTGCGTTTTCTAGGGTTTCGGGTACTCGGGTTCATCCAAGCACATGAGTCGTGTGGGCTTGTGTGTTGCGTTTCTGAGTGTGTTTCTTGTTTAGACATGTTAGAATATGGATTCTGGAAGTTCTTGGGTGTAAAACGAGTGCACGGAGCAGCCGGAGACTGCTCTGCACTAGGCAGTCGCGATTCTGCTGTTCTTCTCGACTGGGTCTATTCATGCGACTGAGCCGTGCGATTGGGTGAATCGCACGACTGAGTCATGCTTTCTGGGTGTGTGCGATTGAATGTGTGTGCGATTGATCCATGCGAGTGAATGTGCGTGCGATTGAGTCAATGCGGATGAGATTGTGTGCGATTGTGTGTGAGTCACACGACTGAAAGCCATTCACACGAATGAATGTTCAATCGTACGAATGAAGCTGATTTGTGTGAATGAAGGTTCAATCGTGCGTATGGAGGTTGAGTCACGCGATTGGGTGTTGCATGGTACGACTGAATGCTTAGTCGCACGAATGAAGGTTCAATCGTACGAATGAAGCTGATTCGTACAGCTGAAGTCCATTCGTGCGAATGGAGGGTTGAGTCATGCGTCCGGTCCTGTTGTGTGACTGATGATGCGTGTATGTGTGAATTCCCTTTTTGAGTGCCTTGCGATGATAAGGTAACATCAATAAGTGTCATTGCTTGACCATAAAGATTAAGTCAACGCTATCAATAGTCACAAACTATTTCAATTTAAAATTACCTAACCTTTTACAATTATTACAACCCATTTGGGACTACAAATACTTAACAAGCACTATATTTTTAATAAGGGATTCCCATACGGATGTCATTAGTAATGACGACTACTCCTAATACCTGGATCTACATAAGGTCTGATATGTGTATGCCTGCTTGTGTGTGCTACCCACGACTGAACCGTAACAGCCCGAACTAATCGAATGTCATCTTATTCCTTATGCTCATATTAATGCTTGTCAGTAACTATCAATATGTGTTTGACCGTTCCTACCATTCTACCTCTGGGAATATTCATCATACGTGCTTATCATCTATTCCGTGAGTTTCGTAGCCCCTTTTTACTCTTATAAAACCTTTTAAATATTTTCAACTTGGGGAAAAAGAATGCTCACCCTACTTAACTTGATTTCAAGCATCTTCCTAGTGGAAGCTGGCTGCTACTTTTAGAGTATCTTATCTTGCTTATCTTGTTGTTTGATGCTATATGAACTTGCTCTATGCCATGTTACAACCTTGTATGTTACTTGGTGGTATTACATTACTATGCACTACTACTTTGATATTATGTGTTGATTGATGCTACCTGTGATTGCTATTGTTGATGGATGCATCGCTGTGTGGTTCATCTGTGTGGTTCTTCTAAGCCGATCATCCATTACAACCATTAATCCCAGTAATGGGAACTAAGCATTGGCTTGGTTGTAAGCTATACGTATGCGCTTCGTGGATCTTGCTACGTTATGTAAAACTTATGGGATGCTTTCAATACAACCATTAATTCCGGTAATGGGACCTAAGGATTGGTTTGGTTGTAACTTACACCGTATATGCTGTGTGGATCTTTATACGCTGTGTGGATCTTATTTTGCTGTGTGATACTTTCCTTTTCGGCCATTAATTCCGGCGTGAACTTAAGACCAGGTTTGGCTGTAACTGTCAATAACAGGCAAAACCGCTTACATTAAATGTAATCGCGGTCACTCATAAACTTACATGTTGTTCCATTTAATTTATTTACTACTTAAAACCTGCGAAGCTCACCAACAATTACGTTGACCGTTTGAGCATGTCTTTTCAGGTGATCAAGGTAATTGAAGATTCTAGGAGTGCTGCCTTTTAGAGGGGACCCCTAGGATGCATTTATGACTTATCATATTTTGTTAAACATAAATCTTGGTTGATTAAACTTGATCATTTGTACACTTGTTCTCCGGGTTGTGGGAAACTAAACAATGTTATTCTATATGGTTATGTGATCCTTACATGTGATGCTTATGGCTATGTGCGTGAATATTAACTAAACACGACACAATCTCATTTGTGTTCGGGTGTCGTCATGACACGCTTGTCATCATATTATATTTGCTTCTCTATCGTATACCATGTGTTATGACGATCCCATCTCGTTACATCCTCGTGTTTCCGCTTTAGCAGGGGTGTGACAACTTAGAGAGACATTCCCTTTCCTGAAGTCTTTACAGAGAAATCTCCTTCATAGCCATTTGCTCAAAGGAATGATTGACAGCTTCCTTGGGAAGAACACTCACGTCTTCATTATCCAGCTGAAGATGAGTATTGATGATGGCCGAGTGATGAAGACTGTTCTCCCCTGCACTTGGCAGACAATGCCTCTCCCCATCCATAATGACCTCTTGGCAGGTCTTCCAGAACTCAAGCAAATGATCCTCATAGAGAGGAGGATCAATGGTAAGGGAGGTGAAGTAGTTAGACAAAGCCAAGAATTGCATACCTCTTGAAAATATGGATCTTTCTCAGAGTTTAACAGTGCAACCTGATTGTGTTTCCTGTGTAACTGCATAGAAAAATCTAGGTCATTTCGTCTGTCAAGGTTGGCCATTTTGAGTAAGCTTAGATGTCAAGGAAGGATGAACGAAGGCGGTTTCAGAGAGAAATCTTAGAATTTAGGTTTGTAGAGAAGATGAAGATGATAAAAAGAGGGGGAACCGATAGGGTTTATATTGAAAAGGATTTGAGACAAAGTGGAGGATAAACTTTGAAATCTGTAAGGCGGTCCCCCACCTCTGAAAAAGTAGTTTGCTTTTTGCTCAAAAAGTTGTTTTCTTGGGATTCAAAATCTTCCGAAGGTAAATTGTCTTCGGAAGTTTAACGAAAAAGCTTCCAAACCAAATTGACTTCGGAAGAATTTCTCAAAGAGTTTTGACAAATTTGCTTTGGAAGAGAATTTTAAACTTGGATGTTTTGTCCCAAAACAAAGCTTCCGAGAGTTAATGTCCTTCGGAAGAAAAGTGTCCTTAAAACATATAAGTGCCTAAGAGAGTTTTTAAGCTTTGGAAGATATTTCAGAAATTTCTTCCGAAGTAAATTTTTACTTAGACAGTTATTGTCTTGAAGGTATATTTTTCTTCCGAATATAAAATATATCTTCCGAAGGATAAAGATTTGTAAAAATCTAAGAAAAACTCTTCAACAAGTTTTATCCTTAGAAAACATGAGCTTATGAAGGTGATAGACTAGACAACTTAGGAAACACATATTTTAAGAAAAAAAATGAATTAGTTTTAAGAAAACGCTACTCAATGTTAATCATCCCAATAGCTGATATAAGATACTTAAATCTCTGTTTCATCAAAGGCTTTTGTGAACAGATTAGCATATTGTTCATTTGTGTTAATCTTAACTAGTTTAATTAATCCCTTTCAAAGTTATCTCTAATTAAATGATACCTGATGTTTATGTGTTTTGTACTTGAGTGCTGCATAGGATTCTCTGTGATAGAGATAGCACTGTTGTTGTCTATGTGAATGGGAGTCTCCTTGAAGTTGAAACCATAGTCAAGCATCTGATTCTGAATCCAAAGCACTTGAGCACAGCAGCTTGCAGCAGCAATGTATCCAGCTTCAGCAGTTGATGCAGAGACAGAGGATTGTTTCTTGCATTGCCATGAGACAACCCTTCCACCAAGGAACTGACATCCCCTAGATGTAGAATTTGCAGTCATATTACAACCACCATAATCACTATCTGTATATGCATACAGATTGAAGTTAGAATTCTTGGGATACCAAAGACCAAGTGTTAAGGCACCTTTGAGGTATCTTAGAATTCTCTTGACAGTGATGAGGTGAGACATCTTGGGGTTGGCTTGATATCTTTCACAAATACATGTGGCAAACATGATATCAGGCCTGCTAGATGTAAGATACATATAGACCCAATCATAGCCCTATAAAGGTGTTCATCGACACACTCCCCCTCAAGATCAGGCCCAAGGGAGTGGTTTCTTGCTATGGGTGTCTAGCAATCGTACATTCAGTCGTGTTGAATCTTTTGAGTATGTCCTGAACATACATTGACTGACTTATGAAGATTCCATTTTCAACTTGCTTTACTTGAATTCCCAGAAAGAAATTGAGTTCCCATGGCACTTATTTTAAATCTATCTTTCTTCAGCTTCTCAAAGTCTTTGCAAAGCCTTCGATTAGTTGAACCAAAGGTGATGTCATCTACATACAGTTGAACTAGCAGTAAGTCATTTCCCTGTCCTTTGATGAAGAGAGTTCTATCTATAGTACCCCTTCTGTATCCATGCTTGTAGAGGTACTGAGATAGAGTCTCATACCACTTTCTTGGTGCTGGTGTAGCCCATAGAGAGCCTTATCAAGCTTGTAGACATAATCAGGGTGATCAAATCAGCAAAACCAGGTGGTTGTTTGACATACACCTCTTCATCAATCACCCCATACAGAAAAGCACACTTGACATCAAGTTAATAGACCTTGAAGTTCTTGGATGCAACAAAGGCCAAGAATATCCTAACAGCTTCTAGTCTTGCTATAGGAGCAAAGACATCAGTGTAGTCAATTCCTCTTCTTGTGTGTAACCTTGAACAAGTAGTCTAGCTTTGTTCTTGATGACAATACATCTATCATCTTTCTTATTCCTAAATACCCATTTGGTTCCTATAATAGTCTTCCCATGAGGAAGAGGATATAGGTTCTAAACCTTCTGTCTCTTGAATTGAAGTATCTCCTCTTGCATGGCTTCAATCCAACTTCCATCCTTCAGAGCCTCATTAATTTTCTTGGCTCTATCTGGGACAAGAAACAAGAGTGAAGACAAGTTTGCTTCATGGTTTGTACTCTTGTTCTTACCCCGGTGTCAACATCTCCAATGATGTTTGTGGTAAGATGAGACTTGTGGATCCTTAGTTGAGGGATCACAGCAAGTTGCTGAGACAGATCTAAATTAGAGAAATTCAGATCTGGCATAGATGCTTCTTCCACCACTTCAACACACTTATCAAGAGAAACTTGATCCAATGAGTGTGTGACATCATTGATATGTTCATCTATGGGGTGGTTATTAGTATCAAGAAATTCTTGATCACTGTCACCACCACCATTATCTTCTTCTGAATTTGAAGTTTCTTTTTTGTCTGGTCATTTGAGCTGGAACTTGAAGGCATCTCAGATGTATCCTGAATTTGTCATTGTTTTACTGATAGAAACTTCATTTGCTGAAGTAGTTACAACTGGAGCTGAAGATGTGTAACTTGAAGGTCTTCTTAGCTCAAATCTTGGATCAGGATCACCTGGAGGTAAAACGTCTGTAGACCCTAAACATTCTCATAAGATTTGTTAAAACAGTTTGTAACTAAGTCAAGATCAAATAGCCAATCCGGACCAGAACCTTTCACACTGGAGTGTGCTCATTGAAAGTCACATTGGCTGACTCCTCAACTACTCTAGTTCTGAGATTGTATACTCTATAAGCTTTAGCTTAAGAAGAGTATCCAATAAAGTGTCCATCATCTTATTTCTCAGCAAACTTGGTATTTGATCTTTGGTATTCAAGATGCTGCATGGACATCCAAATAACTTGAGAAAACCAATAAAAGGTTTTCTCTTGTGCCAAAGTTCAAAAGGAGTCTTACCATGTGTCTTAACCACTAAAACTCTGTTCTATACATAGCAGGCAGTGTTGACTGCCTCTGCCCAGAAGGTGATGGGTAGTTTAGAGTCAGACAACATGATTCTAGCAGCTTCAATCAGTGTCCTATTTCTCCTTTTAGCAACACCATTTTGCTGAGGAGTCCTGGGAGCACTGTATTGTCTTGTAATACCCTTTTTATCATAAAATGTATCAAGGATTTGGTTCTTAAATTCAGTTCCTTGATCACATCTTATGGTTTTGACCTTGTGATCACATTGATTCTCAATTCTTAAGATGAAATTTTTTAGAATCTCAGGGGTCTCATCCTTAGTTCTAAGAAAGAAGACCCAAGTGAATCTTGTAAAGTCATTTGTGATACCAGATAGTAAGAGGTCCTTCCTAGACTCATACATTGGTGGGCCAAAGAGATCCATATGTAACAAGTGTAGGGTGTAGTGATGGAGTTTCTTTCCTTAGGCTTGTGAGATACCTTATGTTGCTTCCCTTTCAGGCATGCTACACAATGGTCATCACTTGTAAACTCTTTCTTTGGCATTCTAGTTACCAATCATTCTTAATTAGCTTATTCATGTTCTTAAAGTTTACATGGCACATTCTTTTATGCCAATGAAAAGACTCATCGCTATTGGCTTTAGATAGAAAGCATAAAACTTCTCCTGAGGGAGATGTCTCTTGCAAATCCATCTTATACATGTTCCCTTTTCCTAGGGGCTCTAAGCAGAATATGCTCATGAGGAATAATCACCCCGGGCTTGAGAACAATGCACTCATTCTCAGTAAAGAGCATGTTATGACTCTGATCACAAAATTAGGATACACTCAGAAGATTGTACCCAAGCTCCTTGACAAAGTTTACCTTCTCAATACTGAGCTTACCATTTGTGACCTTGCCCCTTCCAGAAATGTAACCTCCTTCATATCCTCCAAAAGAAACTGGTCCTCCATCAATCCTTTCAAAGTTCTGGAGTAGTGACCTATTGCCTGTCATGTGCCTGGAACAGCCACTATCAATGATCCAGACATTTGTTTTTGTCTTGAGCTGTTCCTGGACAAAGAAATGATTAGTTACATTTAGAAACCCAAGCCTTATTGGTCTTGGGCTCATCAAAGGAAGTAGAAGGTAATGAAACAGTAATAGATCCTATAGTTGTGCTCTGAGGATCTCCTGTTGTTGTTGATGGAGAACTTTCAGTCACTTGGTCTTTCCTTGACTTCCACACCACCTTTGGAAGTTTGGACCTAACCTTCAACACTTCGAAAGCTTTTGAGACTTTGGAAGTTTTGATGACTGAACCTTCAGAAGATTCTTCCAACACTATAGCAGACTTTAGTGCTTCGGAAGTATTCCTTTCTTCCGAGACCAAATCTTCTTCCGAAAGCAATTTTCCACTTGCCTTCTTCTTTCCTTTGGAGCTTCCGAAGGAAACAGATTTTCCTTCCGAAGCTGAGTTCTTCTTAGATCTCTTGGGAGTCTCCTTCTTGGTCACATGAAGAGTACTCTTTAGATTGTATGGACAATCCATAGCAAGATGAAAGGTACTTCACACATGACACAACTTATCTTTTTCTTCCCAAGAGTTTTCTTCTGGGAACAAGGCTGTCTTTGATCACTTCCCTTCTCCACCTTCATCTTTGTAGATGCTGAGACAGTCCCTTTGGGTTAAGGACTGTTCTTGGAGTTAGATGGTTCAGGCTGTGTAGCAGTGGTACAAAATGGATCAGCCTTCTTCTTGATGCTGAGATGATTTGAACATGAACCAGAACTCTTGGTAGAAGAGTTGAGGTTTATGTCTTCAGTCTTAACCATGTCAAATCCTGTAGAAATAAAGAGTTGTTTTTGCTTAGAGTCGAAAGTGGCCTTGATCTCTTGAGCCCTCCTGGCCTTTCTATTGCTCTTTCTGATCAAGTTCTTCTTCATAGACTTGGTCATCTCAGGCTTCCTTGTCTCCTCAGAAAGATAGTGACCCTTCTTAGAATCCTCCTCTTCACTCTTCTCAAAGGAATTCTTCACTACCACTTCTTCATCCTCTTCACTTAAGGGGTCTATATGAGGAAGCTCATCTTCACAAGTTCTACACCTAGGTGATCTTACAGACAAGATTGTGTGTGGATGAGCTATCTCACTATATCCCAGTCCCTGCCTATTTTGATAACAAACTTTTGCATGCAAGGATGAGGATATGATGTTCTTGAAGGTCTCTTCTTCAAGAACACATTTTTCTGCCCTGGCTTTACTGATCACAAGCTCATCCTGGCATTCAGTTACCTTAGTTATGAGATCCTTGATTTGAGTCCTATAATTTGTATGCTCATGTTTTAAAACTGAAATGGTTTTCTCTAAGTCCTCTATCTTTAACTTATAATCATTTTCAGTCTTTCTAAAATCAGATTTTAGGATGTTCAAGGACTCAAGATCAGATCTCATCTCTAAGTTATAGGACCTGTATCTGTTGACTTTAGCAATACATTTAGGAGTGCAAAGATGTTCCAATACCTTGGTTTCATCATGGTCAGCCATCAATGCTTGGTTTGGAGATGCATCTTCCACCTGAAAGCTCCAGTCAAATCCTTCTTCTTCAACAGCAACTGCAGCTTGCTACTTTGGCTTCTCATTCTGGGTAGCTTTATCAGTATAGTTTGGTCCGGATTGTGCTTGTCCACCATTTGTTCTTGGTGCCTTGCACTTCCTAGCAAAGTGACCCATCAAGTTATAGTTGTAACACTTAACTTTGCTTTTGTCCTATCCAAACTTTCCACTGGCTATATTGCTGGGAAACTTCCTTCTTGTCCTCTTGTAGAACCTCTTGGCTCTGTGAGTGAGAAGAGCCATTTGCTGGACTATCTCCATGTACTCCAGGTCATCTGGATGGATACAGTACAGGTCTTCAAGGGTGAATAGGATGCTACCACAACATTCATCAGAAGACACAAAGGCTTGAGAAGAACTTGTCTCTTGGAATGGGCTTCCTTGAGTATAGTTCTCCCTTGGTGTCTCTGGGAAGGTGATGAAAGGACCCTTTTGTGAGATGTCAGGGTAGCATATGAGATGATGCTGGGGTTCTATGCTATCCCTTTCAGTCACATGAAGGGTTGAACCCATTTGATTACTGGAGTTACCAGATTAACCTTGCATGTTCATCTCCACCTGGTATCCACTGAGAATGCCATACAACTCTGTCAGAGTGAGAGTCTTGAGGTTCTCAGTTCTCTTGATTACAACACAATAATATGTCCATTGCCTAGGAAGAGAGGACATAAACTTCCTTATAATGTCCCTGCTCTTAAGAGTTACTCCAACATCCACTAGGGTATCCACAATCTCAACATACCTGAAGTATTGTTGAGTCATAGTCACACCTGTTTGAAGGTGAAATTTTCAAACTGCTGCTTCAGGAGATCCTTCTTGTTCACCTTGGCTTCAGTAGAACCCTCATACATTAGTTTCAATGTATCCCACAGTTGCTTAGCTGTTTTGCATTTCTTGAAACCTCTGTATACAGAGTTTGGAAGAGCAGTTTGAAGGGCTGTCATGGCTTTTTGATCAATTTCTACTCTTTTTCTATCTTCTTCTGAGTAGTCAGCCACATCCTTGGGGATCATACCACCTCCAGCAGCAACTGAAGGATTTTTTGGTATGTATGGTCCAGAGACAACAGATTCCCACATTCTTGAGTCTTGAAACTTGATGAAACCTTCCATTCTTTGGCACCAAGTGTCAAAGTCATCTAGAGTGATCAATGGGACTTTGTCATGGTTCCAGTTTCCATATCAGCTTTAGAGATGGCTGCCATTTGAAGGCTTAAGTATTTTTGTGCTGTGAGGGATCTTAAGATGATGAGATCTTATATCAAGAGCCTGAGATGCTCTGATACCAATTGCAGGACCGGGTGAAGGGTGTATGCACTTGTATAGCACAACAACACAAAGAGGAGAGTGTATGACAACACTTAACAATTCAAATGGGGAACTGGTAAAATGAGTTTAGAAAACTAAGGAACACAAAATGTAAATGGACACAAACTAGAACAACACATAAGCAGTTGGTTTTCAAGGTTAATGTATATTGATCTTCTAGTTCCTTACAAAATGGTTTACAAAGTTCTACACAGACTTACAAAGTTACAAGGATCAGAAAATACTCATACTACAACCTACAGCCGCCCATACTTTGAAGCCCAACTGGATACATGAACTAGACAACAAAATCCATGTAGAGTCAAAGGCAGATTGCCTTTTGACTATGACTATGACATGCCATAGCTCACATCCTAATATATTATAAAAATGATAAAGTACATAAAGTTAAAAGTTGCAGACTCAAGACCTCAATGTACAGTTTACCAAAAGCAAGGACCTTTTCACCAACTCATGAAAGGTTGGTGACTTATCAGAGTGGCAGCGAAAAGTAGTTCAGCTTTAGGTGAAAAGTACATTAGATAAAGCATGTAATATAAAAGTCTTCGGAAGGAATCTGTCTTCAATGGTTGGCTTTGGAAGACTTTGTCCTTGAAGCTTTAGAAGACTTTATCCTTTGGCTTCGGAAGATATTAGTCTTGGCTTTGGAAGATTTCACACTTAGAATAATTTCTAAGGCAGTGTGAAACTTCCGAAGCATTCCACTTCAGTATACTTGTGCATGCATGCATGAAAGACTTTGAGTGTTTGGGTTGCATCAGCCTTAGTAATAACCTTACATATATATATATATATATATATATATATATATAATATATACACACACATATACACGTATATATATACGCATATATATATATATATATATATATATATATATATATATATACGTATATATATATACGTATATATACGTATATATACGTATACGTATATATATGTATACGTATATATATATGTATACGTATATATATATATACGTATACGTATATATATAGATACCTATATGTATATATAGATATATATACGTATATCTATATATATATATTTATATATACGTATATATATACGTATATATATACGTATATATATACGTATATATATACGTATATATATACGTATATATATACGTATATATATACGTATATATATACGTATATATATATACGTATATATATATATATATATATATATATATATATATATATATATATGCGTATATATATACGTGTATATGTGTATATATATATATATATATATAGGGTAAGACCCGACCCGAGCCGATTCGGGTGAAGGCGTACCAACTGATTATGATCTCGGATGTGATGAAGCAAGTCAAAAAGTTTCAAGATGAGGCATTAAAAGAAGATCATCTTAACTCTGAAAGAATGAAAGGTCTGGTCACGGAATTGGGTGAAAACACATTTGGTGTTAGACCCCTGTTTGGACAAATGTGGATTCCTCGTTTTGGGGATCTACGGGTGAAGATTATGGATGAAGCTCATAAGACTCGATACTCTATTCATCACGGTGCTACAAAAGATGTACGAAGACATGAAGAAAGATTATTGGTGGCTGGGTATGAAGCGTGACGTCGTGGAGTATGTGAGTAAGTGCCTTACTTGCTTGCAAGTGAAGGCCGAGCATCAAAAGCCGTATAGGAAGATCCAACCTTTGGATATACCAGAATAGAAGTGGGAGCACATCACCATGGATTTCATTACAAAGCTGTCGCGTACTCTAAAAGGGTATGATGCTATATGGGTGATTGTTGACCGCTTGATGAAGAGTGCTCACTTCCTACCGATCCGTGAGACATATTCATCTGAGAGGTTGGCGGATCTTTTCATTAAGGCGATTATGACTCGTCATGGTGTGCCGGTATCTATTGTGTCTGATCGTGACACCTGGTTCACATCCAAATTTTAGAAGAAATTCCACGATGCGATGGGGACGAGGTTACACATTAGCACGGCTTATCATCCCCAGACTGATGGTCAGTCAGAAAGGACCATTCAGATGTTGGAGGATATGCTTCGGGCATGTGTTATTGATTTTGGGGGAAGTTGGGATGACCACTTACCGTTAGCTGAGTTCTCATACAACAACAGTTATCATGCCAGTATTGGTATGCCACCTTATGAGATGCTATACGGTAGGAGATGTAGAACACCCGTTTGTTGAGGTGATATCGACCATAAAGAGTTGGGGAGCATTGAGGTGATTGAGGCTACGACTAAAAACCTTGAAAGGATCAAAGCCTTGATGAAGGCAGCCAAAGATAGACAGAAGTCGTATGCTGATAAACGACGCAGACCGATTGAGTTTCAGGTGGGTGACCGGGTTATGTTGAAGGTCTCACCTTGGAAGGGTATCATTCGTTTCCGAAAGCGGGGCAAGTTGAGCCCGAGATTCATAGGCCCTTTTTGAATCATTACGCGAGTAGGAGAGGTGGCCTATAGATTGGAGTTACTAGATGAGTTAACTGGAATTCACTCGGCATTCCGCGTGTCTCATCTAAGGAAGTGCTTGGCAGATGAAGACATGATTGTACCGCTGGAAGATATCGATCTAGATGAACGGCTCAATTATGTGGAGCAACCAGTGGCAATCATTGACCGTAAAGAGAAGAGGTTGAGGAATAAAGTGGTCCTACTTGTGCATGTACAGTGGAAGCACAGAAAGGGATCTGAGTCTACATGGGAGACTGAAGAAGAGATGCGACAACATTATCCATGTTTGTTCAAGGAATGACAGGTTTCAGGGACGAAACCTATATAATGGGGTGGACTTGTAACACCCGGTTATTTTCTTTTGAAGCCAAAGAAAGAAGAAGAAAGAAAAACGAAGAAAAGAAATAAAGCCCAAAGTCGAGGGACCAAACTTGCCAAAATGGGAGAAAGTTTGGAAGAGTGGGGGATTAAGAGGGAGGGCAGCCCACACCCTCCCCCACACTCACAAAATTCAGCCGAAGGGAGAAGAGAGGGAGAAAAGGGAGAAAAAGGTTGGTTCGGGTGGATTCGAGCGCGAAAATCATCGTGTAGTGGGTCAAATTGAAGCTCTACTTCTTGGTGTTGTTTGTGTGAGTTCTACGACTCCTCTTTTACATGTTTTCAACTGATTTAGGGCTGGAACACATCCGAAAACCTATTTTATGTGTGTGTGTGTTTGACCCATTTGGGTGTGTTTGCGTGTGATGCATTTGGAGTTTGTTTCCGGGCTTGTGTGTGCTTGAATGGTGTTGTAGTATGCATTCCTAATGTTTAGGATGGTGATTTGGGCTTAGAATGGGTTTGGATGAGCTTGGAGCTCGAAAATGGCAGATTGGGTTCAGGATGAACCGCATTCTATATCAGCTAGGGCTAGGCGACCGACTGGAGGCCATACGGCCGAATGGGGTGCGATTGAAGTTTATTCGCATGATTGAGTTTCATTTGCACGATTGGAGGGCCAATCACATGGGGAGTCAGGCGAGTGAGAGCCCACTCGCATAAGTGCTCATCCGCATTGGTGTTCATCCGCATGAGGTCCATTCGCACGATTGGGGAGTTCATCCACATTGGTCCATTCGCATGATGTTCAGTTGCATGGGAGGCCCTGCGACTGAAGGGTGCCCATATGCCCAAATAGGGCTGGTGTACCCGAGGAAAGGCGTAGTTTAATTTATGACTTTCAGGGGGAAAGTGCATATGTAAGTTTTGACGTGGAAGTTCCCATAAGTTCAAGTGAGATGACTGTTGGGGTCTTAGAGGGTATGTTAGGCATGATGATGTTGCATGTTTATGCATGATGTATGTTATGTATGTATGATGATGTCCTGTATGATGATGCTACTGTGTATGTTGATATTCCTTATTATGATGTATGTTTATCTTTCCCGTGGCTTTACGTGTTATGTTAATGAATGAAACGAAAGTATTATGTAATGTAAAGTAGAAGATAATGAAAGAAGAACATGATGAATGAATGCATGCATTAATGAACGAATGAAAGTAAGAAAGGCTTGCAAGCAAATGTATGGGGTGAGCGACCCTGTTGTCACAATAGACTCGAAACGGGATCCTTGTCATTCGACCTCAGTAATCGTGGTTGTGTGCCATGAAGAAGGTAAAGCTTGACACTGTGATTGACCATTTGTATAGAACCATTGCTGCATACCTTAGGTACTGTGGCTAGAGGTGCGGTGCACCGTTATAGAAGGTCTATGATAGGCCTAGGTCTAGTACCAGGAACAGAAGGGTATTGCACATGGAATTGGTACACCTAAATTTTACCTTAGGTACTGTGGCCAGAGGTGCGGTGCACCGTTATAGAAGGTCTACGATAGGCCTAGGTCCAGTACCAGGAAACAGAAGGGTAAGGTTATGGGTTGATGGAAAGGAAAGAGGTAATGATGAAAGAATATGAATGATAAGAACGTGCGATGAATGAACGAAAGTTAAAGAATGAATGATGAAGATAATAATGATATTATCTATGTGTACGTATGATGTATGATCGCATGAAAGTAAAGAACAGTTTTAATGAAAGAAAAGTATGTTTTATTATAAAACTAGAACTCACTCAGCAACGCTGACTTTATGTGTTTCCAGTTGGCAGGTAATGATTGCTGAGGATGGCACGGGGTGGCTACTCAGCTCTTTTGGATGGCATCCATTCATATAATGCTTTTGTGATGTAATGCAACAACGTATTTTGTAACTGATTAACGATCTATTATTTTGCAAAAGCCTATATAATGAAATGAACTGTCATTTTTGAATGTTTCCGCTGCAATATATACTTAAGATAAATGAGAATGTATGTTTTATGTTCGATGATTGACCAGCTGTAAGCATCCCGAGAACGGGGCCTTACAGCCTAAATAGTTCCCATGCGCCCAAATAGTTCTCATGCGCCCAAGTTGTTAAAACGGCTAAGTGATTATGTGCCTGAACAGGCGCCATGTGCCTGCATAGTAGTGAAGCGCCCAAACAGGGCTCATACGCCCAAATAGTGCCCATACGCCCAGATTGTTTTACACTTAGAATTTTTACGCTCATGCGCCTGAAAAGTCCCATGCACCCATTTTGGACTTAGGATTTTCTAAGTAGTTTTAAGTGGTAGAATAGAGAGATAGGCCCTATTATGATGTGTGCATGGTGATGTGATGAGATTATGATGTGTATGTGTGTAAGTGATATGTTATCTTTCTTCATTAAGGAGTTTTCAAAACGTACGTATTATGTTTTGTAATACATTATGTATGACTTTACGTGGTATGATGTATGAACGAATAAATTAATGAACGTAAGGTATTATGTAACGAAGTGAAAGATAATGATAAAGTACGAAACGAACAAATACGATAAAGTACGAAACGAATGAACACATGAGATAATGAATGGTGAGTATGGAAGTAACGGATGATGAGATCCATGTCACATACCCTGGTACTGTGTCAGTCTTCGGGCATGAGTCGGGGGTTTGTTTACTGGCCCTGGCATAATATCAGTCTTCGGACATGAGTCGGGTTATTGCATGAGTCATAATGACGTACGATGATGAGGTCTTGTTGCACACTCCAGTACTATGTCAGTCTTCAGACATGAGTCGGGGGTTTGATTACAGGCCCCAACACAGTATCAGTCTTCGGACATGAGTCGGGTGTGTTGCATACGAGATGGGATGAATGTAAAGACTAGTTTTTAAAGGAAGTAAAGTATTTTATTATAAAAACTAGAACTCACTCAGCGTCGCTGACTTTTTGTATGCATGATAGTTGGCAGGTATTTTGTTGATGCTGAGGAGTTGCAGGCATGGATGCATAAGCCACTGGGAGAGTTTTGAGGCTGGCATCCATATTTTTACATGTCATTGTATTTTGAGATGAAAACGAATGTTGTAATGTAACGGAATGACATGTTTTTATTTATTAATGAAAGTTTTATTTTCCGCTGCAAAGGTAATGTATGTTTTTAAAATGTTTTACGTGCAATGAGTGACCAACTGTGAGTTGCCCGGGAACGGGGCCTTCCAAGTTGGTATTAGGGCCAAAGTTTAAGTGAAATGGGTAAATATTTTCAAAAGAAACCTAAACTTAAATTGAGAATAGGACAAAGGAAAGGGATGCCAGTCCTAGTAGCTACGTGCCTGCAGGTAAGGGTTTACTGTAAACGTTTTAAGTAAGTTAACGTTAACTGGTATGATGTGTGCATGTTAGATGGTAAGTGTGTTTTTTTGTAGATTTAGATACTGATGTAGTCAGAATAGGAAATGCTTGGGGTGTGAAGAGTAAAGTAAGTGGCTAATCACAACTTGCCACTGTAATTAGGGACTTACTATACTTGACATAAACTGAGCTATTACCTTGAATGACCATGTTAGTGTTTGAATCTTATAGTGATTAGAGAATGGCTGGAGGTAGATCATCTAAGGCCTCTAGGGGTGGAGCACAGGGAGGACGTGGTGCTGAACCGCGTGTTACGAGGAATAGGGATAGGGCTACCGAGAGGACACGTGAGGAGCCCGATATGCATCACCAGGAAGGTGGTTATGAGAGCGCGAACTTCAGGGCCTCGGTAAAAGAGGCAGTAGTAGAAGAGGTCCATCTAGTTATGCAGACGATTCTGTCGTCTGTAGTAACTGAAGTGATTAAAGCGATGAAAGAGGATGATAGGAAGGAGAATAGGAGGACCACTGGAAGAGGGGAAGGAGGACGACCAGAGACTGAGACGGTTGTCTCTAGTGAGGAGGAGGAGGAAGCGGTGCAGGAAACTGCACGTGGTTGTAACTACGGGGCATTTCAAAGATGCAAGCCCCTAATGTTTGATGGAAACGGGAGTGTTGCGGCTGCTCACCGTTGGGTGATAGAGATGGAGGCGGTACTTGATATCAGCGAGTGCCGAGAGGATCAAAAGGTAAAGTTTGCTACCCACTCGTTTGTGAACTCGGCCTTATGCTGGTGGGACAACATTGTCCAGGCCGAGGGTACCAAGGTAATTGGGAGAATGAGGTGGAGTGGACTGAAGAGGTTGGTAATCGAGGAGTTTTGTCCTCACCGTGAATTGGATAAGATCAAGAGAGAGTTCTTGCAGCTAGAGGCGGGGACGATGACGCACCAGCAATACACCACTAAATTCAACGAGATGGCTAGGCTGGTGCCAGATTAGGTGACGCCTGCGTCATGAAAGATTAAGAGGTACATTCAAGGACTGCCCACAGATATCCGCAGACATCTAATCATTGCCCGACCAGGTACATTTAGATCGTGGTCGACTTGGCTGGGAGATTGTACGACGAGTGAGAGGCGATGGCGATAACGGACAAAGAGAAGAAGCGGGACTATGTTAAGAATGGGAATGGAAGGCGAGGCAATGATGATGGATTTTTGTCTGGAGGTGAGACATTTAGAGTCGATGATCGAAAGAAGGTAACAAGGAGAGAGGAGGTATGCAAGAAGTGTGGTAGAGGCCACAATGGGGAGTGTAAGTGGGGACTGAACGTCTGCTTCTAGTGTGGGAAGGAGGGCCACCGGGCGAGAGATTGTCAGATGGCTAAGTGCTATGACTGTGGCAAGACTGGACACATGAGCAAAGACTGCAGAAGTCAAGGGCAGGAAGCTCCGGTGCGAGGAAAGAGAAAAGAGGGTGAAGGCTAGAGCCTTTGCTATGACCGGGAGGAGGCTAGCTTAGACTCTGAGGTAACGTCAGGTACGTTTTTTTGAATATTTAGATTTGTGCATATATGCTTTGATTGTGGTGCTAGTAGTAGTTTTATTCCTGCTTCCTTCTGTGATAAGTTGCATATTAAGGGTAGGAGGATCAAGTCATTCGACATAGGAACTACTATGGCTAAGTCTACTAGATTACCCGATGCACTAAAGGATCATGAAGTTATTTTCGATGAGATCAAGCTCCTTTCTTCTTATGGATCAAAAATCGTGCTAGGATGGCTAGTATTGAATGTAATGATTGGTGTAATTTTTCTTTTTAATTTTTCATGTACTCTGTTTTGCTAGCTTCTGGCTAGTTTCTTTTATAAAATGTTTGGCATTCAAAAAAAAAACTAAAGGATCATGCAATAGAATTGAGAGACCACTTGTTTTCTATTAGACCATTCTTAATAGACGTAGGTGGATAGACGTACACCTCCGGGTGAATTGAACAATAACTTATGAGGCAAACACCAAGTGTTGCAAGAAGATGGATTGATTAACAGTGCCCGATAAGAGTTTAGTGCCGACCTATGACAATGGATTATGATGAAGGCTTCGCCAGGAAAGTGGATTGTTCGATTTGGAAATCGAGTAAAGCTAATACTAGAGTATAGAGGGTCATTCCCAGTTGTTGCTTAGGTAGGAGAAGTGACACATCGGCTGGAGCTACCTGATGACTTAAGTGGACTTCATCTAACGTTCCATGTATCTCATCTAACAAAGTGCCCAATCACTGAGGATATGATCATGCCACTAGAGAACAATGAGATGGACAAAGTATAAAACTACAAGAAGCAACTGGTGGCCATTACTAATAAGAGGAAGAGAATGGGCTAAGGAGGATGATGGTTTCACTTGTGCGGGTGCAGTGAAGCCTAAAGAGATCTAAGTCTAAGTGCAAGATCAAGGAGGAGGTGAGACAGTGTTACCCATAACTGTTTGAGAAGCGACAGGTTTCAGGATGAAACCTCTTTAAGCGGGGTAGACTTGTAACACCATGAAATTTTATTTAAAGGAAAGAAAAAGAAAACTAAATAGAAATAATAGATAATGGGCACAAGTGGAGGGGATAAAGTGTACAAAGTACAAAACATTATTATTTTAAGGTTTAAAGGGGCATGGCCGCCCATTCCTTCTTCACCATCTTCATTTCAGCTGAAAGGAAGAAAGAAGAGAGAGAAAGCTCTCGGTTTTAGAGAGTGAAAGGAAGAAGAAGCTGTAAAAGGTAAGTTTTTCATGATGTTTGTTCGGTTCTAACCGAATTTACAACCTCTTGACCAAGATTCTTAATGTTTTAGAGTTGTTTCGGAATTTTGGAGTTGAATTGGCTGGTGGAAGTAACTCGCTCGAAGATTTGCTTCAAGGTGAGTTTCTAGAACCCCTTTTTACTGATTTTGAAGTGTTTGGGGGCTATTATGCATACTGAACAAAGATTTTAAAAGTAACCATGGGTTTACAGCTTTATATTTGAAAATAATATGTGTGTGAATGTTTTAGAGTTGGATTATGGTCAAGAGATGGATGTTAGAATGTTTAAGAGCCTTAGTATGTTAGATCTATACTTGGGATGTGTTAGAAATAATTTAGAATGGTCCCATGCGCCCAACATGATTGGCCATGCGCCTAAGTGTTGGCCATGCGCCTGAGTGTGGGCCATGCGCCTGAGTGTGGGGCATGCGCCTAAATAGTGTTCCCATGTGCCCAGAATTTGCTCAGGAGTCCAACTATTGGGCCATGTGTAGATGCACCTGAACAGGCGCCATGCGCCTGCATAGTGGTGAAGCGCCCAAACAGGGCTCATACGCCCAAATAGTGCCCATGCGCCCAGATTGTTTTACACTTAGAATTTTTATGCTCATGCGCCTAAAAAGTCCACTGCACCCATTTTGGAATTAGGATTTTCTAAGTAGTTTTAAGTGGTAGAATAGAGAGATAAGCGCTGTTATGATGTGATCACTTATGCTTGATGTGTGCATGGTGATGTGATGAGATTACGATGTGTATGTGTGTAAGTGATATGTTATCTTTCTTCGTTAAAGAGTTTTCAAAACGTACATATTATGTTTTGTAATACATTATGTATGACTTTACATAGTATGATGTATGGACGAATAAATTAATGAACGTAAAGTATTATGTAACGAAGTGAAAGATAATGATAAAGTATGAAACGAACGAATACGATAAAGTATGAAACGAACGAACACATAAGATAACGAATGGTGACTATAAAAGTGACGGATGATGAGATCCGTGTCGCATACCTAGGTACTGTGTCAGTCTTTGGACATGAGTCGGGGGTTTGTTTATAGGCCCCGGTACAATATCAGTCTTCGGACATGAGTCGGGGTTGTTGGATGAGGCATAATGACGTACGATGATGAGGTCTTGTTGCACGCTCCGGTACTGTGTCAGTCTTCAGACATGAGTCGGTGGTTTGATTACAGGCCCCAACACAGTATCAGTCTTCGGACATGAGTCGGGGGTGTTGCATACAAGATGGGATCTTTGTCACGTATCCTGGTGCTGTGTCAGTCTTTGGATATGATTCGGGGGTTTGTTTACAGGCCTCGACACAGCATCAGCTTTCGAGCATGAGTCGGGGATATTGCATGAGACAAGATTCGAGTAATGATGAGTAATGTGCGGATGAATGAATGAATGAACAAATGATGATGAAGATAATAATAATTATTATTATCAGTATGTATGTATGATGTATGACAACTGACGAACATAAAGTATGAAAAGAAGTAAGAGAAAAGAAAGTAAAAGATAGTGAGAAGTATGAACGATAATATGAATACGAAAGTAAATAAAAGAATGAAACGATGAAAGTATGAAAGAACGAAACGAATGAAGAACACAGATTGAGCGTGCGTATGTTGTATGACCACGGATGAATGTAAAGACTAGTTTTTAAAGGAAGTAAAGTATTTTATTATAAAAATTAGAATTCACTCAGCGTCGCTGACTTTTTGTATGCATGATAGTTGGCAAGTATTTTGTTGATGCTGAGGAGTTGCAGGCATGGATGCATAAGCTACTGGGAGCGTTTTGAGGCTGGCATCCATATTATGACATGTCATTGTATTTTGAGATGAAAACAAATGTTGTAATGTAACGGAATGACATGTTTTTAATTATTAATGAAAGTTTTAATTTCTGCTGCAACGGTAATGTATGTTTTTAAAATGTTTTACGTGCAATGAATGACCAACTGTGAGGTGCCCGGGAACGGGGTCTTACAAAAAGGGATGGGTATACTTTCTATAAATAAAAGTGAAGCTTTTGAAACTTTTAAACGATTCAAAACTAAAGTAGAGAATGAAACGGGGTTAAAAATCAAAGGCTTGAGAAGTGATCATGGGGGAGAGTTCACCTCAAGCGAATTCAATGAATTCTGTGATAGTTTCGGAATCAAAAGGCAACTGACCAGTGCATACACCCCACAATAAAACGGGGTTACAGCACGACGAAACCGCACGTTGATGAACATGTTCAGATGCCTATTGATACAGAAAAATATGCCCAAATGGTTCTGGACCAAAGCTGTGAATTAGGCATGCCACATCATTAATAGATATGCTACCACCTCTTTGGAAGATAAGGTACCGGAAGAAATGTGGTCAGGTCAAAAACCGAATGCTGACTAATTCAAGATATTTGGGTGCATTGGATATGTACTAATACCTTCTCAACTGAGAACCAAACTAGAAAACAAAAGTCACAAATGTGTTTTTCTTGGGTATTAGTATTGAATCCAAAGGGTGGTGATTAGCAAAGATGTGGTGTTTGAAAAAAGTGAAGGCTGGAGTTGGGATAAAAGTATGTTGGATAGCAGTGAGTTGTTAATCCCTGATGAGCAAGATTTAAGTGAAAATGAAAATGAAGATGGACCCATTGATGTAACATAAGAAGATGCTTCAAATATGAATGAGGTGACCCCACCAGGAACCAACCCTACTAACCCACAAGCAACATCATTGTCCAGCAGTACAAGAAATGAAAATGATGGTATATTAGGAGAGAGAATCAATGCAAATTCTCATAACACTTCAAATGTAACATGCAGGCCAACAAGGGAAATGAATTACCAAACGGAGGTTGGGGAATCATCTAGGAGAGAGAAAAGAACAAGATCCATTCCTAGTTGGGTTAATGAATATGAAAGTGGTGAAGGTTTTTCAGAAGAAGAAGCTGCTTTTGCATTATATAGTGCAACAGAAGATCCTACAAACTTTGATGAAGCTACAAAAGAATCAAAGTGGGTTAAAGCTATGGAAAGTGAAATGAAATCCATAATGCAGAACAGCATATAGGAGCTAGTTGAAGTGCCAATTGGAGTAAAGCCAATTGGAGTAAAGTGGTTATTTAAAACAAAGTTGAATGAGAAGGGAGAAGTTGACAAGTATAAAGCATGTTTAGTAGTAAAGGGATATGCTCAAAAAAGGGGGTGGATTATGATGAAATTTATACACCGGTTGCCCGGTGGGATACAGTTCAAAGTATACTGGCGATAGCAGCTCAAAAGGGGTGGATCATCTATCAACTCGACATAAAGTGTGCTTTCCTAAATGGTGAACTCAAAGAAACAGTGTATGTTGAACAACCACAAGGGTTCACTAAAAGGGGTGAAGAACACAAAGTGTGCAGATTGAAAAGAGCTTTCTACAGCCTGAAACAATCTTCAAGATCATGGTTCAAGCGGATTGAAAGCTACTTTTAAGGGAAGGGTTCTTGAAAGTCAGTATGATCACACCCTCTTCATCAAAAGTAGCTCAAAAGGAATGGTGATTGTAAGCTTGTACATTGATGATCTTATCTACACTTGTAATGATAAAGCTATGTGTGAGAACTTCAAAATTTCCATGATGAAAGAGTTTAAAATGACAGACTTGGGGAAGATGAGATACTTTTTGTGGGGTAGAAGTCCATCAAAGCACTATGGATAGAAGCATGAGTCAAAAAAAGTACGCAAAGGAAGTTCTACAAAGATTTAATATGTGGGATGCAAATGGAGTCAAAAATCCAATAGTACCAGCAACTGTTGCAACTAAGGCCGGAGCAGGTTATAAAGTGGATGAAACAAGCTATAAAAGCTTAGTAGGCAGCCTCATGTATTTGACTGTGACAAGGCCTGATTATGTATGCAGTTTGTTTTATTTCGCGGTTCATGTCAGACCCCTATGAAGAACACATGGCTTTGGGAAAAAGAATTTTAAGGTATGTAAAGGAGACGTATGGGTATGGGTTGTTTTATGAAAGAAATGTTGACTCTGAATTAAAGGTATTCACGGATAGTGACTATGCTAGAGATATTAAAGACAAAAAGTGCATATCTGGGTTTGCATGTATTCTGAGCAACACAACAATATGTTGGAGTTCCAGAAAACAAGAAATAGTTGCACTATCTTCTACAGAAGCGGAGTACGTGGCAGCTACAGCATGTGCTTGTCATTGTGTATGGTTGAAGGGTTGCTTGAAGAAATAAGCAGTAAACAGGTGGGAATGGTGGATATTTATTATGATAATAGTTCCACTTTTAAACTTTCAAAGAATCCAATTCTACATTGACATACTAAGCACATCGATGTTCGATTCCATTACTTAAGAGACTTGGTCAATGATGGAAAGATTCAACTATTAATTTGCCCTACAACGGAACATGTTGTAGATGCAATGACGAAGTCGGTGAAGCTTGATGTTTTTGAAAGGATGAGGAAAATGCTTGGTGTTCGTAATCTAAAAGGATAAACTGAAGGGTGAACCCAACTTCAGTTTAAGGGAAGGATTGAAATAGGCTGCTAGTGTTTCGAGTCTTGTGGAATAATGGGCTTTAGCCCACGTTTGTTTAGTCGGAGTTTGCACGTCTGCATGGGCTTATGCATGCAATTGTTTTCAGTTTGTTGAGTCAGTCGTACTTTGAATTAGTCATGTTTAGTGGTGATGTTAGTGGTAATAGTGGTAAACGTTTTCTTATTTTCTACAAGTAGTTGGAGTCTGTTTTTAGCTATTTATAGCTTAATTTTTTTGAATGAATCACCAGAAAAATTGCAGCAATAGCTTTTCATATCTTACAGGCCCTACCTTAGCACTGTCTACCATCATCGCCTAGGCTTGTAGCCGTGCCACCGGAGTCCCGATGAAGATGGTTGTCGGTCTCTGAAATGTCTCTCTAATCTCTATTTTGATTTTGAGAGTGTTTATGAGGGTCGGTTAGGTAATGTTAGGGCCGGGATTTTTGTTTTTTTTTTAGAACTGTAGAGATTTTTTAAATTTTGAATCTCCCTCTAATTTCCCTTTATGCTTTAGAGTTGTACATTAAGCTTCAAGAGTGGTAAACTTTTAATTTAAAAGATTTTAGTCAAATCATCATTCTACCCCTCTTATATGTATATGTATGTATGTATGTATATGTATGTATATGTGTATATATATAGTATATATATATTATTTATATGTATGTATGTGTGTGTGTGTGTGTATATATATATATACTAGTAGATAACCTGTGCGATGCGGCGACGGCAATAATTTACAACACGATACTCGTTATTCTGTTAGTTGAGGAATACTTGCATTATGATGAGATCATTTTTTTGTCAATCACAATGCCTAGGAGTCTGACACGCACGTTGTTGTGTGAGTAATCATTAAACCTAGTAAGAAGTCCCAAGAATTGCGGCGGGGTATTGTGATTTCATCGTGCGTTTCAAATGGGAAATATAAAACTTTAAATTCAAACATCAAACCTAACCGTATGATAATTAAATCAAACAATATAACAATTAAATGGCATAATTTCCAATTTGGCAACCTTATCACCTCCTTGTTTGTTCAACAATATACATCGCCATCTCCATGATCATTTTCATCTTTCATAACATCTTGCAAAAATTATAATCATTGACAATCTCATCCAAACGATCAATGTATAACAGATGAGTCAATATATCAAATGGGATTGAACTCGAAGCATATCAAAGAAGCAAGATCAAGAGAAGATGAATATATAAAATAAATCCAATAAAAATGTTAAACTTTAAAAATTTATTATAGCAAGCTCGTATGTGAAATTTGAGAACATAAGTTAAATTCGTTAGATGTCAAATGCTTACAAACACAATCATCAGAATAATCATAGAAATTTAATTTAACAATCATCGGAAAACATGGTGTTCGTACCTTTCTCTTCAAAATTCTCTTTATAGACGACAGTGTTTATGCTTGTCACCACCGTCGCTTCCACTACCTTCGAGTAAGAAACAAAGCGGCGTTGAAGGACTTTTATCAGCTTCCTTCGTCGTCATTTTCTCCGGTGATGGAGACGATTCTGATTTCGAAACCAATACTGCTCGTTTCTTCTTCAGACCCCAATGATGATCACTTACCACTTCCATAAGAGGAATCTTTCCCTTAATTAAAGCACATGGTTGATATCAATGCCTCATAAATATAGAGCTTCCCTGGTGGTTGAAATCGATGCTTTAGAATGAGATCATGAATGTTTTAAAGTTGTAAAACATGCTTTGATACTTGTACATCTCTTAATTTTAAGAGTTTTAGGAGAAAAGACCATATTGTCCTTCCTAAATGCATATTAATATAGTATAGATAAACAAATTAAGACTAAAGGCAAAGAACACTATACAGTTAGTGTCCCTAGAAATTTAACCTACAAAAACTGGGCGTGTGAAAAACCCAACATTATGTGTTTAGACTCGTGAATGTTAATGGTTAGATGAGTCTCTAAATCTTGATGATAAGTAATAAAAAACACTAATAATTGAAAATACTATTGAGTACTCGTAGATTAAGACTATCAACTTCAAAGTGTGCTTCATAGTATCTTTCATATAAAACATGAGTATATATAAATAACACCAACTAAAGTTTTAATAATATTTGAATTTTAGTAAAGTTAAATGTAAATCTCAAAATAAATGTTACAACATATAAATATAAAAAAAATTAAATATCAAACTGTAGATTGCATTCATATGAAACATAAAACAAAAGACACCAGAAACTCAAGTAAGATGAATATACCTGGTTTCTAAAACTCTTGTTGCTCATATTTTGTTTTTAGCAGAACTAAAATCACAAAGACCTGTAAAACCAAACCCAAGTTTCAACAATTTGCCACGATTTAGTAGATGAGAGGTGTGATTAGGGCAAACAAAAATAATATCTATAACAAAAACCAAACAAAACCAACCGGACATAAAGCGAATGTCGTCCATATCAGATGTAATAATCACGCGGATTTGTTGTATCAGACATCTACTTGTCGAAGTTGTTAAAACCATCACCCAGATCTGGTTAAATTTTAAAGCCATTGTAGATCTGAAGCCTTACACGCTGGTAGTCACGGCTTCAACAACAAAACGCACCTCGGCTACTGTGGTTGTGATCTAGGGTAGAGGGTGTGGTTGTCGTTAGCGCGGCCGACGCTACTGATCCCGGTGGTAGAAGGCAGATGGAGGGGGCGGGGGGGAAATTAGGGTTGTGAGATCTCAGATGTGTTTTGAGGGGTTGATAGGTGGAAGAGTTGTAATGCGTGGATAAAAAGTTGTACAACTCTTAAATTTAAGAGATTCTGGTCAAATTACCATTCTATCCTTCTCATATGCATATTATAGATAGTATAGATATATATATATATACACATACAGATATATATAAATATATATATATATATATATATATATGTGTGTGTGTGTGTGTGTGTGTGTGTGTATGTGTGTATGTATATATATATAGACACACACACACACACATACATATATATAAATATATATATATATATGTGTGTGTGTGTGTGTGTATGTATATATATATATAGACACACACACACACACACATATATATATATATATAGTATAGATGTATTTTGTTTTACATATGTATAAATTAACTATTACAAAGTGAAATACATGTAATAGTTAATTTACATATATATAAAATAAAGTTAAACATATGTAATAGTTAATATACACATACGTTAAAAGAAGGTTACACATACGTAATAGTAAAATTTGATATTTGTAAATACTAAATTTAAAGTAGACATATATAAAAGAAAATGTAAATCTCTAATTAATTTACATATATCTAAAACAAAAAATAATATTGATATTTAAATTTTAATTCACACTAGTTAATTTACATATATGTAAAGAGTTTGTTGGCAACTTGGCTAATGTTGCTAAAGAGGGTTCACAAGGATATTGATTCAAATGATCTTATAACGAAAGGGATTATGATATTTGTGTTAATAAAGAAGGTGCACTTATAGGAAGTCGTAAAAAGATTGTGAAAAGAATTTTCCATGTATGCATGTTTTTGTGCCATCATGTTGTTAAGAATTGATCGTTGAAGTAAGATTTTTTTTTGTCGTTATTTATGATAGGTAATTTTTAAAATTTTATGTTATTAATCTATCTAGACTCATAAAAATTTCATGTTATTAATCTATCAATACTAATAAAATAAGAATTTTTTGATGACACATGACGTAATTATATAGCTTCTAATTCTTATTTTTATGCTTTTCTCTTCTAATAAATAATTCCATTAACTACTAGTAATTTTATTTAATTCATTTTAAGATTTAAAATATTTTTTTGTAAATTAAGAAAAGAGAACTTTCCTCTATAAATGTAATTTCTAAATACATAATTTTTTTATAAAATAATTTTTTTTCTAAAACGTCAAACTTTTTAAAAAATAAAAAATATTCTAAAACTTGTGTGTTTAAAATATTAATGGAACAAAAAGGATTAAAATTCTAACTTATCGTAAGAAAATTTTTAAATTTAGCATTTTTAAAAATATTTTTTTTGACACAAAATGTTTAACAAATTTTAAAAAATAAAAAAATAAAAGTTTAAAAAATGATATCGTTGTTTTATTATTCAAAGGCCTTCATCGTACATAGTTTCAATAATATCATATTTTAAAATATTATTTTATAATTCATAAATTTTCATTACTAACTATTTAATATTTATTTTGTAACTCACATAATACACGTGATATTAACCTAATTTAATATATATCTTTGTAACTTTTTAATAAAGTGAGTTCTCAAAATAAACTAACCCTATATAGGGTCACTAATAGTAACATTTTCAATGGAGGGGCATTGAAAAGGGTTTCTACTCAAATTTTTAACAAAAGCATTAACTAGTAGCATTTCAATCGAGGGGCACTACAATATTTTTACACTAATTAATGAAAAAATACTGAAGGTGTTAATGTTGTGGTCTGAAATTAAAACAAAACCTCAAACTATCATAGTGTCAGTATAATAAAGGGTCCTAATGGGGACGCCGTATGGGTTTTTGGGGGTGGGCCGGTTCAAACGGTCACGGTTAGGTCTTGCGGTCACATTTTGGCACCTAAACGTGACCGCATGGGCTTGCTGTCACGGTTTGGGGCGTTTGTCCCCGTGACCGCATGTCTTGCTGTCACGGTTTGGGGTGGTAGTCCCCGTGACCTCGTGACAACAAAACGACAAAATGACAAAATGGGCTGGTAAAGTTGAAAAGCGGTCACCAAACCGTCACGTGGAGGCCAAACCGTGACCTATAGGGTACAAGGTCTCAGTTTAAGGTACGACGTAGACGTGATTTTGACAAAAGGCCGGGATTCCCGGCACAAACCGTCACGTGGAGGCCAAACCGTGACGGTTTGTGCCCCACAATTTCACCTTAAATACCTTTCAGCTTCGAACAATCGGCATATCCATTTCCAAACTAAAAATTCGCATTTCATAATCCAAATTTTTAGTTTTTAATCGACCTTGGATTTTGAGCTTTCATTCATCTAACACTCGAGATTTTTCAGCCTTCGTCATTCCAAAAACGCGTTAATTCGAAAACAATGTCGGGTTCGGGAGATCATTATCAAAAGCCGAAGCTTCCAGATTTGAATGAGGTGCCACATATCGAAGATTCGAACCAGGTTAAACTAGTATATGTTTTATTATAACTTATTATTTGAAATATCTAACCATTATCTTTTTTAGGAATATTACGTATACGGGAGTCACCCTCCGTGAGGGGAGGAGGAAACCAACCCGTCGAACACATTGCTCAAGAGGCGTACAACTCTTTATTTGGACCGACAGGTTACGGTGAAGGGTACAGATATCCCCCTTGCAATTCTTACGGGCATGCCCCGAACACGTACCACTCGTAAACAGAGCTGGATTATGGACATCCCCCGTACCAGTCAGAACTAGAAATTACACATGTGTCAGATACTTTTAATGGGAATGACACAGATGAGAGTGACGGTTCGGTTCACCTCAAAGAAAACCATGGGGACACCGCGGAGCATGATGAGGATGAGGATCGGATAAGAAAGGCTACGGTTTCTTATAAAACCAATCAAGTACGAAGAGTTTTATTCTTTTGTTTATTTTATTTTTTATTTGTTTTATATATGATTTTTTATGTCAGGCTTTATCATTTTTTCAGTATTTTGATTCTCGTGAGGACTTGGAGAAGTGGGCTAAAACGAGAGGACGCGAGCATGGGTGCGTCATTGTGGTGGGTCGGTCACGAAAAAAGGATGTGGAACTAATATGCAATCGTAGTGGTGAACCTAAATTCACTGGCACAAGTAGACGTACTGGGAGCATAAAGAAAGGATGTCCCTTTAAACTCGTAGGGAAGTACGTAGGAAAGAGTGACAGTTGGATGTTAGAGGTGAGAAACGAGATGCACAACCACGATCCTGTTGTGTACGAGGAGGGCCACGTGCATCTTAGGAAGATGACCGCCGAAGAAATTGATCTTGTTGAGAAATTACACAGGCAGCACGTGCGGCCACGACATATCCATTCAGCCGTAAGGGAGCAGTTTCCCCACAGCGTCTGTGTTGTTCAAGACATATACAATCTGACGTCAAAGTTTAGGGCTGAGGGGAGAGAAGGCATCACATCAATGCAGGAACTTGAAAACCTGCTACAATCTAAAGAGTTCGTGTATGAAACACGAACGAATGCAACTACTAAGGCCGTGGAAGATGTTTTCTTTTGTCATCCTACTTCGTATAAAAGTGGCGTGCATTCCCGCATGTGATGTTGATAGACACGACGTACAAGACCAACATATACAACATTCCGTTTGTTCAGTTATTGGCGTTACGTCGACGTTGAAGTCGTTTTGTATTGCGCATGCATTTATATCGAGGGAACGGCAAGACAACTTCACATGGGTACTGGAGCAGATCACAGATATGCTCGATGGGTGTGTGGAGCCCCGCGTTATTGTCACAGACAGGGACCTAGCCCTGATGAGTGCGTGAGACACAGTGTTCCCGAGTGCTACTAAAAACCTATGCAGGTGGCACGTTCGGGAGAATATCAAAAGACGGTGGACTATCCTTTTCAAAACCGACATGTGGAAGGATTTTTCATACTGGTGGAAGACCTTGTGTTCGTCTCCCACAGAGGCAATGTACGATTACAATTGCAGGAAGATGGAAGAAAAGTTAAATGAAGATGGTAAAAGTGGTAAGAATTTCATATTTATTTTACTCTAACAATTTATTTGTTCATTTTTTAAAATTTGTTATTTCTTTCAGAGGTATGGGAATATATTTGGAATAATTGGTTGGTGCCGTACAAAGAGAAAATTGTTACTTGTTGGATGTACGACCGCCTTAACTTTGGTGAATTTACAACTAATCGGGTTGAGGGCCAACATGCCAACTTCAAGAGTTACCTCACAGGGACCAACAATACGTTGCACACACTTGTCGGATATGTTTGTGACCTCGTGCGCGGCTAGAAGATGAAATTTGTAAAACATTCAAGGTGTCCCGTGTGAAAATTAAAAAAGACCATCGCCTGTCATTGTTTTCAAGATTACATTATAAAGTATCAACTTTTTGCCTTAGCCTCCTTGAATCAGAGTTGACGAAAATGGAAATGATTCAGGAGTCTGGGGGTTCATGTGGACACCAGTTGTTCACGTCCATGGGCTTGCCATGTGCTTGTCGTTTGGAGATACACGTCCGAGAAGGTTATATTTTCTTAATACATTTTTTACTGTTGTCACACGATTGCATATTTTTCACTAATAATTTAACCTTTAAATCCAGTCACAAGTATTCCACTCGATGCGGTAGATCCACACTGGAGGAAGCTTGATTTCGAGCCAGCGTACGTGGCGCCGCCTGAACCCAACTACGATGTGAAATTTGATGACTTGAAACAAAAGGTTATGTCGTCTCCCAATCCTCAAGTAAAGAAAAAATTGTTTAACAAAGTATTTGACTCTTTGTTTAAGAGTAAGTCAAAACTTAAAGAACCTGGGGTGCGTCATGACCGACGTGGTCGTCCAAATATTAAGGAGCAACAAAGAAGAGCGGACTCCAATACATCATAGTATGAGGCTGCTAGACACAGCTCCTATACTTCCTCGCAACAAACTATGCCTGACCCGGCGAGGCATAGCTCATATACCCCTCAGTTTAAAATGCCCAATGACCGTTCTAATAAGGCAAAGGCTGCTTCAAATGTACTGATTATGGGAGCTGCCCTAGGGTGTCCTTCAATATTGAAACCAAAGGACGTGATAAAAGTTATGAAGTTTAAGGATCAGCTGCCCCAATGGATTCACCGGTACGTTTCGACTATAAAAGATGTGCGGCCTGATGGTAACTGTGGTTTTCGGGCGATCGCGGTGGCTTTAGGGAGAAAGCAAAATGAATGGGAATGGGTTAAGCGTCAAATGTTGTCGGAGATGGACAGAAACATGAGGTATTGGCGGAGCAATTTGAACCGTGAGATGCCTGGCTATTATGATTCTGTTCGTAATAGCTTAAATTGGTTTGGCACGACTAAACCCGCACCCGATACCCATTGGCTAACTTTTCCGGCCCATGGACTCGTAATTGCGGAAACAGTCAACTGTATTGTGCATCTTATTTCTTCATTTGGCAGCCAGACATGGTTCCCGCTAAGAACAGCCCCAGAGCCATTATTCACCTATCCAATTGTCGCACTTGCTCATATTAACGGAGCTCACTTTATTTGCATAAAATTGGAAGGGGATTACCCGATGCCCAGTGTGAGCTATCATTGGCCGAGATATGCATATCAGAAGCACTAGAATGGCAAAATATGTATGAGGATCGTTTAAATAATTACGTTAGAATAATGGATCGTCATAGAGGCACCAATGTCTCCTGTAAGATATCATTATCCGATACTTCATCATATTAATGAAGATCCTTTTATTTGATGATGATGATGATGATGATGATGAATAATAGTAATAATATATAATAATAATATTAATAATATTAGTAGTAGTAGTAGTAATAATAATAATAATAAATAACAATAATAATAATAATAATTAATAATAATAATAATAATAGTAATAAATAATAATAATAATAATATAATAATAATAGTATAATAATAATAATAATAATAATAATAATAATATTAATATATAATACTAATAATAATATTAATAATAATAGTAATAACAAAAAAAACAATAAATAAGGCAAAAGGTCACGGTTTGGGCAAACCGTGACCTTTTGGGTTATTGCTCATCAGTAGTTGATTAAACAGCTGAAGGATTGTTTATTAGTAGTTTTGAAACAAAGTGTCACGGTTGGACCAAACGTGACAGTTAGGGTTTCTCAACCATCACGGTTAGGGCTAACCGTGACCTTTTGGGGTATTGCTCATCAGTAGTTAATTAAACAGCTGAAGGATTGCTCATCAGTAGTTTTGGTAAACAAAGTGTCACGGTTTGACCGATACGTGACAGTTAGGGTTTCTCAACCTTCACGGTTAGGGCTAACCGTGACCGCTTGCCGGGGCGCATGTCCACTGTTCGGGCGCATGGTTCGCTATTTTTTATAAAAAATATTACTCAGAAAAAAATTTAAAAATCAGGCAAAAGGTCACGGTTAGGGCAAACCGTGACCTTTTGCCTATTTTTTAAAATTTTCAAAATAAAAATTTTATAAAAAGCACCTCACTAAACCGGTGGTAGTGGTTTCGAGCCCACACCACTCCCCTATTGCCCTACCGTCTTAACCGGTCGGGACGAGAGTGGTTCGCTGAAAGGTTTAGAAAACAATTACTTTTAAACTGAATTAGACCAAAAGGTCACGGTTTGGGCAAACCGTGACACCTTTGTTCACATGTGGCGTTATGGAATGAAGCTGTCACAGTTTGTTGACACAAAGTGTCACGTGGTGACCTAACCGTGACACCTTGTATGTATAAGAGGTCACGGTTTGGTCTAACCGTGACCTTTTAGGGTTCCCTAAACCCACACATTAACCGTTTATGATCATTTACGTACATCGAATCCGATATTTTTTCATGAATATGCACACACATCAACATATAACAATAAGACAATACACTTCGTAAACGTACATACAAACATGCGTACGTGAACAAACCGTGACGTTTTAATGATACCCTAAACAATCTTATCGGGAACACATCAACATATATACACCTTATATTTTGTATGTATGTATGTATGTATGAATGATGTATGGATGTATGTATGTATGTATGTAGTATTATGTATGTATTTGTATGATGTATGTATGTATGTATGTATGTAGTATGTATGTATGATGTATGTATATAATACTATAAGTAATAATATTAGTAATAATAATAATATAATAATATAATATATATAATATATAATAATAATAATAATAATAATATTAGTAATAATATTATAATAATAATAATAATGATAATAATATAATAATAATAATATTAATAATATTAGTAACGGAAATTATAATAATAATATAATAATATAATAATAATAATAATAATAATAATAATAATATTACAAAAAAAAACCAAGAGGTCACATGGAGGGCAAACCGTGACCTCTTGAGATATTTTTTGAATCTGACTTCTCCTCGATTAGTGCACCTGCCACTCGAGTACCGTCTGTGTAAGAGGTCATGGAGGTCAAACCGTGACCTCTTCTGCCTAAGATCTCACGTGGAGGCCAAACCGTGACCTCGAAGGTACTGGTGTCTTCTTCAACCGTTCGGCACCCCATTTCCACACACACCACAAACACAACCACAAACCCACAACCACAAACACAACCACCGCCACTCACCACCACCACAACCACCGCCGGTCACAACCACCGCCGCTCACCACCACCGCCGCTCACCACCACCCCGCCGCTCACCACCACCGCCGCTCACCACCACCACCACTCAACCGTTCGAGGCCAAACCGTCACCGCGAGCCCTCCCTGTGACACATTCTGTAAGGCCCCGTTCCCGGGCACCTCACAGCTGGTCTATCATCGCACATAAATCATACTCTTATTTAAATCATCGCAGCGGAATCAGTAAAAGAACTTTTTCATTTTAATATAAATGCTTTTGCAAAGTAATACAACACTCATTACAAAATATCATTTGTTTGCATTACAATACAAAACATGTGTTGCGCGCATCATGGGTCCACACACATGACTTGCAGCATTATCAAATGGAGAATGCCATCCTAAAAGAGCTGAGTAGCCGCCTCGTGGCCATCCCCAGCAACACTACCTGCCAACTGGAAACACATAAAACTCAGCGTTGCTGAGTGAGTTCTAGTTTATAATAAAACATACTTTATTCATAATAAACCGTTCATTTCTTTACACGTGATCATACATCGTACGTACATATAGATAATATCTTTATTATCTCATTCGTTCATTCGTTCGTTCGTCATACATCGTTATCTTTCACTTCTCGTTTAGGTCCTGTCAGGCTTTACCCACTTCATGGCACGCAGCCATGATTACTGTGGTCGAATGACAAGGACCCCGTTCATCTTTTCTTGCACATTGGATATCTTTTGTACCACTACCATCTGCTATACCCCGAACGTTATTAGCTACCGGCCGAAGTCATTAATGAACAGCAAAACGTATGCCACGGTACTAGAGGTAAGCGGTAGGGATACCATACATATGGTCAATCACTAAGAAGGACCCGTTAAACTTATCCAATGTTTGCAAGTCATCTTTCGTTAATTCGTTTGTTAATGCATGTATTCATTATCTTTTAATCATTCGTTCATTCATTATACATGCATTCGTCATCGTGTTCCCCTTTCATTATTTTTCACTTTACGTTACATAATACTTCGTTCGTTCGTTCATTAATACGTAAAGCCATAGAAAGATATTCACGCGTTATTATAAGGAACACACACATCATACATACATCATCATACATAGCATCATACGTACATCGTCATACATAACATCATACATGCATCATCATACATCATCATACATAACCTCGTACATACATAGCCTACATCATCAATCGTCACTAGGCACTTACGTAAATTCCATGTAGGGACTTACTCCCGTATCCTTCCCAAACCGGGACTTACTACGCGTCATCTTGAGTGCGGTAGCACTAACTGTCCCTCCAAGATCGTGGGGACTCATACTAGGACCTTATATAACATATCGAGTCCACAACCATACCTTAGACGTATAACACTACATTATACCCCAATGGGCCATACATACATACGTCATAAACAAGTTTATATGTGTTCCAGCCCCCAAAATCATTTAAATCAGTAAATGAGGGGTCCTAGAACTCACCTGTGCTTGACAAGCAGCTTCTCAATCAAGCCTTAAAGTCGCGGGTCACACTACACTGCATGCAGATAAGTTAACACTCAAAAGAGTTAATTTCTGCTAATTTCGCTACTAAGTTCGCAGGTAGTTTCGCCCGTAAATTCGCCAGCAGTTTCGCTGGGCTGCCAGTTTCGCTGCTAGTTTCGCCGGGCAGCACTTCTGCCAGTTTCGCTGGACAGATTCGCTGCCATGAGCGCCCAACTTTCGTTGGAATTCCCTAGTTTCGCAATTCTATAGTCACTGGGCTTGCAAGTCTATCAGCGAAACTATAGTTCGCAGGCGATATGTAGTTTCGCGAGCGAAATTGTATTCGCTGAAATCCTTCCAGTTTCGCTGGAGAACTTACAGTTTCGCTGGATGAGACCTTAAATTCGCAGAACGAGCTGAAATTTACGAATCAGCTCGTTTTAGCCCAAAAATCCAATCCTTTCCACCCAAACCCTTGGATTATCATCCAGGAAGCTATATCTAAGCTCATTACACGTTTTCTTACCCTAAAACGTGTGTTTTGGGGCGATTTTTGCCACTTTAAAACCTCAAAAACCACACTCGGTTTTTTCA